>BMAU01021185.1:315000-899873 GCA_019973935.1 Trichonephila clavipes
CTGAACGGGTCGATTTGCGTCCTAGACCCGGCTGAACACCAAGATGTCCAGTTTTCTCGAATCGAGCGATCATTCTCTTTAGAGCTTGTGGAAGTAATGGTCTTTGCATAAATTTTTAAGACGACGAAACTCCCGAAGTGCAGCTGCAGCATTTCCTTTGCTTTCATAAAACAGCTTCACAAGCAAAGCGCGTTCTGGCAGCGTGACAGCCATCAATGATAAGAATGACATTTTCCCAGTTTCATCCCTTTTTATGCCAAGAACAATTTGCAAACCAAGGGTTTATGCAAATTTTTGTGTTTACAGGGCGAAATTTCAATTACAATGACAGTTTAAGTTTCTTCACTTTTTTTATCTTTTTTTTTTTCATATCAGCAATAGAAATCAAAAAGGAAAAGTTTTGTAAAAGTAAATGTTTTGTTAAAGTAAATTCTTCTCCTACCAAAATTCCTTGGACCTAATTTCTAGAACAAGTAATCAATGAGTATAACTTAACACCTCATTCAGTCACAAATTCCTCCCTGCATATTTGTTATTTGGCACTTTACCATATACACCTCCATTCCATTAGCTCAAAATCAAGTTTACCCTCCAGTTGAAGAACCCAGAAGATTAGCAAAAGAGATCACCATAAAATACCATGAGAAAAACAAAATTAAATATGATGCACGTTTCATTGATTCTCCTTTTAAACTGGGTGACACTGTAATTTATGATTTATCCAAATCGAAGAAAATTATCCCCAATTTTTTCAGGCTCCTACGAAATAGTACAAAAGCTGTCAGATGTCAATTATGAAATAACTAAGCCTAACGCGTTAACTAAAAAACTTACTGAAATTGTCCACGTTTCAAAATTGAGAACTTATTATCCTCCTGAAGAATTGAAATTAAAGTCATGAATAATAATAATTACACAAAACCAAATCATTGTCCTTTTACCCCTCTTAGGTGGACCCCCTTTCCACTCTTGAGATATTTTCTTTTTACTGTTGTTGGGAAATATCACAATAAGAAATGATTACAGATCTTATAATGTGCGAAACATGGGTCCATCTTCCAATCCATTTCGGATTTTTTCCTGTTTTCATCTCGGTACACTGCTTCAGTTTAGGAGAAATGTATGCTCTTGGATGGAAACAGGGAAGAGTATGAATTAAATTCCCCTTCCTTAATAGTCTCAGATTATTAAGTTTACTTTTAGATGAAGTCAATTTTTTTTTATTTTAATTTTTTTTCAATTTTTTTTTCAATTTTTTTAGATGTTTCCATGATGTTTACCATTGATGATATTTTAGGCTACAATTATTTTGAATCTCATTTTATTTTCATCCCATTTCAAGTGTTCCTTGTTTTTATTTTGATATTGTGTATTTTTATGATATAACGTTTAATGGTGTGAACAATATTACATCAGCTACTCAAGAAAATGTGAACATTTTGGAGCAATACTTTTTGATTTTTACTGCATTTTGAATCTTATGTTTTGAATGTTATTTATGGGTACCCATATTTTACAAATTAACAGTATATATTTTTGTTTTTATATTTTTCTATTATCTAATTTCTGTGTTGGAGATCATGCTATGTATGTCATTACCGGCAAGTGCACACAAGAAGTTTTTAAATTAATAATAATTTTATTCACACCTTTAAATTTAATATCTCTAAGATACGGGTCTGTGTCAAGGGCCCTGGTGGGCACCCGCATCTTACGGAGAGGGGAGGGGGAATGGGATGATTCCCTCTAGTATCCTTTTATTAATTAACTCTTTGTACTAAAATTTAAAATAACTTTAAATCTTTGGTTTAAAAATGACAGCGTAATCGGCTAGTCCGAAATCCCTGTCCCGCCCATTCTAGCCAATCAGAACTACTATTACGTAATGACCACTGTTGATATAAAAGCAAAAATCTGGTGTAATCGCTCTCTTTTGTCTGCTTGCCTTCATCATGTAAATAACCGCTGCTGCTGCTTTACTTAGTAACCGTCGAAAGTTTCTCTATTCAATGTGACGCAATTGTGTTTATATCTGCTGATGTGTGCTTCCTAATAAAGGAGAAACAGTCAAGTCTTAAGATGTCGTCAATAAACCCGATACGACAACAAACCAACATCAGCCAACGCTACTACAATACATGACATATATACATATATATAAGTCCAAATTTTTTTTTTTTAATACTCACTTTTTAAAGCTCTCATTTTTATACCCGGCGCACACCCCTAAATTTCGATCTCAATTTTTGAGTTAAAAGTGCGCGTTCTACGCCGGGTGATATGAAACTAAATTACATCAAACTAAGGAGACTTCATATCTTGTGTTTAATTAATGTAATAAAAAATGGACTCGTCTGATTTTTTATAAAATATACGAAAAGATAAAAAATGACCAAATTAAGATTCACTGTTTTTTATGTTATTAGTATTATACAGGTAATGTTACAAAAAGTTTAGAATTTTGTCGCTTCTGTAGTAAAGATATTGTAGTCAGTGAGTGTTTACTAGCTTCGCATTCTAAAGCATCGCGAGGGTTATGTGGTCAGAAAAGTTGTGTAAATAAACAGAAAATACTCTTCAATAGTGCTAAGAAAAAGTGATAAAGGCGACAGACTTAGCAGCCAATTGGGTGACAAAATTATATGATCGAAGGGGAATCTAGAAGAGTCTAGGATGATTATTCCAGAAGCTTCTCGAACGACTTCACTACTTATGCCAGGGAAAGAAACATTGGGGTGAAACATTTGACATCAACGTTTTTCTTTCGCTCATTGTGATTACGGATTTGAATTGTTGTGATCTATAGACTTTTGAATTTATGATGTGTGGGGTTTATACGTGCTTATACGGGAGCGCTAGTTGTTTTACGTGTTAGAAGAAAATGATATAATATTATATATAGAGAGGGAGAGAGAGAGAGAAAAGAGTAGTAAGAGCAATACACACTTATATACACAATATATATGGGGGTTGCTGTAAAACAGGGGTGTCAAACTCGTATTCTATTACGGGTCACATGATCTATTTTACAATAAGTTCGGGCCGCCTGTTAACAATCTTCAAAAAATCAATAAAATAGGATTTTTATATTCTATAATGCATTTCTTAGACTTAATGTGTAAATCTCTGTGTATTGTATATTATACATACGTAGTCGTTTTATGTTTCATATTATTTTTTAACTTAAAAATCATACATATTTTATATTTTTTATAAGAAAACAAAATAAAACTTTTTGAGAATTTCACTTTAACATTACTTTTGGAAGATATTTGACACCGTTTTTTTCACAAAGCAAATCATCAAGATTTAATTAAAAATATTGAGCTGAGGTAATTTATAAAATTGACGACAAATGTTTATTGGGACTTATCTTAACCATTCTGAATTTTCGCTATTTTTCATTAAAGAAAGTAATTGCCTTCAAAATGAGAGCTTCCGAACACACAGCCATTATTCGCATAACAAACGATTAATTTTAAGAAACAGATCTCCTAGAAATCTAGGATTCCAACTTCCATGGATTCAACCAAGAATTACACAGGATTACAATTAATTTATTTATAAGCTTTCATCAACAACTTCAATATCGATAGGTAGAGATAAAGTGAAAGTGCGAAATTATAGCTCGCAGGTTTTATAATTAGAATTAATAATTCCGTTTCAAACAATTTAATATTTTCTGACGTATTCAGGAAATTATAATTTATGGGATTTATTCAACAGTTATTGAAAACTTTCAAAGTGAGACAATTTTTCTTTTTATATTTATTTTCGCCAAAGTAATATTTTTTAATATTATTAACATGATTTTTAAGCTTAAAATTAAGTTGATTAAGATGGCTTGTAATATCAACTGCGAAAGCCAGGTCCTTTATCCATTGTCCATCTTCAGCACATTCATAATATTTTTGTTTCCAATAAAATTATAATTTCATCCATCAATTTTAAGAATAATTTTAACACTTTATGATTTGAAAGCCATTGAATTTCCATATAATATGGTAGATCTTTGTATTTTTTTTCTATATCTTCCAGAAATGAAACAAATTGGAGATGATTAAGCCTATGTTCTCTAATAAAATTTACAATTTTGGTTACAATTTTTAAAACATGTTCTATATTTAAAATTTTGGAGCCTGTTGTCCTATATTTAAAACTTTAAACCTGTTGGTGAATAATGCAATGAAAATCCTCAAAATTGTTACTGCCATTGTCGCGAACGGAGCTAACGAACTTGTAGTTTTACTAGAGTGGCGCTGTAAGCGCATTTCCTCTTTTTTGTTTACGTTTGTCAGTAGTAGTTGTAGTAGAGTCTGTAATTCGAACGTGAAATGTATCAGTTGTCTATTTTCCTTATCCATTAAATCTTTTTTGCATCAAAAAGAACTCTCATTCTCTTGGTTAAGAGTCTATTTAATCGAATCTTTTAGGTCAAGCTCATCCCGGGCGTTAGAAACGGAATAATAAGGTAAGTGATACCTTTATTCTTATATTAGAATTTGTGAAATTAGAAAATTAATTTTTTTACATGGCATCCCTGCCGGGATCTGAGCTTGAAATATATATATATATATATATAGTTTTAGAATTTTGAAAGCAAAGAAGTTTGAACTAGAATTTAATAAAATAAAAAGTTATTTTTTGAATATTGATTATAATTAAATGTATATGTTACATTTTATTTCAATATTTGATAATCGAAAGGAAAAAGAAATATTTTAAATGGTGAACTTTTATATTTGAAACTGATACATTGAACTGTGTTAACTTTTTGAACACAAGAACATGAGAAATTATTAGAATTATTGAAAATATTAAGTTGATCTGAACTTGTTTTGGTGTATAAGCTGTGATTATTTTAATATACTAAATATGGCCGAAGCACAATCATTCGAGTTGTTAAAAATCAAACGAAAATCATTGAGAACAGCTGTTACTAAGGTAGTTAATGAATTAGAAGCTGAACTATCGAACTCTGATTTAAATGTTGATAGATTATGTGAACTGGTAGAAATTCTATGCATCAAATTTGAGCCTTTAACTTTAATTGATCAACAAATGGAATCCCTTTTTAAGCCCGAAGAATTCGATGGTGAATTTGAAATCACCGAAAAATATAGAGAAAAAGTGTTACTTTGGCAGTTTCGTGCGAAAAAGAAGATTAATGAATTTTCAAAACCCCGTGTTACATCGCCCTCCTTACAGACTACATTATCACAATCACAAGATGTACATTTTCGGAACTCTGATAACATTCACATTAAAGTCCCAAAATATCATATTACACGATTCTATGGAGATGACGCTTCTAAATGGTTAACTTTTTGGAATAGCTTCGAAACAGCCCCGTACATAAGAATGAATCTTTAAATAAAGTCGATAAGTTTAATTATTTGAAGGCGCATTTGGGAGGATCTGCTTTAAACACTGTTGAAGGTTTTCCTATTTCGGCAAACGCATATGAACAAAATTTTATTATTACAGCCTTTAAAAAATTCTAATGACCTTCGTTCTTTTCGGAAATTTGTTGATAACTGTGTAATGTTCAATTAAGAAGTTTAAATTCATTAGGTGTACCTTCCGCGAATTATGGAAAAATTTTGTGCCCCATGTTGTGAAAACTTATTCCAACTGACTTGGTATTAGATTATCATAAATTACAACAAAAGGATTCTGGCTCAGATATTCAGCAGTTGCTCTCGTTTCTTACGCAATCCTTGACGGCGCGAGAGCAGACTTATACAACAAATAAATCATCTTTTGAATTATGCAATCATAAACAGGAAACGAAAGCAAATTTTCTCGAGAACCCAGATCATATAAACAACAAAACCAAAAAAGTTTTCATACTGCAAGCGAACTACTAACGGTGCCTGTTAAAGAAAATAAAGACAAAATAAAACTCATCTGTATATTTTGCGATTCCATGACTCATAATTCGAATGAATGTGAATACGCTATTAATATGTATTTAGAAGAAAGGAAGAATATTTTATTGCGAAAAGGAGCTTGTTTCAACTGTTTAAAAATCGCAAAGCATTCATCGCGTAATTGCCCAATAAATAAGACAAAATGTGAATTTTTTTCAGGTTTACATCATAAATTTTTTTGTTTTAAGCAACAGAAAAGAGAAATAGGGTCATTGTCTACCGATTTAGCTAACCAAAACACCGGGGAAGTTTTTTTACAAACATTAGCTGTCTTTATAGAAAATGGAAATTCCAAATAACTGGTGAGAGCGATATTAGACACTGGTGGCCAAAAGAGCTACATTTCAGAATATGCTGCAAAATTTATAGGTTTAAAAAGTATTGGGAAAGAAACAATAACTCACGGACTTTTTGGAGGACACAAAATGACCGAAGTTCATAATAAGTATTTAATCAACTTGTGCAGTTATGACGGAAAATATTGTTTCATAATGGAAGTTAATGATCAGAGAAAAACATTTGCTTAGGAATCTAGAATTAATGACTCTCGCGTTTTACAGAAATTGGCAACACATAATATATTTATTGGTGATTCGTCCGCAAATAACAAACTTTGCCTTTTCGAAAAACATTCTGATGAAATACATATTCTGTTAGGATCTGACATAATTGGAAAATTATTTACAAAGGTGAGGTAAAACAACTTTCTGATGGGCTTACAGCTGTGAATACTCGATTAGGATGGACAGTTGTGAAGGTCCCCTTGGACCTCACTTTGAGAACGAGAATAAGTAGGAGTCAGATAAGAGCCAGTAGCCATTTTTATAAATAACTTTCTTTATTTGGTTATCTTATCCAAATAGAATCAAAGACTTATTAACAAATATATCTAACTAGTATTATGAGGTTTTTTAAAGGGAATGTCCTTTAAATTAACTTAAATATTTAATGATCCAATTAATTAACAATTAGAATATCGATCACGCAGAGATTACCACGATAAGAGATCCCAGAATTATGTTTTATAATGTTCTTATTGAATATTTAACTTTAATCTCGTTCCTAATATAAATCCTTAGTGAGACTTCAAATATAAATTAATATTTACCACACTGAATCTCAAGTCTTCTTGAGATTAAATTATCCAACAAGAAATCTTCAATTATAAATTTAACTTCACTATTATCACTTCCTGCTTCAATCTCTCTCTCCTACTGCTCTAACTTTACTATTCCGTTTGACTTAAATACTTTATCTAATCTGCATAACAAGGAATCCTGTCCTCTCTTTGGAGCTGATTGGAAATAGGTAGGGAATTAAACTTCCCTAAAAAAGACGACTCAGAAGGTTAGTGATAAAGTTCCGTATAGATTTGTCACACAGTTATGGGGAAGTTAAGCTGTGAATCTAAATTTGAATTAGAGAATTCACTTCTTGTTCATTCTCTTTTTACTAACAGAGAAAAAATATCAGATCTTTGGGAATTGGATTCTCTAGGAATAAAAGATCCCAGTGAAAAGAAATCGAAATTAGAATTACAAGATCTTGCTTTGAAACATTTTGAGAATACGGTATTGCGAGATGATGAAGGTAGATACATCGTTAGTATTCCGTGGATAGAAGGGAATGAAAAACTTGAGGATCGCTACAGCTTAGCTAAGGGAAGATTGGAGAAAACTTTAAAATTTACAGGCAGACTAATTGATTATGAACAAGTATTTGTAGACTGGGAAAAGGAAGGCATTATTGAAAAGATAGCACAAGATGAACCAAAAATTGGTGGGAAATTTCCTTATTTGCCACACAGACCTGTATTCAAGGAAAATTCCACGACTAAGATTTGCCCTGTGTTTGATGGAAAATCTTGTTCGTTGAATGATTGCGTAGAAAAGGGTCTCAATTTGATAGAAATGATGCCAGCAATTTTAAATCGTTTTCGCTTAGAAAAAAAAGGAGTCATATCTGACATTCGAAAAGCTTTCCCTCAGATATCTTTTCACGAAAATGACATGAACTTTTTACCTTTATTGTGGGGCGAAGGTGGTAATTCGGAGAAAGCTGTTATCTACAGGCATCGTCGAGTGGTTTTTGAAGTTTCTTGCAGTCACTTTTTATTAGCGGCAGTATTAAACCATCATTTTAAGCAGGCTCCTGAACATTTGGAAAAGGCTGCTGAAAAATTGATAGATTCGATGTTCGTTGACAACTGTGTGGCGAGTGTCGATTCCTCCGAAGAACTTGAATCTTTTCAAAGAGATTCCACAGAATTGTTAGCATTGGGTAAATTCGATTTACGTGGATGGCGACATAGTGATATAGAATCAAATTTTGACTGTCAAGATAATCAACAGAAATCCGACCCAGAAGAAATAATAGTTCTTAGACTTATGTGGAATGTGTGTGTGAAAGAAGATACGTTTTCCATCTCTTACAAAGAAACAGAATCGAAAGAAGAAGTCACAAAAAGAAGAATTCTTTCATTGGCTCATCGATATTTTGAACCAATAGGATTCACATGTCCTATTACCCTCATCACTGAATTACTTATAGAAGAGTGTTGGAAGATAAAAACTTCATGGAACTCCAAATTATAAATAGACATCGAAAGAAAATTTGAAAGGTGGGAAAACCAACTTATAGAGATACAAGACCTCAAGATTCCAAGAAGATTATCGGAACTCGATTTTAAAGATATGAAACTATCACTACAAGTTTTTTGTGATGCTTCGAAATCATCATACGCTAGACAAGACATTCGTTTACCTATTATACTTCCCTCCAATTATCCAGTAGTCAAAGCACTCATTATTTATAAGCATGTACAGTTAGCTCATGCCGGAGTTCAGATGCTTATGTACATTCTCAGAGAGAGCTATTTGATTCTGAAAGGAAGAAAAACCATTAAAGAAGTCATTAAGACTTGCATTATTTGCAAGCGATTCAATGCGAAACCTATATCGGTATCAGAAGGACTCTTACCTCAAGACAGGGTGAGAGATGCTGCTGTTTTTGAAATTATAGGATTAGATTTGGCAGGACCTCTCATTCTTAAGAATGGGGAGAAGAATTGGATTTTGATATTGACCTGTGTAGTCTATAGAGCAATTCATCTTGAATTGTTAACCTCCGTTTCGACTGACAGTTTCTTGCTTGGTTTAAACAGATTTATAGCACGCCGAGGCCGACCATCCGTCATTTACTCGGATAACGGCACCAATTTTAAAGGTGCTTATCTACTTTATCAGAAAATGAACTTAGAAAAATTGAAGAATGTAGAAGAGCTAAATCCAATTTCATGGAAATTCATCCCTCCACAGGTTCCTTGGTGGGGAGGTTTCTGGGAGAGATTGTTTGGACCTGTGAAGAGGTCTTTAAGAAAAACACTGGGAAAAACTTCCTTGAATTATGATTAAATGTATATAGTTCTTTGTGATTGTGAAAGTTTAATTAACTGCAGGCCATTAACTTATGTTACAGATGACGTCGAAGATTTGGAACCTCTAACTCCAGCAATGTTTTTGCAAGACATTAGAGAAATTGGTGTGCCGGAATTAGATCAAATAGATGAAAATAAATTGAATAAAATAGTTTACCGAAATAGAATACAAATTGATCTTAGGAAACGTTTTCGAGTAGAATATTTAGGTCAATTGAGAGAGACAAGAAATATAAAAGGGGAAAATACCTTAAGTGAAGGAGATATTGTGTGTGTTTTGGTGGGAGATGACCACACCAAAAGATTAAACTGGAATTTAGGCAAAATTTTGAAACTCTACCCTGGCAAAGACAAGAAGGTTGGAGTAGCCCAAGTAAAAACTAAATTTGGCTCTTTTCTGCGTCCAGTGCGAAAATTGTATCTCCTAGAGGTGATGGAGAAAAATAAATCATCTGTACACCCTACTAACTTTCCTTTATTTTCAGATGCTAATGAAGGAAGTCATTTACCCATTAACATAGATCCTGTATTGAGTAAACCCCAGAGGGCGGCAACCTCTCCAATGCAGCCCTGTTCCAGTATTTCTAATGGTGGAGCTAGACTGGAGGCCAGAGCTGAGACAAGTAGACACCAGCAGGAAGAAACCTCTTCGATGCAGCCCTGTTCCAGTGTTTCTGATGGGAAAGCCGGAGTGGAGCTGAGACTTGAGACCCTTGAATTGCCAGATATCTTAACTTCTGACGGTGAACTTCAACAGCCGGGACCTCGACGATCTCGTTATGGTAGACTCTTGAAACCCCGAAAAGGACTGAATGACTCTTGTTGAGTTTTTTATTTAAAAAATTCAAAACTCATTGTGGGGAGTGTCGAGAACGGAGCTAACGAACTTGTAATTTAACTAGAGTGGCGCTGTAAGCTCATTTCCTCTTTTTTGTTTTCGTTTGTTAGTAGTAGTTGTAGTAGAGTCTGTAATTCAAACGTAAAATGCATCAGTCGTCTATTTTCCTTATCCGTTAAATCTTTTTTGCATCAAAAAGGACTCTCATTCTCTTGGTTAAGAGTCTATTTAATCGAATCTTTTAGGTCAAGCTCATCCCGGGCGTTAGAAACGGAATAATAAGGTAAGTGATACCTTTATTCTTATATTAGAATTTGTGAAATTAGAAAATTAATTTTTTCACAGCCATGCTGTGTCTGTGTGTTTTTTTTAATCTTGCAACAATTCCTTTAGTAATGGTAGGTATATTATCAGGGAAGACAAACCAACTTTTCCAATCATATTTCTTCAAAACATATATAAGCGCGCTTAAAATATCCAGAAGATGTATTTTGAATATGAATGATATATATATATTTCTAAAAGTTCTCTCTCTCTCTCTTCCCTTATTTTTAAATCAACATCGCATCCATGGGGGGAAAACGACTAGCTGAGCCAAGTTTTGAATATCTGTACTTTCATCAATGTTATAATAAAGTAGGTTTAAAATGTTGTTGTCACTGAATTATGTTGATTTCTCAAATTCTTCGCTATTTCATCAACCTACAAAATTTCGACTTAAACTTACAGCTTTAATTTGCTTTTTTGTATGTACTAGACACAATACTTGAGCTGTTTTAAATAAACATTATCTAATATATTCCCTTTCAGTAAATTATTTCAATCTGCTTTTGTGATTAAATGTAATAAAATATAATTTTTTTACAGCAGCTGTCTTAAGCAAATCTAATCAGTGGGAATTAAAGAATTGATCTCAATTCAGACAATTTGTCTTCACAAAGTTTTGCAAAGTACTGGTCATAGTTTGCATCATGGTTTGTGTCATAGTGCCTTTTAAGATTATACACCTTAGCAACTGAAATATAGTTTTTAGATATCAGACAAATTTTAATCATATTTTGAACACAAAAAAATATTACAGTTGCCATTTTCTTCAAAATTTAGGTGTTCTTTTATAATTGATCCTTCTTTACTCATTGTTGAAATTTCATTGTGTTTTCATTCGTAAACGTTTAAGTATACACTGCCTTATCTTAACCGTCTTGAATATTTCTTTTGAACTTTAAAATGCATCTCTGACTCCCTTTTGCTAATTGGACTCTCCAAACACAGAAAGAGGAAGATAAATAAAAGACGCACTCGAGAAGAATCAGGGTACCATTTATAGTTCAGAATATGCACAGTGCATTTCAGGATTTAATAACAAATAACTACAGTAAAATTTAAAAAAAACGTTTAATGAAATTTAAAAAATATTTTTTAATCTAAAGGCATTTCTATTGTTGTTGCCGTGTGTTTTTATCCTGAGATACACATGAAATGCAAGTAAATAAACAAAAACATACAACACGAACAGACATGTTTTACAGACAATGATCTCGGCATACAACAGAAGGGGTGCGCTGCTTTCTATTCGAGACGGGAATCCGTAACAGTTCGACTTCTTTTCCCGAAGAAAATACATCCACGTCTTACTCGAGATTCGAACCCAACCCCCTCGGTTACAAGCCAAGGGTCATATCCACCATTCTGGCTGGGTGGCGGTATTTCTATTATTAAAAAGGATTCCTTTAAAAACAAGAATAGGTAACAGGTATCTTAGATTTATATTTAAGGTTCACCTGAAATTAATTTGAAAATGGAACAACTTGAAAAGTCTGATATTTAAAAAATTTTTAAGAAGAATTTTGTGTGTGTACGCGTGTTTGACACCCCTACTGTAAAACAAGCATAACGTCATTTATTATTGATTTTTACTTTTTTATTTTACATTTACGACTCACGTGTATATAAAAAACTCAACCTTTTTTAGAAACATTTTTTTCTACTGTTGTTTTTTAAAAATTCAGTTTCCTGTATTGTAGGGGGAATCCAGAAAAGAATTCTCCAAATAACGCTGCTCAAAATTTTATATATGAAATATATAATTTGAAATATTCTTAATAGAATTTGTGTTTGTTTGAATAGTTGATGTATATATTCAATATAACCATTTGTGTAATTATTATCGAGAACAATTTGATACTAGCAATAAAAAATATGTACTTTACACTTAAAAAAATAGATATAATGTATATTTTTGAAGAGAGGGTAGGACTCTGAGAGGGATAAAACATAAGTTACAAATTAGGTAATTTCTGACTATATTTTCACTTCAGGTTTAAATATTCAGCAATTTTTCCTTACTGCTCGGGCGTATTTTCGAGAAAATAGGCTACACCAACACCCCACTGCTGAACATAACACAAAGGTGCCGGCGTATTCATGAATTTACACGTTTCATACACTGGTGTCCAAAATCAACGTTACAAACATAAATTTCCCACTATTTCAAGAAATCTAGTACTACTTTTTTAAAGAACTCATATTACACATAAAGTGAGCAAAAGCAAGCATCATATCCTAGTTTGTGAATTCTGACTGATAAAAAGAATTTTTATGGCCGTTTTCAGTGAAAACCGTTCAAACCGCTTTCACAATAGACCTATGTGTTCAGATTTGCGTGATCTGCACGAACTTGTGTTGATTTGGTTGAAATGAGTTCCCACAATCGTCAGTGCTTCTTTATCACCACGGACTGTTTTATTGCACCGCCGAAGGGGCCGTTAAAATTGTTTTGATTTAATAATTTTATTTTAGTTGCATTTAATCAGAATAAAATAAACACTCCATAAATTGAATTGAGTGATTTAACATGGATTTTATAAATTGATTTCCGTAGAAAGTCGCACAAATGAGAAAGAAATACACCGTAGTAAATAAAGTAGAAATAATTTAATGTTTCTCTTTGGCAGCCATTTGATCCCAGTTTCGGGGATTGGGGACCACCGGCCTAGATGTGCTGAATGGGTGGGATGTCGCCAGCAGAAGTAGCCCGTTTCCAGCCTGTTGGAACAATTTCAAATAACTGTTGTTAGGAAACCTGAACAAGGTCAACCCAGAACTACACTTTCCGGAAGATCGCTACTGGGCAATAAATGCATGTCGTCACAGAGCTAAGGAGTCCACTGGAAAGAAAATTTCTAGATAAACTGTTTACAGACGCTTAGATAAAAAAGTTCTTATGCCCAACGGTCCGTGGTATATGCCCCTTTTAATCCATCAAAAAAAACTCGTCTCTTATGGAACATGCATCTTGGCAAATCGAGAGTGGGGATCTTTCCTGATGATTGAGTTTTCATTTTTAGAGAGTATGGGATTTTCAACCATCCTTCTTACAAAAGAGAATCCTATCGACTTAGTGGGTGTGGAATTCTTGTTTAGGGAGGCATTATGTTAGACGGCCGTACATTACTCTACATTTTTATGCGGGTTCTGTTACTGCACAGCGATATAAAGACGAGGTTCTTTAACCTCTTGTGGGACTCTTCCTAGGAGTCATTGGTCAAGATTTTATTCTATCGGACTATAATGTGAGGCCAAAGCTAATCTTGTCAATGGCTTTATTGGGAGTATTTTCCGGATGGAGTGGTCAGCAAAATCTGCCCTAAAGAGATGTCTCAGGAAGAGGCACTGCTCAACATCAATACCCTCCAAACACGCATTAGACGTTAAAATCTGCGCATATATAAGATTGTTGCTACAAAAGGAAATTTACAACTTCATTTGTAGTATGAGAGTTATTCGTGAAGCCTGCATAGCAGCAAGGGGCCTTTTTAGGCATTCCGTTTTTTAATTATCACACATCGTGCTTTGACAATTTTTTTTATCTTATTTGCATATTACAAGATGATCAATATTTTATTTATTAGCATAGTTATTCTTAGAGTAGGAGAAACAAACATTTATCGCAAATAAAAAACTCTATGCAAAATGATATTACATAATATTAATTTTGGACTTCAGTGTATCAAATTCCGGTCCCATTTTGAATTCGTTCTGAGAAATTTTTGTTTTCTTTCTGAAATCTGTGCTATAGAGTTTTTTCAATATCAAAGTGAAAAAAAAATCGAAGAAAAAAAGTAATTTTATATAGGTTGTATTTTTTTTCTCGAAGGACTCTTGAGGCATTTGAATAAATATGAATCTGAAATATGTAGAAATCACATAAGATTTCATTTTGGCCTTCCATTCACAAATATATAATGGCTGCTAGATGAGAGTTTTAACTGCACTTTACTTATCAGTTACTTCCCTTATCTCTTTTCATTTATTCATATCCAAAATTGTTATTTTTCAACCTTCAAACCATTACGAGCACGCTTATAAAGTTCATCTCAATCTATTTCTAAATGTTAAATAAGCGCTGCACGCGTCCATATGGACTTTGCACTGTTTCAAATGCTTGCCGTATTTACGATAGCCTGAACTTAACGCGGAGCACATTTTTGGACAGAAGAAATGCCTCAATTTTTATAAAAATTTGTGACATTGTAACTGATGTATTTTTTTATAGAGTGTTTTCAAAATTTTTCATAAATAATTAGTTTTTCCTTTTAACTTGTAAAGCAGTGTTTCTCAATCTGTGGGGCACGCCCCCCTGGGGGTGGCGCGAGCATAACTAAAATAAAAGATTTAAAGAATAATTAATTTACTGGAATGAATTAAAACAAAATACTTTCAGACGTAATAAAAAATACACTTTTACTCTGATATAATTTATAGGCGCGCGCGCGCGATAATAAGTCATCAAAAATAAAAACTTCTTCAATACCTAATTAGCTATCTTTGATCCTATAACCAAATAAAAAAACTTTTATTTGATTTGCTGTAATCCCATGATGAGAGATTTTTTTATTACGCTTTCTTTTTTTGAACCTAACATACTACTCTTTCAGAGAAAAGACAGATCCCAGACCCAGAATCGAAAAAATTTAGGAACATAAAAAATTCATCACTGTCATTATTTTTGAAATACTGCACATTATAGCTGTAATCTGTTTGACCTTCTAAGTTATTGGTACAGTTAGTTATGGCCCCTCTCTTATGTGTTTGTTTCTCATTTAAAGAAGTTGTAAGTAATACATTTCTCTGTTGCGCTTTTTTCCATGCAAAAGAGTTTTATGATATTTGGAAAACCACGGAGAGCACACACACACACTTTGAAGGATTACTTTGCCAAGACATATTTTTATGACTGAAACATAAAAAGCATAACGAAAAACGTTTTACACGATTTTTTTAGCAGTAACATACATATTATCATAATGAATATACTTTTTACCCGGAAGTGGTCGTGCGGCACACACAGATTACAAAATCGTTTTATCTGGCAAAAATGTTTATTTGTTACCAAAGAAAAATTTAAAAGTCCTTGAAAGTAGGTAAGTAAACTTTCTCTTAATTAAATTATTCACTGGAATCACGATTTGTATCGTGTGCAATAAAATAATTATAAAAAAAAGGATTGGGGTGACTCAATAACCCAGCTCGACCGTATCGAGTGCGCGCCTGCTCCCGGGTTAAAACATATTGAAGTCTTTTCGCTTTAAATATTAAAAATAATACAATTATTCTTCATCGGAATTTTATATTATTTTTCATTTTTTAGCATCAGTGCGCACACAAGGGGGTCCTAGGGATCCGGACCACCCTCCCCAAAGCCCTTGATTTTTTTTTCCGAATGATTGTAATTCTAAGTATATAGTACGCAAAATTTAATTAAGTATTTGTTATTAATGATTAATTTTATTAATGCTAATTATTTATTAAAGAATTAGTTTTTTACTGTGTTTTATTCCCGAAAATCGACAAATTCAAAAAGAACCTGATACAAGATTGGGGAACTTTCGACCCCGGATCCCCCCCCCCTTGAAAAATTCCTGTGTGTGCTACTATTTAACATCAATTATAAATGCTAATTCTGTGAGGCTTAAAATTACAATTCGCTTAAAACTAATTATAATTTGAGCAACCATTTAAAAAAAATCATTTTACATTTTTGTAAACATTGTCGAGCACTTGGCTTTGCTCTCCTTACAATTCAGCTATTATATCAATAATGTTTTATTTTCTTATAAATGAACTCGTGCAAAGAGCGGGTACTTCAGCCGGTATACTTTTAATGTATCGGTGCTGCACAGAGTATTTTATAACTAATTAATTAATACTAAATTAAGAACAAGTTTAATAAGTATTAACGACTTCCATGGGCTTGTCTTGCAAAGTAAAGTTTTTATAAGGAATGCTTATGATTAGAAATTGACCCTCTGAGTTCTTTTTCTATATTTAGCAGATATCTATATTTAGTCTTCTAAGCAGCCACCGCATTTTGCAATATGTTCAATTTAAAAATTAGAGAAAGGAAAAATAACATAATAATTATCCTATTAGTTTATTTATTTTTGCTTAAAAGTAACACATACAAAATTTAATACTTATGTCATGAATTTGTACGGTTTATAATCAAGACTGTTGCTTTGTTCTCAAAGTGCATTATTATTTCATTCAGTACTTTATTAATGTATAAGGGGGCACGATAAAAATTGTGATCGAAAAGGGGGGCGCCAGTATTGAAAGTTTGAGAAGCACTGATGTAAAGGGATAGCTCATTTAGCATTACGATATAGAAGAAATGTGAAACACATTTCATAAAAGAAAAAATGGGTCAAATACGATAAAAATAAGTAACATGATAAAATAAAGAATCTACAGGTTCGCTAAGCCAGAATATAATATTAATGTTCGAGTACTTTTTTATATGAAAAAGTATTCCGAAGTTGAGTCCTATTCGTTAACATTGGCCGAAGAGAGCCTTAAAAATACGTGTATCACGTTCTAAAGTAGTTGTTCTTTTTGCTAATAGATGGCAGCACTAGAATGACTGTTAGAGATTCCAGTACAACATTTCACGAGAAATAGAGCGTTATTAGATGTTAAATGGAGTCAGTTTCAGGCTTTAGAAACCTTATGATTTATTAATTTGATTTGAGGGTTAAATATAACCATAATAAATTTACCTTTCTAAATGCTTCCTCTAGTGCGCGCTTTTACGTCTTTCGCCTGGGCTCTTAAAGCTGGGGGAAGATCTGAAAGGCAAGAACTTCATGGCTTAAGAATTAATGCGATGTACGTCTCGTGTGAGAGTGAAAGTTTTTGTTCGGAATGCGAGTGTCAAATGGCGCCCTCTTACGTCCATGAAAGCAATGAGTTCACTCAAAGCAGCAGTTATGGCACAGAATTAATATGAATGAAAAAGGTCATTTTATGGGTGACTTGCAAAGAGTTTTTCTGCAACAGCCAGAAAATCTTCTTTCAACTGAGATGTCCTTTTCTTGAAGATTTGATTCGTCTACTTAATTAGTAGGGAAAAAAATAATTCCTTTATTAGGAAACCAAAATACTTGAATGCCTTTCTATAAAGAGATTATAAGCAGAGTTTGGTGGTCACAAAAAGATGTCAAGAGGTTGAGCTCATAAATTCAATTTGCTCTGTTATCCCTTTACTGCTGGTATTGAAACAGCCCCTGAGGAATGGCACTTATCTCACAGTATCTGCACTTATCTCACAGTGTGAAGGAAATGTTTAAGACATTAATTGATTTTTACAAATGTTTGACTGCTGAAAAATTTCCATTTCTGAAAAAAATTGCTGAGAAAATATTCTTTACATTTGGGCCAATCTATAATTGTGAGTAAGGTTTTACTTGCATGAAGATCAAAATAAATACTTACTCACGTTGATGTGGTGTGAAAGTGTAGAGAGGGGAGCTTAGGTGTCGTCCTCTTCATAAGACTTTGGTTCAAAATGACAAGGTCCATTGCCAATAGCCTCATGTTGCTCCAGAGTGGTGTGTAAGCTACAAAAATCAAATCAAATCACATTGAACTAGAAAAACGTTCGACATACATATTTTATTTTGACGTTTACTATAGTCTATACAGAAGGGAATATACTTCGAGATACTTCTTACTGCTCATTTCGTCAAAATTCAGTCTGCACATTGTGCAGTTGTTAAGGCCGAGCACTTCTCATTCCTTTGATGATTCCTATCCCCAACCATTTCAGGCAAGTTCCTAGCTTCATGGTTACGAGCTGCTTGATGTGGAACTCTGCGTTTTGGAGGTATCTCATCATTTTAATCTCTTTGTCTAGCGAAGGAGTGGGAGATGGCTTCTTCAGTAAGCCGTGGAGGAGTGTATTTGCTATACTGAGTCTAAACCCAAAATAGTTAATTCTGTACGCGAGCCGTGCACTCGACATGGTAAAGTCGATTATATGTAGAATGACTCGTACTGTCTATATCTTGGCTTTGGGCTTCATTCTGTAGAAACTAATGGTACGGTCGAGATGATCGATGCCCTCTATGTAATCATTGTAATTTTTTACGATGTGAGGGCAATCCTACCTCCTGAAAATCAAATGAAACTGGATTGTGAAATCTGTATGTATTCCCAATTGAGTTGAAGTAGAAAAGTCCAAAGTTACATCCTGATCATCATCATCATCCATCTCACTTCCATTATCACCTTGATAATCATCTTCATCTGCCAGTGAACTCAAATCAGAATCATCGCGATTCATCAGCTCTCAGCTGTTCTAAAATATATCACTGATAAAAAAATACTTATTAAATAAAAAATTATCAGGAAAAATGGGTAAAAATCGAAAGCAAACAACTCAACAAAAGATTTTAATTCAAAAAATACTTCTATCAATCTTCAAATCATCCCAAAATATAACCAAAAATTTAAAAAAAATTGACTTAAAAAGTATATTTATAAGTGATTGGGTCTCATTTGATACAAACAAATTTAACAAATTATATTTTAATATATTTCAGCAAAAATTTTTTTTTTTTTTTTTTTTTTTTTTTTGCAGTTAACTAGTTAAAAGTACATACACAAAGAAAAAAACATATTTTAAAAATAGTTTAATATTTGTATATAAATAAGAAAAAATATTTCCTTAGACGACGCGCTTTGATTGTGAGACGCTATTCGAAATCTCTATCATAGACAGGAAATTGTGTGAGGTATTTCACTTTGTATCTCATGCGATACAACCGGCTCAAAATTTATTTTTGCAATTCAGACTTGACGAAAAATTATGAAACTTTTGTATCACATGTGTTACAAGGGAACCGAGGAGGATAATGCTGTGACATTAATTGCTTTTTACAAATGTTTGGCTGCTGAAAAATTCCCATTCCTGAAAAAAATTGCTGAGAAAATATTCTTTATATTTGAGTCAATCGATAAATGTGAGCAAAGTTTTTCTTGCATGAAGATCAAAATTAAATACTTACGTTAGTGTGGGGTGAACGTTTGGAGAGAGGGGAGTCGTTAGCATAGGTGTCGTTCTCTTCACAAGACTTTGGTTCAAAATGACCATTGCCTCATGGTGCTCCAGAGTGGTACAAAAATCAAATCACATGGAACTAGAAAAACGTTCCTACATACTTATTTTACTCTACCCTCTACAGAGGGGAATATACTTCGAGGTGCTACTCATTTTTGGTCAGAATTCAACTGTTTTCTGTGAAATAAAATGTTTGCAGTGACTCGTTTCCTAAACTGTAATTGTTGAAGCTAAAAATCCTCCCGTTGGCGTGATATGGGAAAATAAGGTGACAGCTCAAGTGTCATTTTCCTTCCTTAACGTTGGTTCAAAATGATGAGATAGAAATCAAATCCCTCATTCAATCATTTCATCTTAGGCTGCAGAGAAATTTTGAAGTCTTGAAAGATTTACAACTCAAAGAAAGGGGTACACAGACCTCTCTCTTGTGTGTGTGGGGGGGGTTACATTCTAAAAACACGTAAACGAAAGCACAGGGAGGGGGTAATTTTAAGAAATTAAAAATCTGTTGATATGGGGGAGGGTTGACCTCTTTCCTTTTGTACGCCACTGCAGCCACACCAACTATTTCACATGAGAGTTTTAAGCGGAATCAGAATATAAATCTTTATTTTGTCATTGGTTCTAGTTCCCGATTCCCTTGCAGAATGATTTTATACGGTGGGGAGGGGGGGGGGACAACCCACAGCATGCGCGCCACAACAAGACAACAACAGATCTAAATTATACTGTATTTTGGAAACTTGAACCGACAGGCAATTTTCCAAATTTACGCGATTTGACTGTCAGATATTGCTGGGTCAACAAATGTTTCTATTACGAACATTATAAAATCTTAATATTTCTCAAAACGAATCTAAAATAGCCTTATTTTGCTGACATCTTCAAGAACTAATCCTAGCATAGTTGAATATGTTTAATAAAAAATTAGAATTAAAGTTTCAAGTTACTTATATTTTCCTTTTAAACCTGAAAATGCTTGCTGAAAACGAAATAAAAGAAATTATTAATAATTAAATCTTTGTATTTATTATATTATTTGTAGATTTTCACAGTTTGGACTTGTGTAAAAAAAAAAATTGTTATATTTGCATAAAATCCCATAAGCAAATAAGTAAATTTTTCCCCCTTTTTATATATTTTTGTTTGTTGGAAGTGTCACGGGATAATTATGACCATCAGATGGCATCACTCCTATCAGAAAGGCGCCCCTCTAAGGAACTGGGGTGGTAGCGTGACGTCACTCTTAAACAGGTCACCCCTCGTCTTATACATTATAAGTGACCGTGGTAGCCTAGTGAGTAGCGTGTCATGAATTCGAATTTGGTTCCACTGAAGACCCGCCGTGCAGAGGGGGCCGATGCACGTTCAATAGGTCGAGATTCAAACATCGTCTCTTTGCTGTGGTGTGGAAGTTAGGAGAAGGGCTGCCAGCTGTTACGTCTTCGTCACGTCACCATGGTTCAACGACTAGGTTCGTTGCCAAAAGCCCTCGTACAGCTTTATAATGTAATTCTCAAGGTCACTAACTGATGCATCCTCGTGAAATCAAAAAAGAATTTCTGCACAATAAACTTTGCGGAGTTTTAAAGCCTTTGTTTGGTGGGATTTAATGAATGAGGTTCCTTTTTTTTAAGGCATTACGTTTATCGTCTAATAACCGTGGTTCGAAGATGATTGTCGCCAATAACTCTGTGTGCCGTTCTAACGTAAATTTACTAAAAATGATTAATACCGTTCATGTCTGAATCATTAAAATTCAGACGGGAATAAAGAAAGGGTATTATTATATCCTCTGTAATAATTCCGAGAATTAAAAAAATAATCAAACAAAAAAAAATGTCGATGCAGGAGGTCGCTTACATAAAAATAACTATCCCGCTTTTTAAGTTTATTATCGTGACGACATCAATTCCATAAGCACATATCTCTCTCTCAGATAAGTACTATACAACTTCTAAGAATAATTAAAATATATCAGAAGAGAAAAAAAATATTCTTGTTATACTCCTGGATATGCCTATCCATTAATAACGCTCTTAAATATAAGAAGAGTTTTTCGAAGGAGGGGGAAAAAACATTTTTTTATCACCGTGTGCCCATTGAATATTAACGACACTTCTCTTCAATTGCTATCTCTGCGACCGTAACCACGATAATAGAAACGAATGAAAGGAGAGCGAGAAAGTGTCGTAAAAAAGAAGCGGAGGATAGAAATCGTGACGTCATCTCATCCTGCCAATCAGGAAAAGTATACAACTATCGTTCGTCTCTTTCCTCGCGTATAACTACTTCGGACTTCAGTTCGTCAGACGATTCGTAATTCTTTTCCAGGAAAAGTTAAAATTCCTCGCGGCTCCGTAAGGTGTTCTTTTGCGAATGGGTTGTTGAGTCGCAAAACAGGTTTATGAAGCTAAGTGTGTCGAAAATGGTGCAGTAATAACAGTCACGCGCGAATAGAGATACAAAGATTTTAGAACAAAAGTTTTAACACAGGTGAGTGATTTTGTAGTTACTTTACTTGTTTTACATAGAATTTTTTCCCCATCATTTGTTTCGATCTTGATTTTATCGTCTGCTTGAAATAAAAATGTTCTTAACAAGAAAAAAAAGTATTCTTAACAAAAAGCAATTTATTTCAAATGCTTTATTAAAAAATAAATTAAACAAATAATAATAAATACAAGAAACCCATTTGATTTATTTTTGAAAGATATGCTGATATTAGTTTAATTTAAGTTATTGCTGAATTTTTTTAATTATATTAATTCGTAGTTTCAACCATAGCTGAACTGAGTTTTTTTTTTTTTTCTTTACAGTTAGGGTTTTAAAAACTATTTATTTTTAGCGTTCAGTTGATGCATTTATCATTATGAAAAGTTATAAATACTTGAAAGAATATTTAATGAAATACTCTATATTAAAAATTATGAAATTCAATATTTTTCATTAATTGAATTATACTGACTTTATATCTCATTTATTCATTTTATTTTGATTTCGTTATTCAGTTTCAGAATAAATTCAAAATTTCAGGATTTATTTAGTACACTTATAGTCTAAATTTACAGTTTTACTATAGATTATCATTTTTTCCAGAATTTCTACCCGTTTCTATTTTTATTTATGTTCAGAATTATCCATTATCTAATATTTATGTCAATCTTTTAGAACTTCCGTAATCTATTGTAATAAAATTTATAAGTCTAAGTGCTATTTTGAGAGAAGAGAGAGAGATTTTATCTTTTTAAAACTGCTTGAGAACTTTTTCCAACATTGCTTTGCCTAGATGAAATATTTGAAGGAAGATCATTAAAAACTATGTAGATGGTTTTAAAATAAAGTTAAAAGAGAGAGAGATATTACATAACATATTCAATTCTAGCATTGAATGTATTAATTTTTTAATCTTTATTCTTGACAAAAAATGCTTGAATTTTTAAATTTTTAATTAAGTTTCCGAATAATATACCAAAAAATTCGGATAAAAGCACCAAACATCCCCCCTCCCAACGTGGAGTCGGCCCCTATACAAGCGGAGTTTATTAACATCGTGCTTTAAAGCAACATACCAGAGATAGGAGAACCGTGGTCAAGTGATGTCCTGAGATGACACCTCCCCTCGAAACTAGCTGACCAAAACTAAAATTAGAAGATCGCGGGCGTCGGCGCCGAAGGCGCCTATTCCCAGAAGGATGGGAGAAAAAGATAAACCATGATGTGAAGGTTGAACGAATCAAGAAAACTCCGACAAAAAATGGAGAGGGAGGACGTACCCCAAAGCACGAAACGCTCTAACGAAGCAGAGCGTCGGCGGGGGGAGGGGAAAAACGCAGGAAGGAAAGCGGGACGGCTGAAGGCTGTGAATCAAGACGGTGAGATATCACCCAAGAACCCAGAGTGAATGATGCAGTGCAGTGCAGCTAAATCGTGTTGTTAAGAGTGTGAAAAGAGTATTTTTTGTTGTGTTATGGGGGGCGAAGCGGGTTTCTCCACTTCGTTGAAGAGTATGAATATTTAATTTTAGGATGAGGATACGTAAACAGTGTTTGTGCTTTGATAATTGGATTGTCATGAGATTCTATAGATTTAAAGATATTTCTAGAGAGTTTAGTGATGTAATTAGAAATCGGCTCCATATGTAGATCGTTGTGAATCACGTCATTCCGGACACCATGCTAACTTTAAGCACATTTAATGTTCAATGGCATCAAGAACCTATGACCAATAGGCGGATCCTTAGAGAAAAAAATGGTCCAATTAAAACTTGGCGTTATATGTAAGTAAAATAAAATGTTTATATAATTGTGCTAAAATCCAACAAATGCTACCGACTATGAAAGTTATTGAGATGCTGCCAAGTAGCGAAGACGATCAGAAAACTAAAGAGGCAGTTTCTTGCATCAAGTGGATTGACATCAACTTTCAGGCTGTGATGACAATTGCATAAAACAATCTCCTGATTTTAAAAAAAATGGGTACTCATTCAGCTGATTCTAGAAGGAAATATGCTCTTCACAATATGAAAGACGATTAATACATTGGCCACGCTTTTGGGTTTAACTTACATGTGTTTATTTTTATGGCACCTTTTCTGAGATCCACTTCCACGATGGTTTAGATAATTCTTTGTTTTCTAGTGCGTTTCAAATCGGTGAAATCCTTAAAAATTCCAAAAACCGCAAGCACAGTTGTTGAAATATTGCTCCTACGTATTTACTTAAATTCTCAAAACGTTACTGAAAATTTTTATTTTTTTCCCCACAGCTTGGGAAAAAAACTATGACCCATCAATGATAATGGATCACGTGAACATTGTCAAATCAATGCATTGTGTAACCAATTACACACGAGGCTATAAATAGCCAATAATCTAGATTTTTATCTATTTTCTTGTGCTTTTCTTTAAAAAAAATCTGTTCTTAAATCTATAGAAGATACTATTTATTGAACGGTCAAAGGGATGTCAATATTTAGAAAAGATAACTCGTGAGTGATGTTTTCAACTAATCTGTTGAGGAGGCTCTTTGGTAAATGTGATGTTTTTTTTTTTTTTTTTTTTTTTTTTTTTTTTTTTTTTGCAAATTTTTTACTTTTGCACTTCTGAAATTCTAAACGAAAACTGAAACCTTTCATCGATGTCCTTTCTTAGTGTTTACGGATATACTACATCCGGAAGCCTGTAAATAAATAATTTTTTGGCATTTAATGTCAGTTGAATTTTAAAATATAATCGTTTTAAGAATATTATTACAAGAAAAATATATTTAAACGCAAATTTTGACAACATCCTCCTTTTATGAAAAATGCTTCTATAATAATAATATTTGGTCCTCTCTAGAGCTAAAACTTCTGTACGGAGCCCGAAGGGGGAAAAATTCATTTTATTTTCATTTGCTATCCTGAGATACGCGAGAGATGGAAGAACAGAAACATACAATACAAACACAAAAGAGAATAGACAATGATCCCAGCTAGAGATTACAATATCGGACCAAAAGTTTAATACCGGTATTCGGTACTTTTTAGGTATTAATACCAGGACACCGGTTTTAATACCGGTAGTAGGAATTTTAGATAAAGAAAGTAAACACAGGTGTTTCTTTGTTTTATTTGCCAGATTTATTACAGAGTGTAAATATCACAAAAAATAATGTGGTACATATACATTATAAAAGTATATAAAGAATCACAAAAAAGTAAAGGAACATCTTATTTATTTAAATCACAAAAAAGTGTAAATATCACTATTCAGTCTGTGGTCTGTGGCTTTCGTCATATAAATAATAAACCAAACTGATTTTTTTATGCTCTTTAAAGTTATTCTTATTCATTATTACGGGTTATTACTTATATATAATAAATCTCAAAAAGTATTTTATACCCTAAAGCAGAGGTGCGCAAACTGGGGGTCGCCAGAAGATTTTGGTCGAAATGCATGCATTATGCCATGATGCATACCATACAGTGTACATATAAAGAGTGAAACGCCGATTGCAGTTTCCTGCTGTTCGCTCTTTCTTTGACCGTAATGCGCAATATATGTAAAGTGTGAAGACGCAAGTTTTTCACTCCGGTAGATGACGCTCACTTAGCGGAAATTCGCCAGTTTTACTGAAAAGCGGCTTTTTGTGCGACGTATTGATGTTATACGTACTGTGTCGAACGGTGCGCACCGTACAAGATGAAGTGGTAATCAAGGGCTGTGGGAGTCATCTTGTAGACATGCGTACCATGCCAAGGCCAACCAAACGACCACAAATTATCGCTGAATGTTTTACTGCGCGTTTCCATGTAAAGTTGTAGCATGTAACAGTTGGCCTGCAATTGTTTTAGTTTCTCCTCGAGTTTTATAATGTGACGTTGTGTAATTATGATACTTAATATTTTTATCGGGCTTTGCTGCTCTTATCAGGTATGTGCTATCATTAGAGAAAGATCTCTGTCAATTTATTGAATTTCTCGAAAGAAATGATAATTGTTTTTTATTATTTGTTTTAGTTAAAAAAATTTAACCCCTATATTCATAATGGATAAATGGGTAATACGTACACCAGGTACATCTTTAGCTAACAAAAGAACAAATACTGATTAGGAGTCTCAAAATTCTGAACTAAATGCTCCATCTAAAAAAAATAAGAAAATACAATGAGGAATTTATTAAGTATGGTTTTACATTTTGTGTTGTTGATGATGAAGAACACCCGATATGGGTCATTTGCAACGAAAAATTAGCAAATGAGAGCATGAAACCAGCTAAATTAAAAAGGCATCTGGAAGCTAAACATAAAGAACTTCAAAATAAACAAGCCGATTTTTCTCAAAAACGAGCTGAAAATCTGAAAATTCAAAGTGCAAATCTAAAGAAATTTACAACAATACCTCAGAAAGCATTACGAGCTTCTTTAGAAGTTTCTTATCTAATTGGAAAAACAATGAAATCCCTTACAATTGAAGAATCCCTTATCCTTCCTGCAACAACTAAGATGACATCAATTATGCATGGCGATAAATATGAATATGAACTAAAAACAATACCATTATCAAGAGATACCGTGTCTCGGCGGATTTCCGAAATGTCACGAAATATCGAGTCAGAAGTCATAAAACGCATACAAAATTCATCTGTATTTGCTTTACAACTGGACGAGACTACCGATATTACTAAAATGTCACAACTAATTATTTACGTTAGATTTATTTTTAATGAAGATATAACAGAAGCGTTTTTAAGTTGCAAAAGTTTGGTTGGAAAAACCATTGGAGAAAAAATATTCGAAGTAATAAACGAATATTTTGAAGCAGAGTCCCTTACATGGGCAAACTATGCTGCGGTTTGTACTGATGGTGCTGCAACATTAAGAGGTTCAAACAAAGGATTCAGAGGCTTAATCCAGAAAGTGACGCCTCATATGGTATTTAATCTCTGTATGATTCATCGGCAAGCTCTGGTTGCAAAAGATATGGATAAAGAGTTGCACAACATATTACAAGACGCTGTTAGTTCAATTAACTACATTCAATGCAACAGTCTTAACAGCTTTTCAATACTTTGCAATGAGATGGGATCAACGTATGAGAGATTACTGTTACACACCGAAGTCAGATGGCTCTCACGTGGGAAAATACTACGACGGATATTTAATTTGAAAAATGAAGTGTACAAGTTATTAAGTGAAAAGAAACATAGATAGGCCAGTTATGTATCTTGGCTAGGAAAGCTGAGCTATTTAGTCGATATTTTCGAAAAACTTATTTTTTGATTCGACGAAAAGAAAGAAATGCGCCTATTCACATCGTATTTGTGAACATTTATCTCGCCAAAAATTTTCTCTCTACAAAAGGGGTCGAAAAAAGATGGCGCATCACTGCCCTCAAGTAGGATATGCAAATAACCAATTAAAAAAATATTGAAATTTCTTCACAGCTACAATCTTGTTTACACAGATACGAATAGGAGACTACGAATCCTGGGCGTGTTCAGTATCGCTCTGAGCTATAATAGGATAGTTTGGGCCAACCTCCTTGGAACTTCTCTCTTTATTGTATGCAACTTTATATTCACAGTCTAGTTTCGCCCGTTAGGGAGACATAAAAGTGGCCACGGTAGCCTAGTAGTCAAGGTATCGGATAGTGGCTGACTTGCCACGAGTTCGAGCCCAGTACTACTTAAGACCCGCCGTGTAGGGGAGTGATGCACTTAAAATCTGTCGAGAGCTCAAAAGTCTCCCGTTGGTGGGATGTGGTAGTTAGGAGAGAGGGTGCCAGATCAGGTGTCTTCCTCGTCACTTGAACAGGGTCCAAAATGACGAGGTTCGTCGCCAAAAGTCCATGTGTAGCTGAACAGTGCGACGTTGATTTTCACTCGCTAGGGAGACATAAAAACAAAAACGTAAACTATTTGGCTGTATTGGCGATCTTATGGTGGAGAAAAATTTCTAGTAAACGGTATTTAAACTTGTGAATACCGGCATTACAAAATTGTGCAAATGGCTCAAAATACCGGTATCCCGGTATACCATTCATTTCATGCGAAAGTCCGACTTCTTTTCTCGAAGATACCTCCATGCCTTATTCGGGATTCGAACCCAACCCCACTCGGTTACAAACCGAGGGTCTAACCTATTCACACTACTGGCTGGGTGGCTCATTTACAATTAATTGAAATAATAACCATTGTTTTTGTGTTGAAATTTCTCCTCTCATATACTTTAATATATGAAAAAAATTCACTCCTAAATTGTACATTTCATGAATTCTAGTTTGATCCTACATATAGGTAAAATACATACATAGAAGCCTTTTTTTTACATAAAAGGAGAAGGCTTTGTCATATTTTACCCAAAAATTGCATTTATAAAGTTTCTTCTTGTAATATTCGTAAAACAATTTATATGTTTATTCGAACTCAAATGACACGAAATATCAAAAGAAAAATTCATTTGTACGCTTGCGTAGAACGACGCATCTGAACGTAAGCTCAATACTTTAACCATTTTACACACTCGAAACTGAAAAGATTAAATGAATTAATCCATCCATAATTTTTTGTTTAATTTCTAGCAGTTTGAAATAAAATAGATGTATTAAAAACACACAAGCAATATAAAAAAAATATAAGTCAATTTCTACTTAGATCAACAAAGAAAATTTTTATTTTAGCTACTTTTTATTAAATAGTTACAAGTAATATAAATATGTATATACATAGGACAAAATTACAACATTAAGTGGTAATTCATTGTTATTCATTATCATTAAAGTATCGTATTGTCATCTAAAACAATCGCGTCTATAAAGTTTCAGTTCAACTGAATGCTTTGAAAGTGAGACAAAAAATCTTTTAAAGTCTTGATCCAAGTCGATAAAAATGAAACAAACGTGGCTGTATCTGTAAGTCTTTAAATAATTAGTTTCAGTCAATTAATTTTAATTAATTATTGTTAAATTATTGTATTTTTACCCCCAAACAATCGTGTATAGAAAATTTCAGCTCAAATGAGCTCTTTAAAATGTGAGAAAAAAATCTTTTCAAGTTTTTACACTCCAAAAGGGTAGCTAAGTCACCAAAAAGGATACCAACGTGGGTAATACTTGTAATTCTTTGAATAATTTGTTTTAATCAATTAATTTTTATTAATTATAATTAAAATATTGTATTGTCATCCAAAATAATCCTGTATATAAAATTTCAGCAGTTAATGAATATATTTTATTAACGATTGAAATTTCCACCAAGATAAATAAATAGGTAAATATATAGAGAGTGTGAGCTAATAGTAGGAATTGAAAAAGACATGTATTCTATGCAATATTTATTCCCCCCATATTACATTTATTGGCTTCTATCAGAAGATTTTCCAATAAAATTTCACAATAAAGTTTCAGATATTTAATTTTTTTAAACGCTTTAACCTGTTTGCATTTAATATTGATACATTTTTAGTACTAGGGAGGGACGCGACTATTTTTTACAGATTTCATTCTCAACAGACTCCATCAGAGGGGCTTCCTCCGGCAGAAATTGCTTTCCTTAGCGTTTCAAAATGAAGAACAATCCATCCCTTACCATGCACAGTGGGACATCCCAAAAACAACTGCGTTATGTGGAGAGAAACCTCATAAGACAATTTTAAAATTCTATATTGCACTGTATATTATTTAAAGTCCTTTTTTGTAGACAGTTATTTATTTTACATATCTAACCCATCCAAAAGAAATCTGGAAGGAAAACATGAAAATAAAAACATTGTCAACTGTAAAAAATAATTTCTGTTAAAATTAAGGAATTTTCTAATTTGAAGTCTCTCTACTACTGAACATTGTTTTATAAGCACTCATTTGAAGCATTCTGAAACGGATCAAATTTGTTCAGTTCATTTTTCTGTTTCGGTAATTTTATTGTTCTATGTAAGTTAGACAGCTGGTAAAACCAGTTCAATGTCATGGATCCCCATAAAAGGGAGGATAATTTGAAATGTCCCGAAATATTTTTAAAATAACAAGAAAAAAAATCGAATCTCAAGAGGAAAACTTCGCCATTTGGAGGTTATTCTGCCAAGAAAATGGTTCCCAGAAAAAGTTGTCAAAACAGAGAAAATCGCTCACTAGAGGTTCTTTGCATAAGATCAGACTGTGCATCGAATATATTCTTAAAACATATAGGGTGCCCCTGAAAACGCCTTGAAGAGATGCACGTCAAATCTGTCGGAGAGCAATATCTTGGTGTGGTATTTAGGAGAGAGGGTGTCGTCCTAGGGGTCAAGGTAACGGGCTTGTGAGTGTAGGATCATGAGTGCATGGCTCTCTCATAGGTCACGGCTTAAGGACATTCACCATAATAAATGCACTGGTTTTAAGGAATATGTGCAAGGAAACTTAGGTTATATTCTATAACATGTCATGTCGTGTCATAATTCTTCCAACAATTTTTTTTGTCATGGATATTTCGTCATGAGTTTGAGCCTAGTACCATTGAAGACATGACATTTTGAGGAGGCCAATGTACATTAAATATGTCGAGGCTCAAGCGTCCTCCCATAGGTGTGGTGTAGAAGTTAGGAAAGGGAGTGCCAGCACAGGTGTCATCCTCGTCACTTGATCATGGTTCGAAATAACGAGGTCAGTCGCCAAAAGCCCTGCAGTAGCTGAATAGTGTGACGTTAATATTCACTCACTTAGATGTCGTCTTCGTCACTTGACCGAAGCTGAAAATTACGCGGTCCGTCGACAATAGCCCTAGCGTTGCTTTATATAGGGCGAGATGAATGTAACTTATTCTCTCTCTTTTCTAAGACCTATTGTCACACACTTTTCTTTGTGCTTTTATGCTCGGTTTTCAACATTTTTTAACAGAAAATATCCTAGTATCAATTTTTTAGAGTTAAAAAGTGTTAAACTAGATTATTCATGTGTTTTCAAAATAATAAAATAATCTATTTTAAATCGAAAGAAAAAAATAACATCAGGATCTCAACTTGTACTGGTGTATGTGGAACTTACGACCTCAGGATGCCCCCTTTTTACTATCTTGCATCCTCCCCATTGGGCAGGGGTGTATGCAAGGGCTCTCCCATAGACCAACAGAGTTTTGATTGACGTCTCGGCGCATCCCATAAGAAGTATGACTTTGCATTTAGGTCACAATTTTATTATTTACACGAAACAATTGGTTAGTATGGGGAAGGTATGAAAAGTTTGCAGATTTTAGAGATGGAAATTTCTTATGGAAATGACCAGTAACATGGGAAGATGTCTGATGGACAGATCAAGAGACGCTGCTGTATGAGTTCTGCAGTGGTATTGCAGCTACGATTAAATATTATTTCAGCGGATCTTTACTCAACAAAAGAACCATGATGGCCAAACACTTCAAACCTGTACATCTAATAGTTCAAAAACGGGGATATTTATCTATAACACCACCTTAACCCTTTATCTGCCACATTATGATTTACTGCAGTTTTTTTCCTGCGATATTTTTTTGAACCACTACGTTGAAAATTAAGGGATATACATAAACAAAATACTCAACTTTGGGAAATTAAATTAGTTAAAACTAATTAAGAAGACTTGGTACCCTAAAAATCACAAACCTATCGTTTTTTTTATTTTCATTTAATCTTATTCTTTGCATTATTATCTTTCGATTGATATATCACTTGTGCATGTCGGAAAGTTAGAAGTTGAATAAAACTTCATTTGAAAACAAATTAGGCAATTCAGCCACACACCCTTTTAGAAAAAAAAAAAAAAAGCTAAAAAATGCGTTATGATAAAAAAATCTATTTTATAAATAGAAATAATAACTATAAAAAAGAATGTGTAGTATTAAAAGCAGAATATTTCCGAGGCAATACAATAATGTAATTTTTCTTCCTTGTGAAATGTGTGCATGTAAAATTTTTAAATTAAGGCATTTTATATTAATAATTTTATATAATTTCAGTTCTTATTCCTGATATATTTTTCATACAAATGTAATACTTTAATATTATAAGAAGAAAAACAGCTAAAATTTCTGTCGTGACAGAAAAAAAAAAAAATTTTTAAGTTTTTCTTGAGTTTTCTTTGTGCAATTAGTACTCTCTAAAAGTTGATCATTTATATATAAAATTGTGTGGGTTGAAAACATATGAAAATGCAATTATTTTAAAGAAAAACGTATAAGTAATATCTTAAAGTGGTATTTTAAGTTTAATTAAGCTTATAATAATTATTTTTTCAGAATTATAAACTTTAAAGTGGTTTTTCTCAGTTTGTGTTTTTCGAAACCTTAGTGCATTCAAAATGCTACTCCTTCGACAATTATTTACCAATCACTCCAATTTTTTCCCTGCGTGTTAAAAATAAAGCATGTAATAAAATTAGGGATCCGTTTTGCTATAAACTGAATACTTTTCTTAAAAAAAGATAAAATGCAAGACATGTTGGCTTTTTCGTTGATTTTTAGCCTGTATATCAACATTTTATTTTTTTTCTCGAAAACGAATGAAGTTATTCTAAAATCGATCCCTAAAGTTGTGAAGAACATCCATAAGAATATTATAAAAAAATGTCAGGTCAAAAAATTAATTTTTACAAAAGGAGTAGGATTTTAAAATTTTCCCAATTTTCTTCAAAAAATTTAAATTTTTAAAATTGTTTGAACAATATATGAAAATTTTCATCTGGTAACATTTTCTTGAATAGAAACATTGTATAAAATGTTAAAATATAATTTTTAAATACGTAAATAAAGAAGTTTGCTCAAAGGGTGCCAAGTCGCCTTAATTAATTAATTATATTTAACCGTAAAACTAATTATACACACTGTTCACTTAAAATAAATAGTCAAATCGTTTTCTAAGGCCTTCATTAACATGCAAAAACATAAGACACTTGCATTTTGACATTAACTACTTTTTCGGAACAAAAATGACAATCTTCGCAATCCGCTGGAAACGCCGTCAGCTGAAAACGCAATTTCTGCTATAAAACTATTCGCCTTCCCCGCTAAAATACTCCTCATAGAACTCGTTCTACCATATATCTTGGATGAATGGATTTAAAAGAATATTTGTGCAAAGTATCATCAGAGTATCCGTAAAAATGGTTATTCTATGTACTTTTAAAGTGAGTGGTACTCAAAGTACCGTCGGTAGAAAAAGGGTTAAAATCCGTTGGGAGTCGATTTTCCCCAAACCCGTTCTTAGCAGATTTCTATTGAACAAAACAAACATGCTTCCCAAATTTCAAGTCTGTGGGTCTAATAAATCGAGATCTCGTTGTAAGTGGGTGAGGTACTGTGTCGTCAATGAATTCTGAAATTCTAGGAAGGATACAAAAGCCGTAAAACTCAAGCAAGGAGTCGACTCGTTGAAGAGGTGGCAAGACACTTGAACAAAAAAGTCGGAATTGAATATTGTGCCGGAACATTCACTGAACAACTCTCAAATGAACACTGGATTTCAATGAAAAGTTCAAAATCGAAGGGGGCGTAGAAATGAGGGAACGCACGGGCAGTGCATCTGCAAAGGAATTGAATCCCAGGAAGGTTTTTATCGAGAAATGTGCTTTCGAGTGCTCTTGCGAAATCTTTGAAAACTATTTTATTTCCAACGAACCCTCTGAAGAAGAAAACATGATTATTTAAATTAGGTATGTCTAGGCCAGGGAGGGCGAACCACTGGCACGCAACACAGTACTTTGGGCACGATCAAAACAGTATGGATTGCAATAACAAAGCTCACAATTCAAGTATTAGGTTTAAACGCGAGTCATTAGTTCTCGCAACTCGTTTGTTATTATCTTGACTTGGTTACGCCGTGGACTGCTAATGCTAATGATGCTAAATTTTTCTATGCATAGCGTAGTTGACACTACCGTGATTTAAAGTTTATTTGTGTTATATTTACGATTTCTAACCATTATTTTTAACGTGGCTAATTCAGCAAAAAAAAAAAAAAATAATAAGTGCAAGATAGTTAATGTAACAGAGAATTTCAAACTTTTAAATTATTAAAGTGAAGATGGATCCCTAAAGATTAACTAGAGCTAAGAAAGGAGATTCATGAGTATTTAGTCTTTGTCACATATTGTTTTCATTGGGCGTATCTCTTATTGAAGATTGCTTGAACTGGAGTGTTTTAAGACGTGGCTAGTCCCACATCTCTAGGCGAGAACCTCCCCTTTCTCGCACTAGAAGGTTGTCTGCTTTGACCAGTGCGCGACCCAGAAGAGTATGCTATAACGCACATATCAAGGCTTCGTTTTTCCTATTCTTCTGACTTGGTGCCTGACCGCCAAACTATCGCGAAGGAACTCTGTCATCACGAAATAAAACCTCAAGAATCCCCAAAAGACGACAACTGGGTGTTGTCAACTATGGATATCAAATGGTTTGCATCTCTTACACTTCCCACAAAAAAGTGTGCTACCTATAACAAATATATTGTGTGGTGGAGTGCTAAATAATAAATATATTTCAAACGAATCAGTTTCAAAAAACTTTTGTAAAAAAATAAATCTGCAATTAATAACAATTCTTAAAAAGTCTGAATTGTGGAATGAAGAGGGATTCAGTTGATAAAAAATGTTATGATTATGTTAGAAACAAAATCAAATTTTCCTTAATAATTATTTATCCATTATGGTTAATACAGTTTTAAGTTGTAAGTTGTTGTCAGTTGCGACAAACAGTAAAAGAACGAATGTTTGATAAAAGCAACGGCAAACATAGAACAATAAAATATAAACAATCCCCCATCAATAAAAAAGCAAACAACGCATAACAATTGGGAACATAAAATTTCCTAAAAATATTTTTTTTCAAAAACAAAGCGCGATATTTAGTTAATAATTATAACTCTTCAAGTCTATTTATGCTTTTTAAAACAAGAAAATTCTAATGAAAATCAATTTTTGAAAAATTATTCTGCGAACCTTGGAGTATTAACTTTATAACTGTATACATCTAAACCATATTCTTTTTTAAATTTTCAGTGCAAAGAAGTGGTATAAAAATTATTTCTTCAACAAAATATAAAGCTACAGTAGAACCTCTTTATAACAAACCTCTATATTGCGAATTTTTTCCTGCAACCTTGAACATTTCATGATTTTCTTGGTAAAATAACCTCTCTATGAAGTGCATTTTCTATATAAGGAACTTTATCTTTCGTGTGATTCAATTTCTTTTCTCCCTACTTTTAAAGTATTTCTGAACATTTCAAACTACTCTTTTTCTTAACACATTTTATGGTAGTCATAAATTTTGAACAGGTTTTATTACATCCTAATTCGTCAGGAGCAATAGAGTTCTGGATGTTTCATCCAAGAAGTGCAATCTTTAACCCCCATAGCCCGTTCACTAGATGTTTTATAAAAACATCTTCGATATCCCCTTTCAGCCCCAGTGGAGTTGTCTCGTGTCCCCATGTTCAAGTTATAAAATAATGTATGTTTAATAATACTTGTACGTTTTAAATTAGAAAATGTACTTAAAATTCGTAAATTTTAGTATAAAATTATTTTCTTAGTCTTTAAAAATATAGTGTATTCGACATTCTTTTTTCTTGTTTTCTTTGCAGTTTTTTCTTTTTCTTTTGATGGGTAAGATACATAAAATAAACATATATTACTTAAAAAAAGGTGTGAATAATTACTTTTCTTATTCATAGAGCTTATGTGAATTTAAATTTTGTTTTATGTGGTTTATAAAATATATTAAAAGAAAAACCTCTATACAACGAATTTTCCATGTAACGAACTTTTTCCCGGTATTTAGAAACTTTGTTATACGTACAGAGGTCCGAATGCATTTTTTTTTTATTTAAGGTGGTTGACTACGTTCGGAACCCCGATTTTAAAGAAGTGCATAGATAAATATTTTTTTTTTTTTTTTGAAATTTAGTGTTTGTTGAATTATTACAAGGTGAAAAAATATTTAATTGCATTTTTCTGATAAAAAATGACAAAACATGCTCCTTTAATGGAAAAAATTCTATCTGTAGCACACGGTTTTGTTCGAAGACCAAAATGTAGATGGCGGTACTTGTAACGGAAGCATTACCCACCGAAGCTCTGTAGTACCGCCAGAGAAAGTTGAGAACTGAACGAGTGAACTTTACTGGGTTTCGCTGTCCAATCCTGGACTATGTATTATATTTAATTTCCTCCAAATGTTTAATCTGTATTATGTCTAAATGTCTGTCATTTGTAACTGTGTTGTTTTGTGTCATTAAAACTATTTTAAATTACCCCGAGATCTTATCCATTATTTTGGTTTACCCAGTAATGACATAAGAGAACCGTTACAATTTGGCGCCAAAACGTCAAGCCGATCCGAGCAATTCCCAGCTTTCTCTCGCTTTTTCCACTTAGGTTGAGGCGTTGTCACCCGACAACGAGAATTCGCAACCCTGCGAATAAATAAATATTGTTTTCATCCAGAAAACCTGTGAACAGATAAGTGTTGTTTATATATTCTAAATAATCTTACTCTGTTATTCTGTATAAGAACAGTGATTATATATTATTGCTCTTAGTATGTATTGTGTGTGTTACAGTATATAGTAACGTAATTGAATTTTAAGTGATATTTTCACTTATTTATTTGTCAGTATTCTTAATACTTTTTGAAAACGAGACTCGCATTCTATTGTTTGTTCTGATTAAAGCTAATTGAAGGTTATTTATGAATGTATATTTACTCACTAATTAAGAATTTTATGCCATTATATATATATATATATATATATATATATATATATATATATATATATATATATATATACTTTTGTTATCTAGAAATTATTGCGATTGATATTTATTCAAATAATTTCACTTTGATTCTTGTTTGATTTTACTAAACTTTTAATTAAGTTTTCAGTTGAATGCAATTTTTATCATAATATTTTTTTTTACTTTTTATGTCTAATATAAAAATAATTATTTTGTTAAGTACATGATTTATTACGAAGTATTACTATAACATTTGAAAACTTGTATGTTTTGATAAAGTATAAACATTTATGCTTTTTATTTAAAAAATTTTTGGAAAATAATTTCAAGTACTTCTAAGTGTAAGAGCAAGTTTGTAATAGTGTTAATTTCGGAGTGGATGAAATAATTTATGAATGGTATTTCTATTTAAACGTATTTGAATTGCTTTTGATTAAAAACAATTTAATTGATTTAAGTTAACGAAAACGAAATTTTTCTTTGATTTAATTTAAATGATTTCATGTTAATTGCTGATACTCTTTTGATTAATAATGAATATTATTGAAATATTATTTTGATTTTGAAGAACGAATTTAGAAGATAGTTGATATTGAAGAATTTGTTTCATTTTTTTAAATCTCATTAATATTGATGTGAAAATTAATTAGCGCATTTTGAAATTAGAGAATTATATTGTCATTCAGGAAGAGTGTATTATTGTATACAGTATTTTTTTTGCATGTATCGGAAACTGTAAGTGCATAAGCGTTGTTTGACTATAATATTTTCAGATCACAGAATTAACAGTTTTGAGTGAACTTTAATTCATTAACTTTAATTGAACTTTACTAAATTAACTTTAAACTAATCTAAAAGTGACGAAAAATGGCTTTTTTGGGAAGGTCCAGAAAAGAGGATTTACGAATGTTGGCAACAGAATTGGGTCTGGCTCCGTCGGACAATCTCAAAATTATTGAACTAAAAGATCTCATAACCAACAGCGATAGGTATGATGAGGAATTCGTCAAAGATATGCTCAGCGTCATTGTAGAGGAACGTACAGCAACAGAAAAACTAAAAGCTGCGGAACTGGAGGAGAAACAGAAAGCCATGGTTTGGGCTCAGCAACGAGAAAGAGAATTTGAACTGGAAAAAATGAAAATTCAACTTGAAATGCAGAAGCTGTTACAAGCCAACAGCTAGAAACCCCAAAGCTTGAATTAAATAGAATTATTCCGAGATTAAATTCGAAGGAAGATGAAATGGGTCTATACTTCACAATTTTCGAACGTCAAGCGAAGTTCTTGCAAGTCCCTGAAAACACTTGGACAGCATACCTGATTGGCTCATTGCCACCTGATATAGCTCATAACCACGTTTGACCAACTTAAAAGTCTGATAATTGCTGATCACATAAAAAGAAAAACTCTAGCAACTATCAAAGAACACTTTCTGGATATTTGGGCGGATTTGAACGATCCTTTGGAATTGGCTGAGAAGTTGGACGCATATGATAGCCTAAGGCCTGGAATGAAAAATAATTCAAATCAGACTTTCAAGAAGAAAGAATTCAGGAAACCCTTTCCAATAAAGAAAGATCAACCTGTTGGAGGATCCCATGAATACCACTCATCTGGACCCTCTAGAACAGTGCCTAGATTCCCAGGTTACAAAACTGAAGAAAGAAACCCGATAAGGTGTTACGGATGTGGGACTCCTGGAGTCATCAAGTCAAAGTGTCCTAAATGCACGAGAGCTAAGGAAATGGAAACAGCAGTGAACTGTATAACGTTATTCAACTTGAATTCGAACTTGTATCCCACAAGTGTGATTGTTCTCAAAATTTTTGGAGAAAAGATTGCTGTATGTGCTGATACCGGTGCTTCCCATACCATTGCAGGTGAAAAGATGTTTAAATACCTACAAGAGCATGATGTCACCTTTACGAACAAAAGGATTTCATTTATGATGGCTGATGGAATTCGGCAAACCATTATGGCTCTCAGTACTGTCGTCGACCTGTACATTGAAGGCAAAGTTATTCCTACAGAATTTCTAGTATTGCCTGATGCCAAAAGAAATAAGACTTTGCTAGGACTTGATTTCCTCAATGCAGCTGGTATCGTCCTTGACGTCCAGGGTGGAAAATGGCACTTTTCCGGAAATCCTCGGAAACAGTACAAATTCTTCAAGAAGACATTAGAAAATATAACACTTAGCGCATTTGAACTTCGAGAAGATGAGGGATGTCCAGAACAGGCAAGAAAAATCAATATACTCCTGGACAGAAATGAAGCATGTTTCCAACCAGGGGGAGAGCACACACCTTTCATTGAACACCGTTTTGACACGGGTGATCAACTCCCAATAACAACGTATCCCTACAGAATGAATCCCATAAAGAAACAGGATTGTCAGAAAGAAAACTTCGATCGACGAAGAAGAAAATATTACAAACCTGGTGACAAAGTTTGGGTGACCATTCATCACATAAGTCGTAACAACAGGAGCAGGATATTTATGCCCAAGAGAGAAGGTCCTTACCTCATACTCACCTTGAGATCACCAGTAACATATGAGATTGCCGACCCTGCCAACCCAGACCAAACCCTTGGAACTTATCATGTTTCTGCCTTAGAGGACTATCAGGAACCTGAAACAGAAAGAAACACCGGATTTGTTGCTCCTCTAAAGAAAAGAGGACGCCCCAAAAGAAATTATCTCCTGGTTCCGAGACGTCGACGGAACCAGAGGGGGAGTCTGTAACACACGGTTTAATTCGAAGACCAAAATGTAGATGGTAGTACTTGTAACGGAAGCATTACCGACCGAAGCTCTGTAGTACCGCCAGAGAAAGTTGGGAACTGAACGAGTGAACTTTACTGGGTTTCGCTGTCCAATCCTGGACTATGTATAATATTTAATTTCCTCTAAATGTTTAATCTGTATTATGTCTCAATGTCTGTCCTTTGTAACTGTGTTGTTTTGTGTCATTAAAACTATTTTAAATTACTCCGAGATCGTATCCATTATTTTGGTTTACCCAGTAATGACATAAGAGAACCGTTACATATAGTAATATTTTGTCTATATATAGCTAGCAATTCTATACAGAGTTTGAAGCAGAATTTTTAAAAAATCCATATTATTTTCAAAGCGACGATCAATTGAAGTAACCAGTGTTTTTGTTAAAATTTCTCTACTCTGATGTTTTAAAATATGAATGAAAAAATTCACTTCTTTAAATTATACACAGTTCAAGATCATATTCATATATTATCTTTATTTTTCTTTTCAACTCTATAAAAACATTAAAAAATTATGTGAGCAATATCCATCATTAAATACGGTTACATGAAACAAAAAATATAAACATAAAAGATAATTGCACAAAAAAAAACTAAAATTTGTACACATTTAGATTTTCTGTCATAAAAAAATCCTTGAATACAGAATTTATTGCACAATATCCCCCCACAATTCAGGAAACGTTGCTTTATAAAATGAAAATCTGAAATCGCGGAATTTGGAGGGACTATACACTAGCTTATAAATTTTAATTATTGATGCATTTTTCACGAGGTGCTTATAAAAGAGAAACTGTTATGAACCCTTTCCTTTCCGCTGAAGCAGTGGCGCAAACAGGAATTTTTCAAGGAGGGGGGGCGGAGGTCCAGAGTCGAAAGCCCACCGTTCTCGTATCATACTCCAATACACCACCCAGTATATTCTTTTGATTTTGTCGATTTTCGAGAACAAAAAACAGTAAAAAATTAATTATTAAATAAATAATTAGCATAAATTAATAAAATTAATGATTAATAACAAATATTTAATTAAATTTTACGTACTATATACATAAGATTATAATCAATAAGAAAAAATCAAGGACTTTCGGGGAACGGAGGTTTCTGGACTCCGACCCTCCCCCCCCCCCTTTGGGGCGCCACTGTCCTGAAGTAAATTAGTCCCCTAATAAATTTCTGGAATATTTTGTGAACTAATGACCGGATTGAAAGGAAATTGGGAACATAAGATTCTCTAATTCTGCCAAGTTGGCGTGGGTTTGGGACACTGAAGTTGAGAGATTGAGTCTGTCCCATTGTCATGGTGGGGAAAATAGCAGCTTGTCTACGTTACTTGACCGCCAATCCAAATAACGACGCCTCCGTGTTGCTTCAGATTTGTGTGTGTGTGCAATGTTTGAAATCAATTGATCTAATTTTGCCAAAGATATTTACTTTATTGAAAAAATTTGGAAACATTTTACTTTAAAAATTAAGTGTATGTCAATTCAGTTAATTTATTTACGACATTAGTTTGAATTCCCTTCTTCTACTTATTAAGAGCGATGTTATTTTGGTCAATCTGTGATGAGGATCACGAAAATTGTTAAAAATTTCTGATTTGTTTCGCCGTAAAATCAATAACATGTTTGTTTCGGCAGACACACGCAAAGGAATGAAATCAGATACGAAATTGCACTCACAAAAAATATAAAAATTTCAACACAAAAAAAAATCAATTTTGTGAAATGAAATTTTAACTGTGCTTGTGACGAATGGTAAAAAGATGGACGATAGTGAGCACTTTTTTCGCCGAGTGAATACTTACTTAACCAGTCAGTCTGACAGCTAGGTGAAAAAAACAGATGCAAATAGCCACACAAGCGAGAACCTCTCGTTATTGTTTATTATTAACTGCTTGATGTTTTGTAACTGTGCTCAATTTGAATATGAAGCAGTTTAAATTTAAGAACGATGAATAAAAGTTGGTTTGAACTAACTGCCGTGATAATTCTTTGAGTGCAGTCCTACATGCTTTGGTTTTTGAAGTGAGAACTTCTAATGGCGCGTTTTGCTGGAGAGTGAACTTGAATAAACATCACGCTCGGATATGTAACTCTCATTCGTCTTTTTTCGTCTGTATTCGGAAAAAGATCTCCGATAAGATTGGTACATCCCTAAAAAGAAATCACGTGACTAAAAGAGGAATGTTTTCCCCGGGTGTTTTTAGAACTCAGTCTTCTTTCTTGTATGCTTATTTAATTAGTTCATCTTTCCACGCGTATTTATTATTCAAGATATATCAGTAGGAATAATTATAAAGAAAGGTACGGTATTTATATTTTTGTATAACTTTATTCTTGTGTCATTATTGAATTTCTTTCTTTTTAGTTTTGAGGGCACGATATAATAAATTGATGCAATTATGCCAGTAAGTTATTTTTTATATGAGAAATTAGTGTTTAAATGTGCAATGAGTGTTTTGTTTATTCTATCACACACAAACAAATCTTAATTAACTTAAAAATATTATTAATTACTTAACCTAAAGTTGCACATATTTAATACTAATGCATCGTTATTGTTGTGTGCCCAACTGGTCATTTAATAAACTTGGCAACCATACGTTTTGGTTTTTTGTTTCCCAAAAGATGAACAGCTGATGCAAACTTCAAAAGGGACAATCCCTAGGAAATTTAAAAATAAATCAGATGATATTTCAATAAAAGAGTATCAAGTCTTAAAGTACATAGCGGAATATTGTGTTCATAATATAAAATTCGAATGCTACAATTACAAATATACATTTGTTGTAGATAAAAAAAAATCAATTTCGATTCAGAAAATGTCGAAGGGGCAAAATATTTGAGACTTCTAGCTAGAGGCGATTTAAAAATGTTGACAGATATTGTTATGAAAATTATTTCAACGCAATATTTTACTTTTAATTTATATATAAAAAAATTCGAGTTAAAGTATTTTAAAGTTGATTGCTAAATATCTTGCTTTACAAGCATAACAGAAGCATATCTGGAATTACAGGAAATGTGGAATGTCTTGCATTCGTTTAATTCATCATCTGTAAACTATAACACACCTGCATTTTCATTTTTGAAAAAAATATTCATTACATTTGGCAATATGTATGCTTAAATAATTATTCAAAATAGAGCAATGAAGAAATTTTAACGGCGATGGATAATCGAAAAATGAAGGAACAAGTTTGATATATAAAGACTTTTTTGAAAAAATCGACACATTTTTTTTTTTTTAGAGGAGGGACACTCTCGTTGTCAAGGGAAGTATAGGGTTGCAAAATGTTATCCCCCACCAATATTCCATTAAAGTGCTTCTACTAAATGACTCTCCCCCTCCCACCTCTTTTAAAGAAATGAATAGTGGGATTTTTTTTACTGAATCTGTTGGGTTTAATGAGTCATGCATCGAGAAATGTGTGCAGCGAAATGTAGAGCAGAAAATGGACAAATAATTCTAATGGTTACTTTTTATATTTCACCCAATCAAAGTGAAAAGAAAATTATCGAATTCATTCTCAAAAATTTAATTGCCTCCACTGTGTTTCACACACTTCTCTTCTGAACGAATATTTCAAGCGGACATTTTAATGTAGATTTTTCAAAAGACCTTTAGTAGTTTTTTTTTTAAAAGCAGAATTCAATTTAATCAAATCTGCCAAATGAAAGCACCACAAAGTACGCTTTCACAAACAATGCTCGACGGGTTTTTTTTTAGATATTTAAATAATTTTGAATCTAAAGTTTTTACAACCTATTTCAGCTACCATAAACGTATTGTTTCCTTCTTAGAATACAATTAATATTTATGTATATTTAGCAAAAAATATTACTTTATGAGTACAACCATATGATTAAATATTTTTATATTACAATATTAATATAATATATATATCCCCTTGTTTTTTTTTATTCACCTAACTAATCTCTGAAATAACATTACAAAATTTGAAGTTATCACTTCTATCGTGTGGCCATAAGCAAACACACACTTTTTTGTTAAACATAAAAAAATACAAATTATTTGCAGAATATATTGTAAAAATCCTTCGAATACTGAAGTAAAGGGGGGGGGATACTGAACGATGATAATTATGAAATCTTATTATGTATGATTCAGCCTATTTTTTTTAATAAAGTGCTAAGGCAGTTTTGTTTTTGACAATCTGCAGTGATTAAGCTAAAAATGTGCTGACTTATATTTGGTAGATGTAGTTAGTTGTAAAAAACATCGTATTCCATATTCCGGAAAAATATTTTTGCTTTCATTCTGAAATTTTAGAAGAGTTTTATGTTTATAAAAAATAAATTCTAGAGTGAGTTTGCTCCATGCCCATCTCAGGGAGGGGAGAATTTAAATCCTGAGGTATTCAAGTAAACTTCTCGCATAAAATTTGATGTTTTGATAAATATGGTTGTGGAGAAACCTTGGTTAACCTAGCGATCTTTTCTCATATTTGACCCTCCTCCTTGTCAACAAGGGATATATATCACAACCTCCTTTTTGTCAAGTATTCGAGTTCGACAGAGGAAGGATAGCTGCCTATCGAGATTGTGGATTATCTTTCAGGGAAATCGGTAGTCGTGTTGGACGAAACTAAACAACTGTAATGCGGATATGTGACCGTTGGATATAGGAGGGTACGGCGGACCGACGTGGTCGATCGCATCCACCTCAGTGCACCACTTCACGTGGAGACAGGCAAATTGTGCGCATGGCAGTACGAATCTCTCAGTCACATCACGAACCATAGCACAGCACATTGAGTCTGTAACGCATCATTCAGTGTCTGCGAGTACCATTCGATGCCGTTTACAGCAGAGTGGTCTGTCCGCAAGACGTCCATTGCTTGGTCTACCCTTGACGCAGAACCACAGACGTCTCCGCCGCCAATGGTGTGATGAAAGGAGGATGTGGGCGGCAGAATGGAATGAAGTTGTCTTTACTGATGAGTCACGCATCTGTCTGCACCACCACGATGGTCGGATTCGAGCCTGGAGACACCGTGGAGAGAGGATGCTGAACATCTGCGTTATGCACCGCCACACTGGTCCTGCACCGGGCATTATGGTATGGGGCGGTATTGGACATCACTCTCACTCTCCTCTAGTAAGCATTGCCGGTACTTTAAACTGCAAGCGTTACATCTCTGAGATGTTGGAGCCAGTTGTCCTTCCTTGCCTTCAGGGCTTGGCCACAGCCATATTTCAACAGGATAATGCACGACCACACGTGGCACGCATTGTCCAAAGATTCTTCATCAATCACCAGATTGAATTGTTTCCCTGGCCGGCTCACTCTCTGGATCTTTCGCCGATAGAAAACATGTGGTCCATGATTGCTTAACGATTGACCCAGATTACACCCCCAGCTGCCACACCAGATCAACTTTGGCAACGTGTGGAAGCTGCTTGGTCAGCTGTACCCCAAAAACACATCCAAAGACTCTTTGAATTAATGCCGAGGCGTGTGGCAGTGGTGATCTCCAACAATGGTGGCTACTCTGGCTACTGATTTCAGCAGGAACCACACTTCACAGAAGTTGTGGGAACCTCCCTGGGTTCCACCCTGGACACTAAGATTGAATTAAGGCAAAGAATTACCAGACGACATTTTTACAATAACAAATTATGTTTACTCACTTAAATCAATTATCAACCTTCTAGATACAAGGATAAATCAATATGTCTACGTCAATGGGATTGAACTTTACTAATAAATTAAATCACGAAATATGATACTAATCAACTATTAAACTCAATGTCGAATGAGTTTACTGGAATAAGATATACGCAATTTGAATTACTAGTAATCATTAACCTTCCACTAACTCTATTATATATTTACTCTTATGATCCAATAATTGAAATTTAAATATCACCTGACTTTTACTACTTCACTCCTTTCCAGTTGGCTCAAACTTTCCAAATGTAGATCGCTGCCTGATAATCAGCCAGAAACTAATCACACAATCAACTTGAATCTTCTTAGAACTCTGTCAATGTATCTCTTGGCTCAATAGCCTTCTCCTTGCTAACTTACAACACTCTCCTTAAATACTTTGAATCCTTCGCATATCCCGTTTTCTCCTTTTAGAGCTGGTTGGAAATATACGCGAATTTACAATCGCCAAAGACGCCAAGAGTATTAGAGATAAAGGGCCGTACAGAGTCTATAAATTTAATCATTTGATACCTGGTCAACATTTTACTTCAAAATAAATGTTGTTGTGCTATCTCTTGTCTTTCTTGGTGTTGCATTTACGGTGACCTGCAGTGTACATTTTAAAGCTGAGTTAACATATAAAGCTCAATTGAGCTGAAATTTTATATACGTGATTATTTTGGATGACAATACAAAATTAATAAAAATTAATTGATTCAAACTAATTATTCAAAGAATTACACATACAGCCACGTTGGCATCATTTTTGGCGACTTGGGTCAAAACTTGAAAAGGTTTTTTTCTCACATTTTAAAGCATTCAGTTGAACTAAAATTTTATATATGCGATTGTTTTGGACGACAGTACGGTACTTTAATGATAATTAATAAAAATTAGTATATACATATGTAACTTAATTGCCATGTGTTCATACATTTTTATATTAATTGTAACTATTTAATAAAATGTAGCTAAAATAAAACTTTTCTTTGATGATCTAAGTAAGAAATGATTTTAAAAAATTTTGTTTATATATATATATTACTTGTTTTTTATTTGGAAATATTTCTAGCTTGCATTATTTTGGGTTGGCTATAATTTCTTTCCACTATTAAAAAAAACTTATACGGTCAGTGTCATGAACTCACGACTGTGTGTTCTCAAGCCACTGAAAACACCCCTTGTTGAGAGTTTGATGCACGTTAAATGTGTCGAGGTTGTGAGTTCCCCCATTGTCGTGGTGTGGAAGAGAGTTTAAGTGTTCAATTGGGAAGTTCTTCGCCATTATTCCTATTATTGTATCTGAGTGTGACGCTAAGAAGCAATCAATTAAGAAAACTTTTTCAATGCTTCCAATTGTTTTATACATATTGTTCTTATACTTCTTTAAAATAGATCGCGGTGTTCAAGGATTTTATGCAATCAGTCTCAAAGAGCAAGACAGTTCTTCAGGAGTGATGAAAATTTATTATAGAAATCCATGGAAATGAACCAATCCATGGAAAACAGGATACATCTTTAGAATTTACTTTACAAATCCTGTCTTCACGCCTTCTTCAGAGCTCAAACAGTATCTAAAAATACAAATGCGTAATTAAGATTCTTCGCAAGCTCGATTGTAGCAACTAATCGCTAGTCGACTCCTCTACGATCAAAACAATACTGACTCGGTTTTAGAGAGTGACTTCTGGGCCCCACGGATCTTTCTAGAACGATTCGTTAACGTCATAGGTCATGACATTAATAGATTTCTCCAGTAATTTTCAGAAGCATCCATAGTGTCACCAACATGGCCACCAAAAAGAATGCCAACTTGGTTTTATCGCCAACATTTCGCCGTTTCAATTGAATTGCCATTATAATGTAAGGAATGGCGCCGCATGCGAATATTACAGTTTTAGCATAAAATAAGAACAGTAGAAAGTAATATTAACGTATTACACACCCAGATATAAATTATTTATACTTTTATACGCATTCATCACCCAAAATTCGTAACGATAGGAAGAATAAGTGAAAATATGTAGTTTCGTAAAAAGGAAGGGGTTGCTTTAGGTACCATGCTTGTTTCTATAGTTATGCATTTAGTAAAGTTTCGGTAAGATACATACTTAATGAAATAACTTATAGCAGTAGTTTTTAAACTTCCAATCCCAACGCCCCCTTTAACATCACAGACCCACAAGATTTTGAGCTCCCCGCCCTGACTCCTGACACATGGCCAAGGGACAATTGTTATAGTACTGACATTCTATGAATTTAGTTCTTAATCTTTGTACATCTGTTTCTTCTATTTTTTAATATTGTAGTAATGGTTATGTGAAAAAACTGAATTAATATTCTTGATCGAAATACATGTTCTAGTAGAGTTTTTTCTTTAGTGACAGCTTTGTGATCTAGTCTAGAATGACCTTTCTTTCAACTTTAACACAGGAATTTTCTGAGTCTGTAAAAAAGAAAAATCTTAACATAAAAGGAAAGACCTTGGCACATCCCTTTAGAAAGACGCTGGGGACCCCGAGGGCTTGCGGACCACAGTTTAAGCTAACTCGCTGATTTATAGTGCTTTTCAAAATCTTTCGTAAGAAAAAAAATGAAAATTTTGACTTAAAAATCAAATGTGTTTTTTTTATTTTTTTTTTTTGAAAATTCTCTCTTACGACGAAAAATGGAGAATAGCATTTTTTCTCAACCTATTCCTCTCTTGCTCATTTCCATTTTCTAAATCGGACTCTTATGTTTCCGAGCGAATCAGTTTGTGAAATTGTCACCCTTCCTTCTATAAAAATCTCCTCCTGTCCTTAAGAATGCTTTAAAATTCAAATATTAAGGAAATATGTCTATATTGTATGTAGAAAGAACAATGCATAAGAGTTTCCATTTCTTCATTCAACAATAGATAGCTAAAATGATTATGGAAATCAAAGAATTAGGTTCGGAGTTTAACCTGTTTTTAAAAAAGTAACAAAATAACGTTGGTTCAATAAAAAAAAAACTCGATTGTATTCTTGGCGATTCTATCATGTAGGAAATGTATGTGAGAATATTTCCCTTAACGTTTCTCGACTTTTTATATGTTAAATACCATTTCAGAAATGTTCCATTCTATTTGAAATGCTTTTTTTTGCAAGATAGAACACACCAGAGGAAATAATTAATAGAAATGTCGTATTTTAATCTTCAGGTTTTATCTATTTTGTAACAATATTACAAAATATAAAAATATGGAAACGCCATCGGGTATGACAAATCGAATGAACGAGTTGGGTCTGCATTTCCAACTTGACCGGGTTTGGATAAAATCTCCAAAATTATCATGGATATATACTATAAACAACTGTAAAGAATTATCACTTGCTAAAGAGAATAATATTGATTTGGTTGTTATAAAAAAAGTTTATTTTTCCAAAAAATGATAAATGGAGGAGGGTAAAGTGGAATAGGTGGTTGAAACACTGGAAAACTAATTCAGATTTTATGAAGCGTAGTTATTTTTCAATTCCTACTATTAGTTCACATTCTCTCTATATTTATTTATCTTGGTGGAATTTTCAATCGTTAATAAAATACACTTTAAAGTGCTCCATTGAGCTGAAATTTTATATACAGGATTATTTTGGATGACAATACAGTAATTTGATTATATTTAATAAAAATTAATGGATTAAAACTAATTATTCAGAGAATTACAAATACAGCCCCGTTGGCATCATTTTTGGCGATTCAGCGATCCTTTTGGCGACTTGTGTCAACACTTGAAAAGGTTTTTTTTCCTCACGTTTTAAAGAATTCAGTTGGACTGAAATTTTATAGACGAGATTGTTTTGGATGACAATACGATACTTTAATGATAATGAATAAATATTAATTACCACACTTAATGTTGTGATTCTGTCCTATGTATATACATATTCATATTAGTTGTAAGTATTTAATAAAAAGTAGCTAAAATAAAAATTTTCTTTGTGGATCTAAGTAGAAATTGACTTAAATTTTTTTTATATTTATTACTTGTTAACTATAAAAGCCATATTTTTAAGAATACACGAAAGTCATTTTTTCCGTTTTGAGTTAATTTCAAAAATCACAAATATAATATTATTTCTCTGCTCGAGCATCCTCAAAGTGAGTTCACAGAAAACAGGTAAATCATTGAATCCAAATTTCCCTTCTTCGAGAATTTCTCATTACAGATACTTTTAGCGTATTTGTTTTCCTGTCTTTTTAATGGGTGGTATCAAGTCCATTACAGATGATCCATCAGAAAGGAATTATGCTGATACTGGAGTCACATCTCTAAAACTAGAAGTTCAGTCTGATTTCTTAACAATGTTTTTTTGTTCTGAAGCCTTCTTTTTGTCCTTTTCTTTTAGCTTATCCCTTAGCACTATTTTTATGTGGAGAATACGTTATTATAGAAAAAGATTCAGTTTTCATGCATGTTGTTTAGGCTTTATTTCCATACCAATGGATTATAGTTTTAAAGACGCACTTTAGCCTTAAATGAGGCTATATATTACTATTTATATAATTAATTACTGTTTAGCTATCAGTATAAAACTCTAAACTCATTTTTGAACTTAATCTATATTCAGTACATTTTGTCGGGTCATTTAGAATACTATTTTTTTACGTCGGGTATCATGGAGTACTAGATATGGAATACTAGGTCGGCTAGGTACCCGACACTCCATCTTGGAAAATGAACCTTCAAACTAAGGGCAAAACATGGTCATCTGAAAAACGGTTACAATTTTACAAACTACAATTCTTTAGGTGTACAGTATGCTTAGCTTCAATGTTCAGGTCACAAGTATATTAATAAGTGAAAATGCAAAAACTTTTGAGAATCGCAAAGCACACTTTGTCTTGTGTTGTTTTTGTTTCTAATGCCACCTGTCTGACGTAGTCAGATCGAGGCCCACGAAATTCATCGTGGCAAGGGGCTAGAAGTACGCCTGTCGTTGGCCTTGAACACCATACAGGGGACAGTACGATTTAGCTCGACGAAATTCTCCGAAGGGAAGATAGATGGCGACACCACCTATCCTCACCTCCTAAATTTCTGCATGGAACTGAAGGGGAGGGAAATATTCTCCAGTCCCCTTCACTCGTGACTCAGCCCACAAGACTTCGGACCCACTGATTTAACGAGCGCGTACTCCGTGTGTACTCGGAGGGTATTTAGTGGCATCGAACCCAGACCTTCCGGTCTGGAGTCCGATGCTCTAGCCACTAGGCTACCCACGGCCCTTCCTTGTCTTGTAGCGTTTAGTATGGCAACATCAGCTCTCATTGCAATGCATCATGGGAGTTCTGTAGTTTCTCTTCGCATTAGCACTTACAAACAGGGCGCCTCCTTATTCCATTTGACCCTACTCTCATATCCATGTAATAAAGATCAGTGGGGTAATGGACTCACTTCAAAGCCAGGTTTTGTCTTTAATATTTATAAGTTAGCTGAATGCGAACTTGAAGTCAGTCAGGCTTTCCCACGATGGGGTGTATGTTACGCCACTGTCGAAGATATAGTGTATATATAGAAATTCTGAAAATTTTTCTAATATGATATATGCGAGGGATGACGAACGAGTGGCATGCGTGCCATCAATGGCAGGAAACAGAATATTTTGGGTACGCCAGAGATGAAAATGGTTTGCATTTTATTTCAAAATAGTAAAATTCACTATGAAATATTACGAACAAACGCGAGTGATCGGTCGCGGGGATCACACTTGTTTGTTATCTTGCCTTAACTACGTCTTGGACTACAGTTATAGATGATGTAAAATTTGTCTACGCGTAGCTTAGTCAATTTCTTCGACGCAACTGTATTTTAAAGTTTATTTCTGTAATATTTACGATTTTTAACTGTTATTTAACACAGCTAGTTTAGCAAAAGAACAAAAAGTGCAAGACAAGTAAATGCAACCGAAAATTTCAAACGATGAATCTATAAATATGGCATGATATTAGTAAAGGCGACAAAGCGGTGTGTGTTTTATGTTCTGGAACAGTGGAACGCAGAACATCACGTCCGTAAAACGGCATTTTGAGACAAATCACAAATCGTCAATAAAGTGAACCACTGGAAAAATAATTAAGTGCTTAGAAAGCATTTGTGGCAGATGACTCCAATTCAGTATGCATTCTACTAAAAATAATATCTTACAATCCTAATATAAGTTATTTGTCATCCAAACTGCAACAACAGAAGTTATACTAATGTTACTTTAATTTGAATTACACGTATAATATTAAAACATTTACAGCTAAACAGTGTAAAAGGTATTTTTTCGTAGTCAATAAAGAGTTTTGAGCTAGTATTTAGTTTTCCCAATAATCCCATGTCAAAATTATTCGATGGCACGTCCATACCTCTTCCTTAGAAAAAATGGCACGTTGATCCATAAAGGTTGCCCCCATTAAAATTGAGAAGGACTATTTTTGCGACTCGCAAACGGTTTTTCTCACCAGAGGGAGTGTTTCTTCATGCTGCACAACACTGGTCTACTCGCGACGGATAGTGTAGTTCTGAACCTCAGTAAAGTGGCACTTCTCCAAACAACCACACCATACCAACGACGTGAATCAGCCACTTCTTGACATGTCGGCCACGAGTTCATACCAAGGCCACGTCTTTCTCTAAAGATCCCCTTGTTGAAATTCTTCATTTTTGTTTTCTTCTTTTCAAGTGTTTCAATTTTTATTCCGAGATTGGGTTCTCTTAAATACCAACTAGAGATAAATAAAATTATCTTATTTTTCTGTTTATTATTTGGGATCATTTCATCTCTAGGGTTATTGAACCGAAATTGATTTTATTTGAAGAATTTTGCGGTGTAATGGTTGTCCCTCGATGTCCATTAGTGTGGCAGAGTCGGAAGGAAGATTAACCCTATTCAAAATAACTGCTATTTATTCACAGTAATCAATGAGACATAAATTCTATAACCCAAGCTAAGAAATAAATCCATTACTAAATATGGAAAGTAGGTGGACGAGATAAAAAAATCTTAATTCATCGGATCACTTAACGTTCAGGCAATACACCATCTGATTCCAAGTGACCTAATCCAATTCAATCTTTAATTGACTAAACGGTCAACTTTAATATTACACAAAGAAGCTAAGAAGTACTCACGCCTCACTTGACATTTAATCAGTCACTGCTATCCGTTAGCAGTCAAACCTCTCCCTCTAACTTGCAAGTTTAATATACAATCTTTTAATCTTAGTTTACATACTCACATCTTCTTCGGGGGAAGGTTTATATTAGAATAATTTTTAAAGACCCAATATTCTTCAGGAGGATTATTAGTTGAAAGAACGCAGACAGACCACTCACAGCGGTTTACTTGAAATCACAGAGTTCCCTTTCAATAATTTTTTATTGGAAGTTGAGTCATAGCAACTCTTGAAATATGTTAATACTACAAATGAATAATCGAATAGTTAAAGGTTATAAATTAATGTATACCTAGTGGTGCTGTAAATTCTAATACAAATATAAAAGAGTTAAAATAAAAAAAAAAACTTGATAATGATACTTCTTCTTAGGTGCTAATTTCATATCAGAGTGTTACGCGCCGAGAGAGAGAGAGAATTGTTGTTCATGCTCAATAAGATGGACGATAACTTAACAATATTTTTACCTTGTTATTTTCATCGTAGGGTTATGGGGTTGCTATGAGTATGGATTATTCTAAATTTTTATTGCCTTTTTCCCGCGGTAACTTCCTTAATTTCGCACAATTTTAGTTCGATTTCTGTAAAAATTTAACAATTTCCATTGCAATCATTCTTCCTGCTTCAGTATTCTCTTATATTTTGTGCTATTTTTGAACATGGATATTTCTAACATCACTGGGGAGTCCCATGATATTTTTTTTAAAGAATATGCTTTTAATTATTGCTGCAAATTGCACTCTTGCACTTTATTTTACTTTTAACTAACACATACTCAAATGTTTGATTGTAGGAATCGCAGTTTCTAGAGTACTGCAAGTCATTAGCAATTATTAATAGATTGGCGCGTAGCACTCCGATATCAAATGAATTCATATTCTTAGAGTTCAAATTTATCATATGCCCTTTTTATTCAAAATGATTTCCTTTTGATTTCTCCTTGACCAATCATGTATCGTGGCACCTTGAAAATTCTCACCGTTGTATTCCCAAAAGATACGGCTTTAATTGGCACACTTTGGTTTTCGATTCTTACGACAATTTATTTTTTTTTACTTCGGATGGAGCTGCGGCTGGGTGTTTTACCATTCAGCACCTCGGGAACTTTTCAGTAGAGGTGGAATACCAACCACCGCAAATCATTTTGATTCCCCAAAGAGGGGAGGGGGGCACATGAACTCTGACACTCCTTGGAGCCGAGAGCACCCAACCCAAACAGGTACTCAAGAGATCTCTTACAAGTCGCATAATCATACGACATGTTGATTTTCTGCATCATGAAAATGGATAGATTTGGACAGGGGTTAACGCGCAAAATTGAGTGTACGAGGTCAGCTACAAACCGACTATGCCACCCAGCCGGCTAACCCCAATTTATAGTAGAGTTCTGTTGGCTGGAAGGCCCATTTCCCATTTCACTGATCTCGGCTTTATGTTCTCATGCACTTCCTTTTTCAAACACAGATCTTCAGTGGATGAGCTGGGGCTGTTCAAAAGCCAAACTGTTTCCGTAGGACAGGTTTACATTGATCCCACTATTGGTTCTACGATAGTGTCCTGATAAATTCTTGCCCTGCTTTTCATTCCTTTCTTGCCAAAAGGAATCTCTGAGATGCGTACCTTTTTTACATTGCGTAAACCGTTTCATGAGCTCACTGCAAGCACTTCATCTCTAATTTTTTGGGCACTCCTTGCGTATACGCGGTTCTTCCAGTGGTTGAAAGATTTTTCAAAGTCAAGAATTTTATCATCGATAATAAGAAGCAGTCTGTTCCCCCACAACAGTGGTTGTGCTTTTAGGTCCCTTTCATTCGTATGTTGGCCACCTATTCCCCTTTTCCTTTTGTAATCGACACATCGGTCTTTTTGATCGGTTCTTCTGTTCAGACAAGGATTTTGACGAGGTACCATGACGGCGTTGACGAGAGCTCACTGAAACATCATCTCTGTCCAACTTCTGTGCAAAATGCCAATAGTTGCATAGAATCCATTTTTCGCATATCACACTGCTATCGAGATGGCCACGATATTACCTAGCGGAAATGGGAACGAACTGGTTTGTCACAGAGTCCTTATACCACTGAAGCCCCACCGTGTAGAGGGGCTAATGCACGTGAAATCTGTCGTGGATGAAAATCCTCACGTTGGCGTGGTGTGGAAGTTAGAAAACTGGAGTGCCAGCGCTTTAAAGTCATGATGTTCGTTCTCTTACCCTTTATGTTCTTTATTATTATTTTCAGCTTTGTGTGTGTGTCCCTTGTAATTACATTTTTATTTCGTTTAATTTACCTTTCATTTGTAATATGTTAAGTTAATGTTAAGTTAATGTGTGCTACTGTATAAAACATAAACTATAATTTTGTTTAATAAAGTTTGAACGCGGTGGTGGTTGTTTCCCGGAGAATCGTTCTGTAGCTCTAAACCTCTTTCGGATCAGATCGGTTTCCTTGGGTATTCCACCCAAAACCTTAATTTGTTTCATTTGTTACCTATTATTGATTTTTTATCTTTGAATTTGCATGCGAAATTTTTATTGCTCTTGATGATATTTACAAGAAGGCTCAAATATATTACTTTTTTTTTCTTCCTACTCTATATGTTTCTATATTTTTTTTTCTTAATACTTTTATCTATATATATATATATATATAGCTTTGTATATTTCTATTATGCAGCTATGTATGTCTATTGTGAATTTACCTTCTTTTTGTACTAGCCACCAGCTTCGCTGTGCTTTTCATGAAGTTGAACGGTTTACGCGTTCGAATGTATTAAAAAACATTCTTAAAACTTTCACCTCTTGATTTTAAAAGGACTGGATTTGAATTTCTAAAATTAAAGTAGAACTATCTCTTACGCTCTCATAACTAACTCCTTTCCCCAAAGTGAATTTCCACAAAAGCCTTTTTAGTAGGTCTCTAATCAACAAAATAAATATGCTTGCCAAATTTTAAATCTAAATCTAATAATTCAAAACAGAATATTTTATCCATATAGAGAAGTCCCGAAACCTCCTTTGATAGTCTGATTTCCGTTAATCCGTTCTTAGCGGTTTTAAATTCAAAAACAAATAAACATGCATACCAATTTTTTTTTTTTTTTTTTACTTTAGGTCTAGCAGTTCAAAAACGGGAATTTATTTTACCTATACGCCCCAGTAACCATCGCTCCTCTCCCCATAGAAGTCGATTTCTCTAAAATCCGTTCTTAACGGATCTCTGTTATTCGAAATAAACACGCTTCAAGTATGGGAATCTAACAGTTCAAAAACACAGTTGAGTTTATATTCCTTCGCAACTCCCTTTGAGAGCCGATTTCTGCAATCTCTGCTCCATGACATTTCAAGTCTGTAGGTCTAAAAGTTACAAAATAATGCCCTCCGCAACGCCCCTTGGGGTGGATTTTAGCAAAATCCGCCCTTAGTGATTCTCTACTCCATGAAGGGAACATGCCTATACCGAGTCTCTGTGGGGTCTAATACTTCCAGAGATCTCGTCCTTTACACAGATAAAGAGATAAGTAGGATTATATATATTGTAGGTTTTTAATGATAAAATGTATTGTCCTGAAGCCCGGTGGATAAGTGGTTGCGTATCGCGCTTCTACGCCACAGATCCGGAGTTCAATCAATGAGTACCTAGCTTGCTTGGGAACTAAGCACTGGGAGTTACGCGTCAGACTGATCATCGCCCATGGTCCCGAATATTGAAATGGGCACAGGAAACCTTGGCTCTCGTTGCGCCACTGTTTCTATATTGTCCTACAGAAATACTTTGTATTGATGTCTTTAGTTCTGACACCAGAAAACTTTATCAGTACATTTATTTACGCCGAAATTGTTATGGATAAATTTTGTTTGCCAAACACAAGTCTTATTTCAAACCGGCTCAAAGAAGTGGATAAGTAGTAGAAATATAAATAAATTAATGAATAGTATCAAAAAGAGATTCTATCTCCATATCGTTGTCGAGGTTGGAATAGATACAGTTATCTGTTTTGAAGACAATTTGAAGTGATAAGAAATTTACTTTATGGATCGGCGCTGCAATTTATTAAGAACGCTTTGACCACAGCCGTCCTGGAAATTAAAGCGGTTTTCGAAATGGATACGATTTTTGGCGAAGAAGGAGTTGTAGGGTATGTTTTGTCTTGTTTCATATATAAAATGCGTTATTATTTTCATTTTTAAATATCATATGCGTCTATTAGTTTTGTTTTAAGATTCTAATGATTTTAGAATGACAATTTTATCTAGTGGCATTTGAAACCAATGACTGTTTAAAAAGGAGACCCTCCCCCAGAATACGCATTATTTATTGTCTCAGTATAATGCGAACTGTAATTACTCTAGTGCAAATAACCTCTTTGCTCGTAATTTTTGAAAATCAATTCCCTCTGTCAGCTATTTTGAACTCCTTAAAGTAATGCTAAGAAATTTTTATTTTCTTTTTCAAATCTAGATTGTTATGTTTATTGAAACGCATGAAGTAACATATTCTTTTTGTGCAATCCCATTTATCCTGTGGTTTCTCGGGAAAAACATTTTTTTTTTTGTCTGGTTTGATTGAAAGATTTCGAAATTTCTTAAAAATATTTTTAAATATCGGAGGAAGCAGTTTGATTTCAAGGAAGATTCATTTGAATCGTCTCTGACGCACTTTATAGCATTACTAGCTGCATGAACCGGCGTCTAGGGACTTTTTACGACTTCATCCCCAACGAAATTTTCCCTCTTAACGCCATCGTATGTGTGCTTTCTATATTTATGTCATTAAAATTCCCTTTTTTCGAAACCTTCCTTTTCTCAGCCCCCAGGGATAAGATCGTGCTTCAAATTTCTATGTTCGATAAATGATTTGAACAAAAAGAAAGCAATACTGCTTTAGTTAATAAAAAATATTTAAAGCAATAAAGGGAACGTGTTTGATATAATATGTTACAAAAAACTGAGCATAGACTCATTGTTCTTTTTAGCTATATAATTACTTTCTTAGAATCTAAAATATTAAAATGAATTTGAAATCTTCATTTATCAATCAATATATATCTCCTTACATACCGTTAGCTTAAAACTGTCTAAAAACAAATCCAGTCATATACACAAGAAAATAGACAATGTGCAATTTTATTATTAACCCTTTATCTACCGCATTATGATTTACTGCAATTATTTTCATGCGGTTTTTTCTATCACTACATTGAAAATTAAGGGGTATAAATAAATAAAATACTCAAGTTTGGGTAAATATTTTGCAGAACAAAACATTTATTTTTAAAAATTTATTAATTTTTTACACACACAAGCAGGTTTTACACATAAACTTAATTTGATTATATTCAAAGAGAGGAACAGTTTATTATTTTTACTAATACCCAAGAATTCATTACACGTGCATTTTGAATGAAGTTTCCATTCAATGTTTTGGGGGCTGCGGTAGCCCAGTGGTTAAGGTATCCAACCATGGCAGGCATGTCATGAGTTCGATCCCAGTACCACTAAAGACCCGCCGTGTAGGGCAGCGATGCACGTTAAATCTGTCGAGAGCTGAAACGTCCTCCCGTTGGTGTGGTGTGGTAGTTAGGAGAGGGGGGTGCCAGCTCAGGTGTCGTCCACGTCACTTGACCATGGTTCAAAATTACGTGGTCCGTCGCCAAAAGCCCTCGTGTAGCTGAACAGTGCGACGTTAATATTAACTCACTCACTCACTCCATTCAATGTTTTTTAAAGCACTACATCCTGCCGTGGGAAATACTGTTTTTTCTTAACTTGAACTACTGCACCTTGAGTCTTGTTCAGTCTCTTGATCGTCTTCTACAGAATCTAACGAAAATTCCAGCTGCTGTTACTTCTTCATATGAAGCATCATCTGTTAGTGCTTTCAGATGGTAGGTTTCCAAAGCTTCTTTTTTCCAGACACACCAAGAAAAGGATAATAATAACCTTGAAAACCTCCTATAGTATTTTTAAATCTCAGTTACATATAAAAAAATTAAATCGTTGCTAATTTTTGAATAAATTATAGTGATTATTATATTAAGTGAGTGGCAAAAAAAACTAGCTAAGATTCAAAGCTCAAAATTTTTTGAAAACGATAAAATAAGAATAAAAAACGTTAAAAATGTTGAAAACGTTAAAATAAGACGCATATAGATAGAACAATAAAGAAGCAAAATATATATAAATAAGTTATGCGAAAAAAAGCATAACTCTATTGCACTATAGTAATGACGCTAAAACACAATAAAAAGCTACATAGATGAAAAACAAAACCAAGTTCTTGCTCTTCCATCCAGTGTACTATCGGTACTCATGATTAAACCAAGTTATTCAAATGTAAAATTAATTATATACACTGTTCACTTAAAATAAATAGTTAAATAAATAAAGTCTTCCTACCTAACATACAAAAATTTAAGACACCTTTTGACACTAAATGCTTTTTCGGAACAAAAATGACAAACTTCTTCACCCTTTAGTCCAGCCACCTATTAAAAAAATTTTCTCCAATTCGGATATTTAGTCCATCTCTATGCGTTCATTGAAGCTAAAACGCAAACACATTCATACGGATGGCAGCACGATACCTTTTTTTTGCATTTGGATGGGAAGTTATAAACAGTTTTCTCGGTGTAAATCTACAAATTGTATTTTGATTACTATAAATAAAATTTCTCATATTTGAAAAAAATTTCTACATGTCTTAAGTGTACTTTACACTCATCTGAATGAATTAAGCAATTGTACAATAAAAAAAGGTTTTATTTAGGTTTTTGGAAACCTTTAAGATCTGGATAGAGGCTCTATCCACTGCCGTCCTAGAATAGAAAAATGACATAGAAATTTTTGCGTTTCCTGTACTCGAGAGACTGTTGGGGGTGGAAAATATAAAAAGATTTTATTTACAATATGTGGTACAAGATTCTCGGGTTCGAAAATCTTTCATTAGGAAGATTCGGAGAAAACGTTTGCATATTATTAAGTTCCACAGTAAATAGCTTAGCAAACTTGTGAAATATCTAATTTAAATTATCAAAAACATTACTTTATTTCTAACTTTTCATACTAAAATTAAAGAAAATATAAAATGTGGATATATATACCAAGTTCAATGTACACTCAGGAACATGGAAAATAGCAACCCAAGAAGAAAGCATCGGATTGAAATGAAATTTAATACACATAATGACACAGATGAGAGATTCACTTGATCTTAAAAACAAGACAATTAAACGAATACAGGATGTGCAACGACACAAATACTGGGCGATTACAATAGCGCGATGGACCACCTCCAGGTGCAATACATGCCGCCACACGGTCCGGCATTGAGTTGATTAGACACCTTATGTTGTCCTGAGGAAGATGGGCCCACAAATCTTGAACAGAGTGAATCATGTACAGAGTGACACGATGGGCATCTGCCGTTTTAGCTGATCCCACACGTGCTCTACAGGGGACAAAGCGGGGGAGCGGGCTGGCCATGGAAGAGTCTGAAAATGACGTAGGAAGTCTTGAGCAACTCTTGCTGTATGCGGACGAGCATTATCTTGTTGGAAAATTGCCCCTGGGAGACCATTTAGGAAAGGTCCTACATGGGGTCGAAGAATATCATCAACGTAACGTTGGCCCGTTAAAGTTCCACGCATCACAATTAAAGTGGACCGGCTATCATAGGCTATGGCCCCCAGACCATTACACCAGCTGTGCGGGCAGTGTGACGTAGAACAGTGTAGGGGAAATTGTACCGCTCACCATGGCGCCTCCACACCCGTACACGGTTATCATCTGTCCCCCAAACAAACCGGAATTCATCACTAAACAGAACCTTTTGCCAATCTGTGACATTCCACATTGATCTGGCTTGGCACCACTGTAGACGCAGTTGACGATGTTCCGGTGTTAAAGGGAATGCACGGAAAGGGCGCTTGGATTTAAGATTTGCTTCTGCAAGGTGTTTGGAAATTGTTTGTGGAAGAATTGCTACGCCTACGTCTGCTCGTATCGTTGAACGAGTCACTGTAGAGACCACAAGTGCTTGCCGCACGATCCTTCGATCCTCTCTCCTCGTGGACTTCCTGGTCGCTCCAGACCCGGTTTTCCGCACGTGGGTACCTTCTCGTGTCCACTGCTCCCAACAATTTCTAACGGCACACACACTCCGAACGATCCACCTGGCCAGCAACACGGCGCGTCGACCAGCCTACAGTTTTCATCCCGATGATCAGGCCTCTCTCAAACTCGCTTAACTGTGAGAAATGTCTTCTAGCACGTTTACCTGGCATGTTTCGCTTGCCAAAGTCTTCCTACAATCGGCGGGTAATCGTCACGTTTATAAATCTTCGAACTTGCGCTGGCTTATATAGCACCCTCTTCCTGATTGTAGTGCCACCTCGGCGTTTTTGAGCATGCGTATTGGCACAAAACTTGGATCAATTGCATATCACATTACGCTGTACTTATTTGCAAAGTTTCGCGATTGTACTTTGCTTCCTTCTTGGGTCGCTATTTTCAATGTTCCTGAATGTATATTTTAAGTATTCTATATATTTTCTAAGTAAGTATTCTATGTTGTACAATTATTCTATTATTATTAAATTACACTTATACTTTGTATTTAATTGTTATTGAAATAGTTCTTACATAAATGTTAATTTTTCATAAAAAGTTTATTGTAGTAGGATTCATTATTTCTGTCCTGAAAAGTAAGTTAAGTGTCCTAAATGTGCAGTGGCTATAACGTCTAGCCACCACCCAGGGAAAAAACCCACGATTCGATTTTTTTTTGTGACTAAATAATGTTTATATAGGATGAGAACATTACATTTGCCAAAGGACTTTACCGCAGAAAATTGTATTTTAGCTGTGGGCCCGTTAAAGGGTTAATCCGATCAAAATCTCCGCTGAAAATGCAACTTATGTTTTAAAACTATTCCCCTTCCCGCCAAAATACTCATCCTAGAACCTGTGCTGCCATTTATCTTGGAAGAGTGGAATTAAAGGAATATCCTGCTAAATATCATCAGAATACTTGTAAAAATGGTTATTCTATGAAATTTTAAAGTGAGTGGTACTTATAAGTACCGTCAGTATAGATAATGGGTTAAATAATTTAATAATGAAAAATGGAAAAAGAAGAAGAAGCAGTATTACATTTAGTTTCTTTAAAAACATGTATTAATACAAATCCATTCTCGTTAAATACTAAATCAAAGAAGCCATTAGCTATTGAAACGACTGCTTATTTCTGGTTGTTAGAAAATGGTAGTCAGACAGAATCCTTAGCGGAGTTTCTTTGTTCTTGTAAATAAATTAACAACGGGGCAAATAATATTGGTTAGTTTAGTTTTTTGATATTGTGAAATTCATTGAGTTGGATATTTCATTTCTAAATGCTGCGAAAAGTACACGCTAGTGAAAAAAACTATTCGATAAAACTATGAAGAATAATCGATTTTTTTTTATTTTATTTTATTTTATTTTTTTTTTTTTTTTTGCATTTCCAAATGCGCTTTCATTGTGAAAACATTTTCCTAATGAAAAATTCTTATTCTTTTTGTTTTCGATGTTCATCTTTCTATAAAAGACTGTTACGGAAAGTTTGGAATTTGTCCTTTTTTTTTTCAATGGTACTTCGTTGATCGTCTTTCAAATGTATGAAGGCCCTCGCAATCAGCAATGCCAAAATCACAATACGTATTCAAGTTCCAAAAAAAAAAACTAAGGCTTGAAAAGTTTAAAATTAAAAATTTTAAATTATTATAAGAATAAATAATAAAATATTTTTTAAAAAATATATACACATACCTTTTTCTTATACTGAATATCGTTAGAAATTATTATTTTTCTGAGGAAGTTATTCAAACGATAAAATGACGTGTTTCTTTTTTTTTTAAATGAGCTTTTCTTTATTATTATCGAACGGAAATATTCTACTGTTGGTGTAATAAAGTTACATCAAAAAATATATTGACTTTTTGAGTGAAAAGAAATAAAGAAAGTGGTAGGTGTGGTGAAACTATTTTCAAATGTACGAAAAGACAGCCCAAATAACAAGTTGGCTTTTATAGAGTAAATCTAAATTATTTTTGGGAACTCTCAAGGATGGACAACAAATTTTCTCCTTACAGGAAACTATAAGCAATCCCTTTGACACTAGCACAAATTCAAAAGTCAAATCCAGCGTTAAAATATCGCATGAGGAAAATCAAATCTCGCTGTCACTATCAAACTCTATCTCTGAACTCTTTCCTTGTAAAATAGATATACAGGGTGATTCTAAAATCACCGGATATATTTTGAAGAGTGTTAGAGATGACTAAAACAAAGAATTTTTATTTTTGAATACATGGGTGAAAGTGCCGCGTTGTGAGGCAAAAACAGAAAAAATAACACATTAACGGTACCATGAAATGTTCACTGGCATCATACTTAATGAATGATTCCTTAGAGAAAACAGTTTTAGCAATTGCATCTACCAACCCTCCTGCATGCTTGGCGACCTGCATGGCGTGATTGGATGGCACAATTGGCGATAGTGGAAGGCAGCAAAGCGATGTGGCCATTGACGTACTGCACCACCAAAATCGGCATTTTCGCTTCAGATTTCGGTCGTTGTGGGTGATTTGACTCATAGCAAAAAGACGCATCGAATGCGCAGTGTTGCTAACGGCATCCGCAGAACAGCACAACGCCTGTGCGAGGGACACTTTTCAAGCAGCCGAACCGCAAAATGTTTCAGCGATTACATCGACAGCTGTGTGAAAAGGATTTATTTATCGCCAGTCCTAGAAGAAAGGGTAGATCGGGGACTGCACGGCCAACACACGTGGACGAAACATCCGGCACAAGGGCTGTAGCCTGTCGTCAACACAACAGTCACATTGGAGAGTTTTACTTTGGAACTCTCTTGGCGGAGGAAAGTGTTGTTGCATTTTCCGCACAGAATCCCTCTTGAAGCAGGATGCTAATGAACTCAGTTAATGAGCTATTTTCTCCGTTTGTGCTTCAACGCGACACCCATAAATTCAAAAAATTGTTTGTTTTAGTCAACTCTACCACCCCTTATTGTTCCATAATATTAGAATCATCTTTTCAAAAACTAATTGTGTATTCTCCTACATTTATTTCGTGTCCTAGTCATCAAGCATGGTCACGGACTCGTGGCCAGCATTGTCGAGTCGCATTAAACACTCGCCATGTAGAGGGGCTGATTGATTCACATTAAATCTGTCGTGGCTTTTCTGAAATAGGGGTGTAGAAATTTGGAGAGCTCAGGTGTCGTCCTCCTCACTTGACCATGGTTTAAATTTACGAGGCCCGTCGCCAACAGCTTTATAGAGTGACGTAAATTTAACTCTCGCTCACTCAATAGCCTTCGAGACCCATTATTTGGGATTAATAATATTTTACAGCAATTCTCTCCCTTTCCTATCAATTGAGTGCTGAATAAATAAAATGCGTTTTTGTGTCGCAACAACACACTTCCGTCTGAAAACATCTGCAATTATTTGCCCTTCATCTCAAACACACTTGTTTTATTTCCTTTTTTTATCTCGAGTTTTATCTCCAGGGGAATTCTCCTCCATCTCCCTTGTGATGAATCGATTGCATTTTACGCTATCAACTTTTTTATGTTTTCCTGTGTTGGGTGATAACTCTCTCTCTCTTTCAGAATCCAACTCCGGGATTTCAGCATGCAGTCGGATTCAGATGACAACAGGGTATCGGAGATGCAGGACGCTCTGGCCTCCCAGCACGTCACCAACTACCAGTCTACGGGGATCAAGGCGGTTACCGAGGGAGCCCCCAAAGACAAGTAAGACAAATTTTCAGTAACAAGTATCTTTGAAAATTATACACACTCTCTTTCTGTAGCAAAAATATATTTTGAATCTTTGTTACTGAGGTGGACGAAAGAGAAGTGTTGAATTTTAGTAAAAACTAACAAACTGTTAACGATGACCGTAACCTTGGCGTGGGGAAAGCCTTAAAGGAACTTCAGAGGTCAGCAACCTTTAGAACTTTATGGACCCTTAAATGTACAATTTGAGATACTTGGAAGACCTCTCATATAATTGGCATACATGCGACCGACTATTCTATCTATATTGTAACTTATTGTCTTTATTTACATTTCCATATCACCGAAAAACTTCACGAGAACAAAGCGGCAACGTGAAGCAATATTAACAACCTGAAGTGTTATACCGCCAATTTACCATGGCTGGCAACTCTCGCTAGATACACCTTTCAAAATAGCTAAAAAGTCGCTAAACTCCAATCCAATTCTGCTAAAAATGGTAGCTAAAATTTAAAAAATAATCCTTCCATAATATGTCTCGTTATTCGTCGTTTTCGAAATTAATTCTTCATAAAAAGTATAAAAAAAATGTTCCAATTTTTCTGTGGACTCAAAATTGTTTCACGGGCCACCAGTTGGCGACTGCTACATTCCATGGTTTCAAATGGGATCGTCCGCGTCTTGATGGATTGTATTCCGTTGGTCATTTGGAGCTTCGCTGGTCGATGCTTACGACTCTGAAGCGGAAAGGAGAGGGCCGTGGTCATCGAGTGGCCAAGGTCACGGAATCGGGATATAAGTTCGAACCAAGTACCATTGAAGACCCGCTATGCAGAAGGTGCTGATGCACGGTGAACAGGTAGTCTCATACATCCTCCCGTTGGTCTGATGTGGAAGTTAGGAGAGGGGATGCCAGCTCAGGTGTCATCTTCATCTCCTGACCATGGTTCCAAATGACGAGGTCCGTTTCCAAAAGCCCTTGTGTAGCTGAATAGTGCCACGTTACTACACACTCCTTTACTCGAGCCTAGTACCGATGAAGACCTGCCTTGCAGAAAGGACCACAGAAAGTTAAATCTGTCAAGGCTCAAACGTTCTCCCGTTAGTGTGGTGTGGAAGATAGAAAAGTGGGGGGGCATTTCGATATTGCAATATATATATATATATATATATATATATATATATATATATATATATATATATATATATATATTGAATGGCAGAAAGAATTCCAAAGCGATTCTATTTCACTATCCAATATTTACATTTCTTCACGGGAAATTTCTGTCATCGTTGGTTATATAAAACAGACAGTTGGAATTTGAAAAGTGACCCAATTGTGCCATTTTCATGTAATTGGAGTAAGTTCACAACCAAGAATATGGATTTTCATGTACTTTAAACTGGTTAACATAAAATAATTTTTAATATAAGCACGTATTCAATTTTATTTATAAACAAAAACTGAGAAAATACGTCATCTCTTTAAAACGCTTAATAAATTTGTAATTCCGACTGTTTTGCCAGATCAATTATTATAAACGCTTTGACAAAATGAACTTAAGGGTCATCGTTATATTTTTTGTTATATTAAAAAATGATTTCATCATGTTATCATTACTTTATCATGATTTTATCTTATTATCATTATTGATAACATCATTTTTTATCATTTTCATCCTTATTTTATCTTATTAATCTGTATATTTCGAGTATAAATTTGATGCTCTTTATTAGATTCAAAAATCCAAGAAAATCCACCAAATTAATAATAAATTTTCTAATTTAAAATACTAGTTTAGGAGTAATTTGGAAACTTTATTTTTATGCAACAGTCTTTTTTTATTTTTTTTCTAATGTGAATTTTCTACTGCAAAACACTTTGTGAATGATTTTCACCCATTTTTAAGTCATTATCATTCATCATTAATAAGTGAGTGAATATTAAATTCGCCCTGTTGAGCTACTCTAGCGTTTTTGGTGACAAACCTAGTAAGTTTGAACCATGGGCAAGTGACGAGGACGACACTTGAGTTAGTACCCCTCTCCAAAGCACCACACCACACAAACGGGAGGAAGTTTGAGCTCTCGACAGATTTAACGTGCATCACTCCCCTACTCGGCGGGTCTTCAGCGGTACCAGGCTCGAGCTCGTGACAGGCCGTTACCTTAAACACTAGACTACTGTGGCTTCCATCATTAATAAGAATTTAAACAATAGTACTAAAATATGAGTTTTGTTTCACAAACTTTGTTGTTTCTAATGCCCCCTGTCATGGAACTTTTGTATCCGCAACAGTAGTTGTTTCAATCCAACTTTCTATTGCATGGTATATCTGCATCTGTTTTGGGTTCATTTGTTTTGCGTTTTGACGTTCTTCTATTCATTTATCTAGCTTCCTTTTAGTGGTATAAAATTCTTTATATCTCTCATTCAGTTTTTTCTATCTATATTTAAAATTAATTGTTTCATTCCATTCTTCCTCAGTGGCTCGACAGCCTAGGGTGGGTCTTGGTCTTTTCAAGGTGCCTTATCCAGACCAGTCTTCTTCCTGTTAGTGTTCTCCAATTTTTAGTTCTCAAAGGTAGGGGGTCTTTTCTAGGCAATCAATCCGTCTTCTATTTCGCCTGCCTTTTCTCCATGCCAATTTATTGAAGACCTTTTTAGTGATGTGGTCTTGGTCCATTCTGACAACGTGGCCGGCCCATTTAATTCGTTGTACTTTGATGAAGAAAATGATGTCAGATACTTTATATGAGTGATAAAGTTCTAAATTTGATCTTCTTCGCCACGTACCATCTTCTTGAATTCCTCCAAAAATAATTCTTAAAATCTTGCTTTCGTTGATACTTATCGTGTTCTTGTCTGTTCGAGACATGGACCAAGTTTCCCATGCATAAGTTAATACTGAACTCAGAAGACTTTTATACAATAGAACCTTTTTTTTTCTTTTGATTACATTCAATTTCATACATTTTCGTATTCCATTAAAACATCCATTATAGCCATAGGAACTATCTTTTGAATTTCAGTAGTACAATCGTTCTTATTATTAATTTCAGAGCCTAAAGAAGTGAAAGTGTCAACACAACTTGGAAACTATCAAAACATGATTTCGGGCAAGGCATGTGTCTTATTCTCAGTCGCATCGCCTCTTTCTCTAAAGATAAGAAGCGGGGGTTGACTCAAGATAGTCATTAGTTTTTTTTTGGAAAAGTCCTGCATTACCTCATTCTGTAACGACGATTTTTCACTGGACGAAATTTCCCACAAATAGGTTTCCATTAACACGTTTTGAGTCAAAATTAAATTAAGGTTCTTTCCATTTTAGATTCGTGAAAGTTCCTAGGGGGTTTCTGGACTAGTACATCGATTTAAATGCACAGACCGCTGTAGCGTTGTGATTAGGGTTAGGAACTCGCGGCTGGCCTGTCATGAGTTGGAGCCATAAACCCGCAGTGTAGAAAGGCTGATACGCGTTAAACAGGCGTGGCGTGGTAGTTGGAAGAGGAGGATGCCAGTCACTCATCCTCGTCACTTGACCGAGGATCAAAATGACGAGGTTCGTCATAGAGGAACCTCTCAATCTTTAAACCCTATTTCTTACACAATATATTGCAGTTTCCTGGTTTAACTCTTGGTTAAAAATGCGAGTATTCGTTAGAGGTTAATTTCTTGTTTTTACACAGCAATAAAATGTAACAACTTGGGCTTAAAGGAACAAGCCTCCTTCCGGTGTTGAATCATTTTAACACGCTTTTATAAGTTTTTTATAAATTATCACTTTTGTATGAAATTTTAATGGATCTCTATTTTTATCCATCCTTTAATAGGTTGATTGTCAGAATGAACTGTTCAGAAATTTTGCACACTTGTCAAGTGACGTGGGACACCGATGACAATACAATAACGTTTCATGCAGATTTTGACGGCGGGTCATTGTCCTGAACCTGTGAGGATCCTCTATAAAAATAGGGATAATAAGGATTTCGAGATTTGTCAACTATATAATACATAATATTGTTTCCAGATTTGGCGATTAATTCTAGATTTAGCGACTAAAAGATTAAGGTGCAACCCTAAAACCACAAATAAGCTTGTGGTTAATGCAAATAAAAGTGTTCTTTTTATATTCTTTCTTACCATAATATAAGTCTAGTTTTACTGAAAATGGAAATGAAAAAAAAAAAAAGACTCGTGCATGTGAATGAAAATAATTTATGTTCTAACAGATAAGTATTTTTTTTTTATTTTGATAAAGCAATATTTTAGAAGTGATTATACGAATTATAACCTTATAGCAATACGTTTAAAATCTGATCCTATGGTTGTTATTTAATAATTCTTCTTGACACATTTATATTATATTGGTTAGACCCCTGTATCTACAGAGACAGTATCTTTGAAATATCCGAGGCTCCGCTAAGGGAGAGAGCCATTCATTGAAGACTCATTCCAGCAGCCACGTGATTCCGGCTCCAAATATCAAGGAAAATTCAAAGAAGAATAAATAAGTTTTAAAAACTAAAAAGACAGGCTTTTATTGTAGATCGAACTAAAAAATGAAAAATAAATTATAGTTTTTTAAAAAAACTAAAAAACACACTTTTGTAGTGAATCGAAATAAAAAATAATAATTCTTAATCTAAGAATAAAATGATTAACGAGAAAAAATGAATATCATTGTGGTAAAAGCGTGGGGTGTGCTTTGTACTACATTTTTACACTAACTCAGCATTTTGGAATGGAGAAAACTAGTAAGAAATTATAACAATTAATATATAGAGCGCCCACGCTTTTATCCCAATGACTAATTTTTTCTCGTAAATCATTTTATTTTTATATTAAGAATTTTTTTTTACTTTTTAGTTCGATTCACTGTAAAAGCGTGACTTTTAGCTTTTTTTTTAACTTTAATTTATTTCTTTTAACATAAGGACAAATTAAGAGGAAATGTTATTAACAGGAAGGGATGGCGTCAATGAAAAACAGAAATCGAAAGCATCATTCTTTTATTTGGATCTGTGAATAATTTTATCATTTTTTCTGTATTTCTAAGAATGCTGGAATATATTCTTTTATGTGTATTCTTTTTTCCTTCTCTTATACCCTTTATGTTCTCTTTATTTATTTCTGCTTTGTATATTTGTAAGAGCTAAAAAAACTGGTACACCTGCCTAATATCGTGTAGGGCCCCTCCCCCCGAGCATGCAGAAAGTTCCGCAACACGACGTGGCATGGATTCGATTGATGTCTGAAGTAGTGCTGGAGGTAACTGACACCATGAATCCTACAGGGCTGTCCAGAAATCAGTAGGGGGTGGATATCTCTTCTGAATAGCACGTTGCAAGACATCCGAGATATGTTCAATAATGTTTATGTCTGGAGATTTTAGTGGCCAGCGGAAGCGTCCAAATTCAGCAGAGTGCTCCTGGAGCCAATATGTAGCAATTCTGGACGTGTGGGGTGTTGCAATGTCCTGCTGAAATTCCCCGTTGGAATGCACAATGGACATCAAGGGATGCAGGAGATTAGACAGGATGCTTACTTACCTGTCACCTGTCAGAGTCGTATCTAGACGTATCAGGGGTCCCATATCACGCCAACTGAAAACGCTCCATACCATCATAGAGCCTCCACCAGCTTGAACAGTCCTCTGTTGACATGTAGGGTCCATGGATTCATGAGGATGTCTCCCTACCAGTACATGTCTGTCAGCTCGATTCAATTGGAAACGAGACTCGTCAGACCAGGCAATGTGTTTCCAGTCATCAACCGTCCAATGTCAGTGTTGACGGTCCTAGGAGAGTCGTAAGACCTTGTGTCGTGCAGTCAACAAGGGTACACGAGTGGGCTTTCGGCTCCGAAAGCCCATATCGATGATGTTTCATTGAATGGTTCACACGGAGACACTTGTTGATGGCCCAACTATAAAATCTGCAGCAATTTGCAAAAAGGTTGCATGTCTGTCACGCTTAAGGTATCCGAACACGTTGAAAATGACCAAATTCAGTCAAGACAGATATTTTTGTTCTTTATTTTGTTGAATAGAGCTATCATTTGGCTTTACAAAACATACTTTCCTTTGATTGTACGCTACCCAGAGGCCAAGATACAGTCAATTTTATAAAGTTACAAAAACCGGAAGTGGGTCTTTGATCTATCGGAAGTGGGTATTTAAATTGTTCAAAATCTATCGTGGCGAGTCTGATAACTCAAAATATTACACATGTATTTCTGTAAAAGTTTTTGAACCTGATATGCATGTTATTTTCTAGAGAATGTACTAAAGTATTTCATATTGTATCAATACTGTTTGAGTTAGGGCCTGTTATTTAAATAATGGTCTCATAAAGAATGTGACTTTTCTTATAATGTTTACTCAATCAGCTCTAAATTTTTCAGATTTTAATAAAACATTAAAATTTTAGTACATTCTCTAAATAAATGTATCTATTTTGTTTGTGTAATACTTTTACTAATATAAGTTTATTACGTGTTTTTCTCTAACTACTTTAAAGTTTTACAAAAATATTGCTAAAATTTCACTTATAATTGTGATTTTTGAGAAATTTAGGCAGTTAATTTTAAATATTGTTGGTTAAATATTAGTATTTATTGATATTGAGTCCTAAAAAAGCATTTATAATGTTTAAATATTATTTTGTCAAAAAGTACTCTGAACGTGTTCGGATACCTTAATGATTCTCGTCAGTCGTCGTTGGTCTCGTTCTTGCATGATCTTTTTCCGGCCGCAGCGATGTCATAGATTTGATGTTTTACCGGATTCCCGATATCCACGATACACTCGTGAAATGGTCGTAGGTGAAAATCCTAATTCCGTCGCTACCTCGGAGATGCTATGGCCCATCTCTCGTGCACCGCCTATAACACCACGTTCAAACTCACTTAAATCTTGATAAACTGCCATTGTAGCAGCAGTAACCTATCTAACAACTGTTCCAGACACTCGTTATTTTATATACGCTTCGCCGACAGCAGCACCGTACTCTGATTGGTTCCATATCTCTTTATTTGCATACGCATACCTGTACCAGTTTTTTTTTTTTTTTTTTTTTGGCTCTTCAGTGTATATCGTGCAGTTACCTTTAAATTTGTATTATACTCGTGTCCAAAATTAAGGTCACAAATACAAAATGTGGGAAAAGAGATGAACTGCACTGTGTGTTGCTACAAAATTGGGCATAGAGACGCATGGCAATGTGAGAAAGAATAGCACAATATAATTATATGGAAAAGATTTTAAGTTTGAATTAAGATGCAGGATATATTAAAAAGTTTGAAATCATGTCTCACGGGATAAGGCATTTAACTTGGGAAGTATGTCTAATTAGGACTGCAATTATCGTGCAACGGTACACAAGCCTCTTAGCGAGTATGAGGGTATCAATAAATCATTCTGACAACAGAGCTCATTCTTCAAAAAACTCCAAGGGGTTCCTAGGAGGACAGCTACGTTGATAATAGCATTTCCTAGACCATTCTAAATATGTTCAATAGGATTGAGATCTGGAGATCTCGAGGGCCAATCCATTAGGCGAATATCCATTCCTTCATGAAATTCATCAAGAATGTGAGTTCTGTGTCGCCACGCATTTTCGCCCATAAAGATGTAAGTTCGGGCCCATAGCAACCAAAAGAACCTCGCATAGGCTTCCAGGATCTCATCCCTATAGCATTATGCGACGTTAATCTAGCTCTTACTCGGTAGTCACCGTGCTGTAAATATATTTTTTGCGTTAACGGACCATAACGGAATCAAATTTTCTAAATTTATATAAATAATACCCAGTTTTTGACAGAAGGAAGTATGAAAATCAACATTAAACTTTTCTCCAATGTGGCTGCATTTTGCAATTTAGCCTTCACAGCCCCGGCAAGTCCCCAAATGTAAAAGCCGGTCCATAGCAGTATCATCTAGTGGCGGCCACTCATACCAAATTCGGACGCTCGAATTACTCGAGCTCTCACATCGTATACTAAACATTGCCGATAGTACCAGAGCCAAATTTAAACTCAAGGGATCTTTTACGTGCCACATAATCATATGACATGCGTGCCTACGATTTTCGCATCCAGAAAATCTATTGACTTCAACTGGGGTCGAGCCCCCAGGTGGTCACGCAACCGGAGTCGACAGTAATACAAACCTGTTACAATAATTGTTTTTTGTTAAACTCTAGAAAGCATAATATATTTAAGTAGTATGGAAGGCAGGGGGCTCTTTTTAAACAGCTGAAGGAGACGGAATAAAAACATTTTATGATTTGGTAAATAACTGCAGAGAATAGTTAATAAATGATTTTTTTTTATCATTTCGAGATATAGAGATGCTACGTTATATTTACGTAGAACGAAAAATATAGAATAATGATAAAAACTGGCACAATGCGTTCGGTTATAGTTGAAATTTTCGACTCTTTTATCTCTGTTTTTAATAAAAAATCATCTCGCGTGACCGTGCAATTGTAGATAATATCGTGAATATTCAAACAGTTTTACGGCTTTGTACTAGAGAGATGCCCCATTTCCCATTTTTTTAAACACCTTTCGTTACACACAGACAAAATTCTAACATTCTATTTGTAAATTAAATATGCAATAATATAAAAAATTCTATATTAATAAAAAATTATTTTTATATTTATCATTTTATTCGTTAGTTTAAGTAAATTTTTAAGGGAACTATACACACACACAAATATGTATTTATATATATAAGCACAAGGGTTACGATAACACAATGGACGTAGTTTTTTAAATCAGTAAAAATATCTTTTTTTTTTCTATTAAAAGCAAAATATTATAAGAATATATTTTACTAAGAAATTATTGAAAGATTTCTTTGCAAATAAAAAAGACAAATTTCTTTTAACTGTTACAAGATTTTAAGTTTTTTCTTCCAATTTTTTAAAAAAAAATATTTGAACAAAGTTAAGGTCTCTTTTTTACAAGCAAAATGAAGGAAATAATTATTAGATAGGACGTACACGTCAACACGCATGCGCGGACGAAACTTTTATTGTAAGTAAAAGTAAAGAAAATTGTAGGAATGTGTGAGAGGGTGTCATTCAACTGATTCTAAATGATATGAATCAGCCATAGATGACACACGAAATTAGAACAATAAGTACATTGAATAAAACTGCTGTTATTTTATGTTGCTTATGTTTATTGTTTTTTTATGGTAGATTTTTTACCTTTTCTGAGATGCAAAACCTAATGAGTACAATTATTTTAAAAAGGTCCAAACCAAAACTTGTCCATTTCTGACCTATGCGACTGTTAAAGCGCGATCATACACATTTTATAAATTGTATTTTTTTCCGTCGGTTTTTCAGCGCTCAAAGTAAAATCAGATTTTTCGAAAAATTGATTTATTTGTATGGATGAGAAAGAGAATGTAATTTAAGTAAAGTTTGGCTGAAATTTCTATGCTTTTAGGTATGCATCGTAACGGTGTGCAAAGAAAACTTTCCACAGATTCAAATAATAATTTTTGTACCGTTTCAAACAACTTTGAATTGTATCCCTACAACAACGTGGCGCCTATCAGACATTTGGGGAAGGTAAAAATTCATTCTATTAAAGGCCCCCATCTGTTGACTCTTGAGAGTGGCCGTGGTAGCCAAGTTGTCAGAGTTGCAAACTCGTGGCCGTTGTTGTCGAGTCGTGGTCTCGAAAATTAGACCGAATAGATAGAGGCACGTGAAACCCGTCGTGGGGTGCCCGCTAAGGTGTCGTCACATGACCGTGGTTCAAAATCAGAAGATCCGTCGTCAGAGAACGACACGCGATGACTGGGAGACATCAGTTGAGGCAGAAAACTGTTGATCGCGCTCTTACGCAAGCGTTTCGTCGAGCCTCTCGAGGAGTACAAAACAGAGGCCTGTGTCTAGGGGAATTTCGGAATGAGCGCGCACGAGAAGGAGGATTACGAAACTGGAGTAAAGACGCGTTTCGATATTCCATCCAACAATGGGCAGCTTCATTACGTGTCCTATCACTCAGCAATCAACGAGTGGCGTATCTTTTTTCTCGATAGCAAAGTATTGATAATGAGAGGAGATCATGCAAGGTCAGCGCTTTCAGGAAACGCGCATTGATGCAATTTTCAAGACTTCAAAAGCATTCATTTATTTCGAAATAAAAACAGACTGTTGAGCTGCGTTATCCGCCCGCTTCGCTGCGTACATCACGATGTTTGTAACAATTATGTACGTAGAAGTTATCTCTCTCTATTGAAATGGATGTTTGTATACATGAACTCTATTCAATCGATCACTGTGAAATTTGGCATGGATATGTATCCTCTTCGCTGCAGCTCCCAGCCAGGTTGCGCTATAAGCGTATCAACTTCTAAGCCGTTCAACCAAAAATGTCGCCAACTTCGCTCTATTGACAACATTTCGCTATGTTTCGATTGAATAACCATTGTAATATAAGGAACGACGTTGCTTGCGAATATTACAATTTTAAGATAAAATAAATACAACAGAAAGTAATATTAACGTATTACACAACCAGATATAAATTATTCACACTATTTTAAGCGTTCATACACAAAATATATAACAATGTGTTACTTTTTCTGAGCAGAGATAAGCTTTTGAAGGTGTTTTCAAAAATCGACTCACAAGAGAGTTACGAGCATTACAAATAATAATTTAAAAAATAACATTTTTATCAGCCATTAGATCTACATACTTAAAATTTAACAAATACGGGGTTTTTTTTGTTTAATTGAGAAATGCAAAAAGCTTTATTTTTGTATCATTTTCAATTCACGTCAAATGAACTCATTTTTTATTCTTCAATATGTATTGTTTAATTTTTCAATTCTCCCGTGCGAAGAATGGGTGTATCAGCTAGTTGGTATCTAAGTCTTAGCATCAATGGTATTGGAAATATTCTTACATCCCCCCTCAGTTTTTTTAGTTTTAAAAGTACAGGATTTGAATTAATAAAACGAAAGTGTGTTTTTACGCTCCAGAAGCCTTCCCCTTGGAAGCCTAGGGGTTCCAGGTCATGAACTAGGGGTTGAAACACGCGTCCTCATGCTTCTGATGACCCGGCGTGTAGAAGGGGCTGGTGCAATCTGTCGAGGTCTCCCCTTCATGGGGTGTGGGAGGTGTCGTCCTCATCATTTAACCATAGTTCAAAATTACGACCCTTGTGTAACTTTATAATGCGACTTTAATATACATTCATTCATCCTCTTGGGAGTCAATTTCCGCAAAACCCCTTTTGACATATCTCTACTCAATAATGCTTGACAAATTTCGAGTGTGGCCTTACAGCACCACTTCTGAAACTTTCGATGGCCGTAACCCCCCCCAACACACACACACACATTTTTGTATTAGCCTGACATGAGAACCCCCCAAACACACACACATTTTTGTATTAGCCTGACATAAGAACCCCTCAAACACACACACACATTTTGTATTAGCCTGACATGAGAACCCCCCCACACACACACACACATTTTTGTATTAGCCTGACATAAGAACCCCCCCCAAGATTTTGAATATTCCGTCTTGACTCCCAACACATGGCTTAGTGATTTAAAGGTTTCTCAATCATCATAAGACTGCTGCCTCAGCTACTTATACATACTTTTTTAAACACTTTTTCTTCTTTAAGATGAGGACACAATACGATTCAATTGACAAAAATCCGTCAAAAAATCAGATGTAATTTTTTTAGCCTAAATTATTTTTTTATATACTTTTTTATAACCTGACAAAATGTGAAACTTAAAAAATGCAGAATTATAGTAGCGTTCGTTTTTTTTTCACATCCTTATGACACACGCACACACAAATCAAAACTTTAAACTTATTTCTCTCGGAAAGATAAAGTAATTAGTTTGTCTTCATTTGAAGTGCTAAGACTTTTTTTCTATTGTGCTTATAATGCTTTTTTTTTTTTTTTTTTTTTTACTTATTGCTAATGGTACATGTAACAAAAGTTTGGTATGCATTTTTGAATCAAAGCAATACTTATTTTTTTAAATAATTCAACTCAGAATTTATACATTTTTTTAAGAAATTTTCCATAATCACTTATAAAAAGAAGTATTGTACGAATACTAATCATGTTATCACAAAACCCATACTAATTTTTATTATACATAATTTGACGTTCTTGTAAATTAAATTTCATGCATGTATATAAATTTTGTAGGAGGAGTAGCAGTTTAAAATCGCTTCAAAAATTTTTTCCTTAAAAAATTAAATGGCTAGCTTTTTATGAAATTTTGAACTCAAATCCTGTTTTACATAGTATACAAACATAGGAGGCAACCAAAAAAATATTGAAAATCCTTAAATTAAAAATTTTTGCGTAAACCGTACCATGTCCCCTTAAGAAAGAAAAATACAGTTGGACCTCTGTATAACGAAGTCGCTAAATCCCGAAAAAAAGTTCATTATATAGAGATTCACCTTTCAATTTTCTTAATAAACCATATAGAACAAATTTTAAATTCACAAACACTATATGTTAAAAAAAAGTAATTATTCACACCTTTTTGTAAATTAATATATATTTATTTTATATATTTAACCCATTATAAAAAAGAAAAACTACAAGAAAATTTTCTTGATGTCTTTATCCACTTCCTGAAGAATTTAATTTTTTTCTTTGATGCTCAAGCACTTATATTTTTATATTTTTGAGCTACAAGAAACAAAGTTACCCTTACGACTGATCCATACTACAAATAAACGGAGACTAGTTCAAGAACATGAGACTCTACTGAAGGTGAAAGGGGATATCGAAGATGTTTCCTGTGAACTTGACAATGAAGGTTAAAAGTTGCACTTGTTGGATGAAATGCCCAGAATTCTGCTGCTCTCGGCGAGTTAGGTACCTAATAAAATCAGTTAAAAATTCATAACCACCATAAAATGTGCTAAAAGAGAGAATAACTCGAAATGTCCAGAAATACTTCAAAAATAGGGAGATTAAAAATTGAATCTCAAGAGAACAAGTTTGTTATACAGAAAATTTACTTCGCTATTGGGAAGTCATTTTACGAAGAAAATCATGAAGTGTTCTTGGTTCCAGGAAAAAGTTCGCTGTATAGAAACATTCGCAATAAAGAGGTTCGTTATATGGAGGTTCGACTGTATATCTAATGATAAATATTACAAAATACTGATTTCAAATAAATAAATAATGCACTTAAATGTATTAATTAAAATTTTAATGTGAAGGATGCTGCTGTATTTCTTTTACATGAGGTGTAAAATTTGAAATTTGCAGTCTCAATTCCGGTTCTAAGCTTTCCAGATAGTTTCTATGCTGATCTTTAAGACAAAGGAGAGCTGAAAATTTTCTTTCGTATAATTGGTTTGAAAAAGCTTCAGAGCTTTCGTGGATAAGTCGGAAAGATTTTCTTGTAAGTGACTTCAAAAGTTTGGAAGGGACTTTTCCTCAGATAACAGCTAGCTGCCTTAAAGATCGAAAACAGAAATTTTTATTTATTCCACCCTCCTTCCTGTTTAGTTGATTTCCATAAAACCCATGTAACGGGTCCATTCGTGAACCTCCTACTAATCCTCTTGGAAAATTTGCTTCTTTTAAATATTGTTCTATTGAAAACTTTCTTCAGAAGATGTGATTTATATATGTAAACCAAAGCTTATATTTAAGCATTTACTTTTAGGTTCGAGAGAGCGGGGTTAGGAGCTAAATCAGAGGTTCCCAAACATTTGTGTCTCACAGCCCCTTTACTTTTTTTTTCTTTGCGGTAGACCCTTGTTTACCTAATATTGAATTTTTGCAAACTTATCAAGTTAAATGTCTTTTTGACAGCTAGTATAGAGGTACTTACTTTAAAAGCATTACATTTCTAACTGTACTAAAGTACAGTGTTAAGAAGCACATGTCAGTTGATTAGATTAAAATTTAATGCCTTCTATAACTGATCAGCAAACAAATGCTTCTAATGGGATAGATGAATCTAATGCTTCAATAATAAATTTTCAACTTTAGTATCAATCTTGTCAAGTTTAACCCAGGCTTTTAGTACTCTTTTCCTTTCCTTCTTTCTTTATTTTAGAGATTGGAAAACGTGCTGAAACTCCTTCTCACTAGGAAAATCAATTACAAATATTTTCAAAATACTCCATAATTCGAGATAAACAACAGGTATACCTTTTAAAGCAAAAATTGCTGACATCCGCTTTTAAACTTTACTTTAAGATGTCCGTTACTGCCTATATCAATCAGATCCTCAAGTAATATAACATTTTTTTAATGGGACAATATGGATTCATTGCCTACTGAGATAATTACCATACCCCAAGAATAAATCTGAATAAAGCGCATTTAAAAGATGAAAGCAAGTTAAAACGTCATTTTCTTGGCAGATTGTCTATGGCTAATCAAGAAACTGGAAAAATTCTCGTTTCCCACTTATAGCTTAATTCTGACAAGAAATGCTGACATGATGATCCTTCTTTTAATAAAATTTATGCTATCATCTTGTAACTTTAAATTAAGCTCATTGTTGTTGTCGTGTGTTTATTACTGGGATACATACGAAAGGCGTGAGATAGATGAACACAACCACAGAAGAATACAGATTTATTACAAACGGTGATCCCAGCATACAACAAGAAGAGGTGCGCTGCTTTTCCTTTCGAGACGGGAATCCATTTCAGGCGAAAGACCGACTTCTTTCCCGAAGAAGATACAACCAAGTCTTACTCGGGATTCGAACCCACTCGGTTACAAGCCGAGGGACATAGCCACCATACTGGCTGGGCGACTAATTAACCTCATTAAATTTAGTAAATAAATTTGTTAAATAGGTAAAATTTGATTTCCATTTGATAAAACTTTCTTTTAAAATTAAAGTCACGATCTGGTTTACTGAGAGTCACTATCGAAGACCCCAATTTACAACTCATTGATCCGCAAATTATTTTCTCGCTTACATGGACCCCTTGAAGACCTCTGGGGGTGGATATAGACCACTTTGGGAATCACTGAGCTAGATGATAGAAGTTAGGGATTAACGTAAAGTAGAAGAAAGCTATTCGAGAGTGACTATTGATTAATTGCTTAATATTTAAAATTCATAAATGACGATTGGGTCAATTAGATATTTAAATTGGAATATTTTACGGAATTCCAATTATTTGGAACGTGTATTGCCAAGACGTTCCAAGAGTAAGTGATTCAACTCATAATTAAATATTGATATTATCCCCTCTACCTTTATTTTGCTCCAATACCTATTTATAGGTGCATTTCCTACCCTGGGTTGTTGAGACTTGTCAATAAATTATATTATTTTAATTATGGCTGATCTTTATTCTAAATCTCGAACACTGATGGATCATCCCACCCGTTCTGAAGAAACATGTTAATACAAAATTTCATGATTGTAAATCCATGTTCAAAAACAGCATTTTTTTGTCTACACATTTTTGGCGGATATCTGTGCTCTGCAAAAGAAACCTGTTGACAAAATTTGGTCTCATGAGGAGTGAGTGAGTCTCCTGGATTTACTCGCTGTTCATTGGTTACTCAAAAATACTCATGAGCCCGAACTGTTATTTTCATAGGGAAAGTAAGATTAATTCGTTCCTGTGAAGACGCTTAAGATTAAATTAAGTGCTGTCAATTCGAGGCTGGGTCCAATATCTTTTAGTGTAACAACAATTTATTAATTTAACACATTTCATTAAGAAAATTAATGAACAAAGAACACGGGCGGATTTTCATAGCGACCCCATTCTTTCGTTACCTGGCCTTTTCTGAAAAGAAGTGGTCGAAAGAGGGTGCTTTTGTAGTGTGAGACAATCAGATACTGATGTTGTAACAATAGCAGTTACATTTGTATATTTACTTAAGAATTAATAAAAAATAATAAGAGGGTCAAAATTAAAAACACTGAAACGCTTTTGTGGTTTAATATTTAACAAATAAAAAAAAGATTAATTTTTAATTAAAAAATCCAAGTTTTCTGCAGAAATTTTCTTTTTTTTTCTTAGCACATCATGTGTTAAAACATAAAATCGTTATCTAATTTTTACCTGTTCAAAGACACCTTTTCTGGTCTTACAATACAAGGACTATAGAATAACTAAACAGTTTATTGTAGCTCGAACATTGATTAAGGAGCCTTTACAATTTAAAAGTCCACTGTGGGACGAGAATGGAGTGAAATTTGCAAAGCGAGAGAGGCAACAATCCTTGGTTCTTTTTGCCTGTGTTCGTCAGTCCGCGTTAATTCGGTCTTAATGCGCATGCTCAGACAGCTCTATAAATTTATTTGAATCAACTATCAACATTGTGACGTTTGGGGAAATGGATGGATAGCGGGAGAGTCGGTACCCCTTATGCTGACAATGTTAAATTGAGCATTTTTATGAACTTTTTTCTCAAAAACTGTTCAATGTATAGACTTCAAATTTTGTCTGTATATTAAATAAACTTTTATATTTATATTGAAGTGAAATTTTTCAAATATATTGAACAGTTTCTTTAAAAATAAACTTATATTGATCACTATGAATTTTCTGAAAATTGTCATGTTTCGCCACGATACCTGGTTTCTAGGGAAAATGTTTTTGCAATATCTCAAAATCTCACTCCAGTACTTATAATTATATATCAGTAATATTCAGTAAAAATTGCATGTGTATTCATACAGTAGATTCAGAGAAAAAGGTACACGAAGTTTTAAAAACGTCATTTCGTGAAAATTGCAATTTTAGTATAAAATGTCACTTCATTACAAAAATTATGAAATTATTTGCTCTATTTTCTTTTTTTAACTGGCTTCTTCTAATTTTTTTTCATTTCTTATTTTACTTAAATTGCCCAGAAAATTCAAACATAGCCTTTTTCAGTGTTTGTCTAACAGTTTTTGCCAGATTTACATCATTTTCCTCAAATTCTGTATCAATCTTTGAAGAATTTTTAACATAGATGCATTACCCTCATCTAAGTTGACCATAAAGTATCATAAATACCATGTAGAAACTGTATCAATATGTGAAAGTATTGATTTGGAAATATGTTATTATATACGACATTTCGAAAAGTTTCATTATGGATTTATATGTGTGCCCATGCTAACAATTTCATAAAGTACCAGAATTCCAAAGTTTCTGTATATATTAGACAAGTAATTTCTAAAACAGCCACAAGAAGACTTTGGGGGGGGGTTAAATATTAAATTTATGTATTCTTATGTATGTAACAGAGAGAGAGGCTTCTTGCAACAACAATGAACTTCGCATTTGATGTGCTTCTGTACCTTTTTCTACTAAGCTATTAAACATAGACTCAAGCTTTGCCTGTATATTAAATAAATATTAATCTTTATACTTAAGTGAAGTTTTAAAAATTAATTGCGTAAACTTTAAAAAAATATATATATATATATATATATAAAAGTTTCGTAGAGCATAGTTAGGAATTTAATAAAAATTGTAATTTTTGTTACGGCATCTGTTTTGTAGATAAATACTTTAAAAATATTTCAAAGATTTCAATTCAGTATCTCCATGTGCATGAAGTAGGTTTAAATAAAATAGCACAAGTAATTTTAAAAACATGATTTTTAGAAAAAGTAATTTTTATAAAAAAAATCTTGCCAAAAAAAATCCTGCAGTAGTTATTAATACTTGTTTTAATCTGATTACACAAAAATAATCAAATATTCTCTATTTATCCACTATAGCTTATACGAAACTTCTTTTATAATTATTATCTATGCTTATATTATACATATTATGCTATACATTACCAGCATCTATGCTTCTATTATATATATTATGCTACATATTGCCAGCATCTATGTTTATATTATATGTATTATACTACTATATATTGCCAGCATCTATGCTTCTATTATATATATTATGCTACATATTGCCAGCATCTATGTTTATATTATATGTATTATACTACTATATATTGCCAGCATCTATGCTTATACTATATGTATTATGCTACATATTGTAAGAACCTATGCTTCTATTATATGTAATGCTAAATATTGCCAGCATCTATGCTTCTAATATATGTATTATGCTATATATTACCAGCATCTATGCTTCTATTATATGTATTATGCTATATATTGCCAGCATCTATGCTTCTATTATATATATTATGCTACATATTGTTAGAATCTATGCTTCTATTATATATATTATGCTACATATTGCCAGAATCCATGCTTCTATTATATATATATATATATGCCAGAATCGATGCTTCTATTATATATATTATGCTACATATTAATAGAATCTATGCTTCTATTATATATATTATTTTCCATATTGCCAGAATCTATGCTTCTATTATATATATTATGCTACATATTGCCAGCATTTATGCTTCTATTATATATATTATGCTACATATTGCCAGTATCTATGCTTCTATTATATATATTATGCTAAATATTGCCAGAATCTATACTTCTCTTATATATATTATGCTACATATTGCCAGCATTTATGCTTCTATTATATATATTATGCTACATATTGCTAGAATCTATGCTTCTATTATATATATTATGCTACATATTGCCAGAATCTATGCTTCTATTATATATATTATGCTACATATTGCCAGAATCGATGCTTCTATTATATATATTATGCTACATATTAATAGAATCTATGCTTCTATTATATATATTATTTTCCATATTGCCAGAATCTATGCTTCTATTATATATATTATGCTACATATTGCCAGCATTTATGCTTCTATTATATATATTATGCTACATATTGACAGTATCTATGCTTCTATTATATATATTATGCTAAATATTGCCAGAATCTATACTTCTATTATATATATATTATGCTACATATTGCCAGAATCTATGCTTCTATTATATATATTATGCTACATATTGCCGGAATCTATGCTTCTATTATATATGTTTTACTAGATATTGCCAGAATCTATGCATATTATATATATTATGCTACATATTGCCAGAATATATGCTTCTATTTTATATATGCTACATATTTTCAGAATATATGCTTCTATTTTATATATGCTACATATTGCCAGAACATATGCTTCTATTATATATACTAGCTGGTATACCCGTTCTTCGCACGGGTGAACTGAAAAGTTAAACAACACAGATTGAAGGATAAAGAAGTTTTTAATGAGTTAATTTTAAGTGAATTGCAAATTACACAAAAAAAGCTTTTTACATATCTCAGCTGAAGAAAAAAAAGAAAGAAAAAAATACCTTTTTGTTAAATTTTAAGTCTGTAGATCTAATAGCTGATATAAAGGATTATTTTTATATGTATAACTCCCCGTAACACTCTTGAGGGTTGATTTTTTAAAATACCTCCCTAAGCTGATCTCTGCTCAGCAAAAGTAACACATTGTTAAAAGTTTTGTGACGCTTAAAATATTGTAAATAATTTATAACTGAAAGTGTCATACATTAATATAACTTTCTGTTGTATTTATGTTATGTTAAAATTGTAATACTTGCAAGCAACGCCGTTTCCTAAATAACAATGGCGATTCAATGGAAAAAATAGCGAAATGTTGACAATAGAGTCAAGTTGGCAAATGTCTAGCTACTTTCATAGCTCAAACTTTATTAGAGCTTTGTAAGACCCGCCGTGTAGGAGAGCGATGCACGTTAACCCTTTATCTACCGCATTATGATTCACTGCAATTTTTTTTCATGCAATCTTTTTTTATGTCACTACATTGAAAATTAAGGGACATACATAAACAAAATACTCCACTTAGGGAAATTTAATCGGTTAGAGCTAATAAATTAATTAAATATATTCCACTGTAAAATTAATTATATACACCATTCACTTAAAGAAATAGTCAAATCGTTTTCTAAGATCTCCATAAACATACAAAAACATAAGACACTTAAATTTTGACATTAACTATTTTGGGGGGACAAAAATGATAATCTTTGCAATCCGCTGAAAACGCTGGCAGCTGAAAATGTAATATCTGCTACAAAACTATTTGCCTTCCCCGCTAAAATACTCATCATAGAACCCGTACTTGGAAGAGTGGATTTCAAATAATATTCCAGCTAAGTATTGGTAGAATATATTCCTGCTAAATTGGTGTGGTGTGGTAGTTAGGAGAAGGAGGTGCCAGTCAGGTGTCGTCCACGTCTCTTGACCATGGTTCAAAATGTGATCCGTCGCCAAAAGCCCTCATGTAGCTGAACAGTGCGACATTAATATTCACTCACTGAAAAAGTACAGTACAGTAGTTATAACTATTTTTATACTTAAAAATGCAATATCTGTCTATTCAATTAAAATTATAGCATTATAATTAATTACTAACCATTGAAAATTTGTCCAAATGATGTAGTGTGAAAGAGAAAGTTTATTCAGACAGACAACAAATGTGTCTTATATGCATATAGATTTGTTTGAATTCTTGATTACTACTTTTGTAAGCTTCATGACATACTTTATGGTGTACCAGTATTTTAAAGCTGACTGAGCCACAGCAACATTTAGCTGGGTATAGCTAGTTATAACATAAAATTAAGTATAAACATTTCATACAAACACAATATATATATTGTAAAACATATATTTTGCTATTTGCATTTCAGACAGACATCAAACAAAATTTTAAAAATTGTCAAAAACAGATAAAAAAAACATATTTAAGGAAAATACCACTGATTACTTTTGCCAAAGACATCGCAATGTGCAAAAAAATATTTGCAATATATAACGAAATAAAAATGTAAGTACTAAAATATAAAACAAAAAAAAATTATATATTGAATTAATTACGGATTACTGGAGGGAAAGATAAAACAGGCTAAGATAATACTCATAATAATAATTTCATATTGGTTATTACTCATTTTTGGCATGATTTTGAAATCACGCCAAATTGGTATGTTGCGGCCTGTCTAATGTTATAGTAATGCACAGAATTAATGGTACTTTACGTATTATTGCAACCTATTGGTGACATTATACAAAAATGAAGCACATGATTGCCAATACAACACATACAAAGTTGGGATTGCCAAAGTGGCGAATTGTCTTGAAAGTTGGCGAATGTGCAATAATACGCAAGTACTAAAAAAATTATCCGAAGTATATATATCCCGAGCATAAAAATAATTTGAAAAATGATGTACAATACTAACATTAACTGACATAAAAAGAACTGAACTAACTTTATCAATGCAAAAGCATAATTTGAAAAATAAGGTATTTACATATAACCCCAACCTTTTGGCGACATTATATGAAACAAAGCACATGTCTCACAATTCAGCATATATATGACATGCGAAATCAGGGTTGCCAACTTTTCAAGTTACTTTGAATGTTGGGGATTGTTAGGATAGTACATAGGTGCCAAAAATAATTTATCTTACCACTACCTGCTTCCTCAACATATTCCTTTTTGGCATGATTCTGAAATCACGCCAAATGGGTATGTTGCGGCCAGTCTAATGTTATAGTAATGTACAGAATTAGAGGTACTTATGTATTATCGCAAACTATTGGTGACATTATACAAAATGAAGCACATGATTGCTAATTCAACACACACAAAGTTGGGATTTCCAAAGTGGCGAGTTGTCTTGAACATTGGCGATTGTGCAATAATACGCAAGTACTACAAAAATTATCCAAAGTATATATATCCCGAGCATAAAAATAAATTAAAAAATGATGTACAATACTAACATTAACCGACATAAAAAGAACTGAACTAACTTTATCAATGCAAAAACATAATTTAAAAAATAAGGTATTTACATATAACCCCAACCTTTTGGTGACATTATATGAAACAAAGCACATGACTCACAATTCAACATATATATATGACATGCGAAATCAGGGTTGCAAACTTGGCAAGTTACTTTGAATGTTGGGGATTGTTAGGATAGTACATAGGTGCCAAAAATAATTTATCTTACCACTACCTGCTTCCTCAACACTGCTTTTGCTTATGATTTTTATATTTTTGGCATGATTCTGAAATCACGCCAAATTGGTATGTTGCTTGGCCAGTCTAATGTTATAGTAATGTACAGAATTAGAGGTACCAAATATGTATTATCGCAAACTATTGGTGACATTATACAAAATGAAGCACATGATTGCTAATTCAAACACACAAAGTTGGGATTTCCAAAGTGGCGAGTTGTCTTGAACATTGGCGATTGTGCAATAATACGCAAGTACTACAAAAATTATCCAAAGTATTTATATATCCCGAGCATAAAAATAAATTAAAAAAATGATACAATACTAACATTAACCGACATAAAAAGAACTGAACTAACTTTATCAATGCAAAAACATAATTTGAAAAATAAGGTATTTACATATAACCCCAACCTTTTGGTGACATTATATGAAACAAAAGCACTATGACTCACAATTCAATATATATATATGACATGCGAAATCAGGGTTGCAAACTTGGCATTTATGTTATTTTGAATGTTGGCGATTATCAGAATTGTACATAAGTTCCAAAAATAATTTATCTTACGAGGTATTTAAGCCATTTGTCTGTTTTGCTCATTCTCTGATGCCTATTCCAGTTTGATATGTAATTACTACCAACACTGCTTTTGCTTGGCAGTATGATTACCCAAGTATGATTTTCTGCATGGCAATTTTATGCACTGAATCACCCAAATAATAATATAGTTATACCCTTAAAGGTTAAAATAAAGACACATGAAATTGCAAAGAACCATATTATTGGATCAAGTGTAGTATAGGGGGGCTACTTGGCGCAGTCCTTTATTTTGGTTATTAAAAGTAGTCTCCAATGTACTTTTTTCGGTATTATTTATTTTAGAATGAATTCGATATCTCACAATGACATTTAGATAAAAATCGAAAAATCTGAAGAAAAATCGCCAAATGCAAAGTGCCCCCTATACTACACTTGAACCGAACTGAAATATAACCCTTATCAGTGAAAAGTTTTAGTTTGTCAAAATTATAATCTTCGCATTCTAAAGAAATAAACAAATAAGTTGTAATTTGCAAGCAAAATCACACACATAAGCATCCGGCGATAATACCTAAATGTTGCCAAAACAACAAAACAAAATTTTAGTTGTTGAAAGAATAATCCTTAAAAAAATTATTTATTCCAAAAATAATCCTAATTAAATATCAAAGAATAGAAAAATTGAAGAAATATTCCAACCGATAAACATAGCTACAGTAAAAATATGTAATAATCTTGAAAAACTGCATGTAAAGTATAAATTGTCCACTTAGTGAGAAACGTGACTACATATGACGTCATAACACTGGAAAATCACTTAAAACTTAAATTTTAAAAAATTTGTAAGGAATTATGAACGCCAAATGTATTTAAGAACCTTTCTCGTGTAATTTTGTGCACGTGTACCAAGTTTCACTTTATTTGGGTGTCTGGATCTCGAGTTATGAGGGAACAGACAAACAGACAACAAATGCGTCTTATATAGAGAGAGATTATGCTACATATATTGCCAGCATTTATGCTTCTTTTATATATATTAGTTCAGTTCAGTTCAGTTCAGTGCAAACACTGAAAAAGTGGAGACCTGGCTAACGCCTTATGCTCCGATAAAATTTTGATCAGTTTCTAATCCAAGATATAACACACAGTTCGTGATTGCAGTCTATCTGTAATTTGAATTATCGAGTTGTGCTTCAACTGAGATTGAAGAAAGTAGAGTATAGAGTAACTGGAATTTTAGAATCTATTGGATGATGTCAGAAATTTTTCAACTTTTGAACAAGCCCTAATGGATTTACACTTCGCTATTGAGGAATAAGACCATTCGCCGTGGTTGGAGATAAAATTTTTCAAAATTTCACGCTGTGATTTGTATTTGGTACAGTTTAATATAAAATGTTCACTAGTTTCGAAAATAGGTATATTTTTACAATCTGCACACAAAGGAGAATCTGTTAGTTTAAAAAGGAAATATATATCATTTAACGGTAACTTTTTAACTCGCAACTTATTGATTAAAACTTCTGTATTTCTATTTTTTGCTGCCTGTCTGTTCCATTATATATATTATGATACATATTGCCAGCATTTATGCTGGTCACAGTGCAACGTTCAATGTCCCATCTACAAGCAGCTGGAATATTTTCTATATCATCTTGACGGCAGCTTATGTACAAAAAACGTACTTGTACGTTTTTTCAACAATTTACTAAATCTTGGCATGATGAAATAATCAGTAATAATAACTGATTGAAACTAAATTTCAGAATAGATTAAACCTAAATTTATGTACAAATCAGTAAAGATTAAATCTATATTTCAAATCACTGAAACCGCAATGTACAAACTTCCTCCAAAGGTATTTTAGCAAATCTAACACAGTTAAACTTTCAGTTATTATACTGTTATCTACAGTTAATAACGTATGAATAAATATATATAAATAAATTGTAGTTTAAAAAAACTAAAAAACACGCTTTTATGTTATATATATAAATCGAACTAAAAAGTAAAAAAATAGTTCTTAGTATGAGAATAAAATGATTAACGAGAGAATTAATGCCATTGGCATAAAAGCGTGTGGTGCTTTTATAATTGGTTATAAGCGGTGGTTAATTTTTATAATTTCTTACTAGTTAGTTCTATTCTGAGATGCTGAATTAGTGCAAAAATGTAGTACAAATCACCCCCACGCTTTTATGCCAATGGCATTAATTTTCTCGTTAATCATTTTATTCTCATACTAAGAACTATTTTTTTACTTTTTAGTTCGATTTATATATATATAACATAAAAGCGTGTTTTTTAGTTTTTTTAAACAACAATTTATGTTTCACTTTTTAGTTTGGTCTACAGTAAAAGCAGTTTCTTAAGCTATTCGTCGGTGAATGAGTCTTAAATGCGTCCTCTTTCAGAATTCCGAATCCCCATCGGCGGGCATTTGCGAAATGCAGGATCAGCCAACGGAAGGAAATCTAGAAGAGCCAAGTTTGAAATATTTCATGCGAAAGAAGGTGTAAAGTCAATGATATTTTTCACTAAGAAGATCTCAATATTCTTTCTGAAACTTGAATCAATATTAAACGCAAAAGTCCACTTTTTGAATGGAAGAGTTGGTGAGAAATTATTGAATCCGGTGAGACATCTGAATAAATTCTGAGCTGTTTGGGTGAAATAAAGCAATGAATGATGTTTCATTCCACAAATCCAACGAGAACATTTAGAAAACATCATTTAATGACGAGTTGAGTGGCTAGAACAGTGCTTTCCATATTTGCGACCCAATTTTGAGTCATAAATTTCATCTCATACATCAACAATGTATTGAATGCTATAATAATTTACTTCGACGCTATAAAGCTGCAATGCGATTTTAATATGATATTTTCTATATAACAAGACCATGGAAGTCAGTAATAATTGCTAAACTTGCTTTTAATTTAGTATTGATAAATCAATTATTAATTATTTTTTGCCGCACTGATACATTTATAAGTATCTTATATCAGTGTGAATATGTATTTTATTTCTTATCATGTCAGAATGTGTTTTGTTTTGCTTCCTTTCGGTAAATTAATAATATTTTAAATGTTTATTTTGGACTTTTCGATATGTTCACGTAGGGTTATTATGTCCCCCAAAGGAGGGTACGCCCCACAGTTTGAGAAACGCTATGTTAGAATATAATTTTGTTTTTCGCATGCACGCGAGTCTTTTTTTTTAATTTCCATTTTCAGAAAAACTATAGAAGTGTTTATATTATGGTAAAAATTGTTGATGCAAACGTTTTCGCTTTTATAAGGTTGTAGCTTAATCTTTTAATCGCCAAATCAGGAAATGGGATCTGGAATTAGTCGCCAAATCTTTAAATGGTATATAGAATTAGTCGCGAAATCTGGAAACGGATAATGGAATTAGTCCCCAAACCTGAAAACCGTTATTCCTTAGGATAACAATCAACATAATGGAACAAAATAATGAAATTATTGTATTGTCATCGGTCCCTGACAAGTGTGCAAAATTTCGAATTAATCTGACCTTTTAAAGTGAGTAAAAATCAAATTCACATAAATTCCGTTACATAGAAGTGAAACTTATAAAAGCGTGTTAAAAAACTTTGCAACTACTTCCCATGTTTAAAAGAGGTCAATGTTTATACATTATCTGTCAAAATGGTTGTGGCATATCAGATGATTATTTCAATTCCTACTATTAGCGCACACTCTCTATATATTTATTTATTTATTTATCTTGGTGGAATTTTAAACCGTTAATAAAATGCATTTTAAAGTGCTCCATTGAGCTGAAATTTTACATACATGATGTGTGATTTTGGATGACAATACAATAATTTAATTATCTATATATATAAAAATGTTGTGTTGGTTTGTGTATGCGCGCATAACTCAAAAAGTTCTGCATGGATTATTCTGAAATATTGACACAACGATGCATTTGTCTCTGGTCAGGATCTTATGTACTTTTTATTTTGAAATTCTCTCTAAATTTTTTTTAATTTAATTTTTAAGTGATTTTTTGGTGTTATGACGTCATACGACGTCACGATTCGCTCTGAATGCGAAAATTTAAACTTTACGCTTACATTTTTCCAAATTATTGTATAACTCTTCTATGGTTATGTTTATGAGTTGTCATATTTATCTATTTATTGTCCTTTGATACGTAACTGGGATTATTTTTCGAATAAATCTTTTTTTAAAAATTATTCTTTCAAGAACTCAAATTTTATTTTGTAGGTTTGGCAACAGTCAGATAGCATTCTCGCGGGATGTTTACAACTTTGATTAAATTCTACATCGTGTTTTTTCTGTAATTTTAAGCTAAATTTATTTTTCTTTATTAAGCGAAAATGAAACTAACATAATTAACTTCTGTACGCTACTTATTTTTCTACCAAATAGTTTCCGTCAACAATTTACCTGAAATAAACAGACGTAGCCAAATGCCGCGATATAACATTCAATGTTTGGAAACAATATTTTTTTCCCACTTGGAGATATTTTAATGTGACGAAATTAATCGACGGAGTTTTTAATAGGAATGTGTTTTTTTTTCTTTTTTAGACAACTTTTTAAACTTCATTTGATTCTTACGTAGTATCGCAACAATCGCCAACTTTAATGATAACTCGCAAAGTTGGTCATTCCATTTTCGCACATGTTGTACGCGCGGAATTGGCAATCGTGCTTCGTTTTATACAATATCGCTAATAGGTTGTGATAATACGTAAGTACCTTTCATTTGATGGTAGTATTGAAATACAAATGTTAAAACTAAGATTTTCTGATTTTGAGTCATCAAAATATTGCACCTTATTTTGTTTTTTATTGCTTTGTAAGATTATTATCTTCTTAAACAGATTCCATTAGTAATTTGTTAAAAAAAATACTGGAAGTTATTATGGTTTGTTTTTGTCAGGGACGTAGAGCTACCGCTGTATCAATGATGTAGGAGCCCCAATGAATGTATTACAATTCCACTTACATGGTGCTCATATCCGAAAAAGGGCCACAAAGGAATTCGGATACAAGGCCTACTTAGAGCTGTTTTGTAACTTCACATGTTTTTCTTTAAACCTTCACTTTAACTGCAGTCAATCGGCTTGAGTACATAAAATTGTATTGCAGAAACTCGAACTTAGGTCATCATACTGGCCAAGCAAACGCAGTGCGAGGGATAAATGCTGATCAAATTAAAGTAAGCATCAGTGAATGAGCAAAACAGACAGAGGGCTCAAATACATGTTGAGGAAGCAGGTTGTCATAAGATTGTATTTATTTTTCAAATTTTACTTTCTGCGTTGATAAAGATAGTTCAGCTCTTTTTTATGTCAATTACTGTTCGTATTGTATATCATTTTTCAATTTATTTTTAAGCACAGAATATTTACTTTGATAATTTTTATATAAAAATACTAAATTTAATTATGTACACTATGTATGTGTTTAGCGAGTAGTATACCGATTAAAATCTTCCACCTACCGTAAAATCCGGCTTATAACGCGCACTTTGAACACAAAAAATAAGATCGAAATTTACAGGTGTGAGTTATACGCTGGGTATAAAAATGAGGGCTTTAAAAATTAAAAAATAAATGAGCATAAAAAGTTAAACTTCTAAATATTTCAAAATACCATTTATTTAAAAGACATGACATTCTTTTTGAACTTAAAAGGTGGTAGTTCTAAAAGTATACTATTTTTGCAATTGCTTAGATAAACACCTTGAATAAATCGCTTCTAAACATAACAGCATAGCATTTGTACATTTCAGGTTTCTTCGTAAAAAAGGGGTGCACATTATATAGCGAATATACCTAAAATTTAAAAATTGTAGCTTGAAAGTATGGGTGTGCGCTATATGTTGGACTTTACGGTATTTTATCTTTCTCCAATGAATCTAAATTAAATCAATATATAATTTTTTTATGGTACTTATATTTTTTCTTTAGTCGGCCATTTACCTAAAATCAAAAGACATCGCCAAATGCTGCAATATGCATTCAATAAGGGAAGAACATTCTATGCCTGTTTGTGCACAATAATAATACTTTATTGCACTTGATAGTGAATTTTTCAACGAAATAGTTATTGTAGTTTTTAATAGTTGGGGCAATAACATTAGACTCAGGAAATATCTATTTTGTGTAATTTCAAAATTTTATTTGGTGTTACTGTGAAATATAAATGGAAAAATTAAGATTTTCTGATGTATATTTTGTGTTTGTTTTGATATTTATGTATTATCGCAACCATATTGGCAACATTAGCACTTAATTGCCAATTCACTGTGTATGATGCGAACAAAATCGGGGTTGATATAGTTGTAACAGTACCCAAGAACCTTTGTTTGCAACTTTTTTTGGTGATTTTATTAAAATGATAATTTATTGTTAATAATTGGTTTTTGATAGCTTTTTTATCATTTAAGTTTGTTATAGCTAGCTAGCTGTACCCAATCATGTTTTCCTGTGGCTCAGTCTGGTTAAAAAGAAAGAAAAGAGAAAGCACACATTTCTAATATCTTTAACTGCTTGCACTTGAGGTATGATTTTTTTTATAAAAAAATGTGGAAATATACATTAACAAAACTTTTCTAAACAGATTTATTTCATTTGTAATTTGTTAACAGGGGTACTCCCAAGTTAATTTGGTTTTTTTTGTCATGGTATGAATCTAAAATTATTTGCATTGTCTCCATAGAAGAGGTGCCAAGTTTGAAAACAAATTAAATGACTCTTCTTAAGGTGAAAGGGTTAATTTTACAATGCTTATGAGTAGACATTTTGTGTTGCTTCATTGTCTGTATATATACAGAAATTGTCTGCTGTGCCTGCTTTAGAGCAGTAGTTGCCATTTTTCAACACTTCATGAACCACTTAATGTATAACTTTATAATTAGCGTTTCACTAATAGGATTGACCTCTATGTGGTGGAGCACTATAGCTATATTTACGTCTTTATTTAATCTTCTATGCCCTGAAAATAAGCAGTAAAATCCTAGGAGAGCCCACACTCTTGGCGACAAACCAAAAAAGGCACCATGCCAGAACAAGATGGTGCCAAGCGAAAGCAACAATGGGGGCAAGGAAATATAACGGGATAAGGTAGATGCATAATGAAAATATATGTAAGCAATACAGAAATTAAACCTTCGAGATAAAAAATATAAAAACAGCACTTACTTTCTTACTGCTGATCTTTTCCGAGTGGAGAGGACAGCATAACAACAGATTTTAAAAAAGTCTTAAAGGTCTCATCACTAAGCGAATGATCATGTGAACGCCGCCATATTTATTCTGCGAGGTAATTGTTGAACATACATTCGGCGTGGCTGGCACGGTTTCGAAGAAAGTGTTTTATTGCCGACCATGTTACATCATGCTGATCATTACATTTAGGACATTCATAACTTGAAGCAATCAATCCTTCCTTCATACACCATTCAATCAATTCTTTCTTATCTTTCGCATTCAACAAAGTAAAAAATTCTAAATTAGATTCCCTCACACACGCAACCAGCCCGGAGACCAACAACAAAATGAAATTCGAAATGCGCGCTCACAAAATATGAAAATGCAAGAAATAGTTAGGGTTGTCGTATGTAGTGTTTAAAAGTAGGGTTATCAAGATGGCGCAATTATCGCCAAGCAAAGTAGTTCGCGTCAAGGGTGTGGGCTCTTCTAGGAGTGAACCAAATAAGCTTCATGAAAAGCAACGATTAACAAACTGAAGTGTTTTGCCTACAATTTTCCAAAAAATGGTTGAGGTTATATACCAAAAATCGCTAACCTCAGGAATTATGTTTTTTTGTTTAGTTATTTCAGTAACTAAAAGCTTTTAGTAAAGAATAATTCGTGTTCCATAATATGTTGTTTTGTTGTTCATCTTTTTTTTTTAATCTTCATAAAAGTATAAATAATTTCCCAATTTTTCTGCATACCATCCAAAATTTTTCATGCATCACCAATTGGTGACTGCTGCTCTGTAACACACATCAGTAATTATGTATTAGCATCAGTGTAACAAAATTGGTGCCATGTATATTGTACCTTAATATCTAAAAATAAAGATTCTGGCTTTTTTTTTTTTATGAAAAAAGAAATGGAGGGAAAATGTTGCAATTTGCATGGCGGTAATTTGGCTGTGGTGATGCTAATATTTAAGTACACCGATAACAAATAATTGTCCATGTGAAAAGCTGTCTGTGTCTAGATATAAGCCACTCTGTTTTAAAGATAGGCCCTTAACTTTGTTAAAAACAATTGCTAATACTAATTGAATTGTGAATTGCAAAAATACTCCCATCATTATCAACACTTTGTCGTAGTTTTCTGCTGCAAAATCCGTGTTTATATTGGAATTTTCCTGGCGTATTCGATTAAAAATACCTTCAGCCTCTCATTGCGTTGAATTTCAGCTGTGTCAATTGATGCATGTTTAAAGTTAAATATTTCATTAGCATTTTTTATTTTTTTCCTTTTCATTTTGTTCCTGATTTTTTTTTTTTTTTTTTTTCATGTTTTGAAATTTTATATGTTTTTGTTTCAATTTTCTTTTCTTTTTTTTAAGTGTAGTTTTAAGTTTTTAAGAAATTTTATATGCTTTGTTTGAATTTTTTTTCTTTTTAAGTGCAGTCAATTGGCTTCACTAGATAAAAATAATGCCTTGCGGGAAATCAAACTTAGGTTGTCATACTTACAAGGCAAAAGTACTACAATGAGTGTAATTGCACATCAAACTGAGAAAGAATGGATATCAGCAAACGAGAAAAGCAGACAAAGAATGTCACAAACACAGGCTGAGGGCGCAGCAAAGCAACATGCAGCCAGACTTGAGGAAGCTCATTTTGCGAGCACATCATTCGTGTTTTACAACATCAGAAAGATGTTAACCAAAAACAGCACATCTGTTTCAAACATGACTTTGTGGTGAGCAATCACACAATAACAGTCAACTTGCATTCGGTACAACCCAGTGGAAGATTCTAGGTTCAGGCAGCATGTTCTCATTTACACAATGATGGAAGTGTATCCTTATTGCAATGTTCTGGAATTTAAGGGAGAAACCAAAGGAATGTTTTGTACCACTGAAAAAATTAAACTGCCTCAACTCAGAGAACAGAGCCATTACAAATTTTGCTTGCTAGATATACTGCAGAATCTAAACATTTCTATATGACATCAGGAAATACACAATTCATGTTTCCAAGTGACATTGTTCGAATAAATGTGCATTTGTGAACACACCTCTGATTCAATAAAAATATCCATAAGCATTGTAAAACTAACCCAATTCCCTCAATGAATCCAGAGTGGAGCCATTTAAAATTTATCTTCAAACTTGAGGTCGCCACTTTAAAGACAATGTAAATAAATTTAGGTTCATAACATGACATAAGGACAAAAATAAGCTGTAATAACTTCAAGCATTTGGTTAGCAAATTATAAATATCAGTTTAGGAAAGTTTTTTCGTATATATATTTATACATTTTTTTTTTTTTTATAAAAGATCATACGTGCAATGCAAATTATTTAACATACTGAAAATATGTCCTTTCTGTTAAACAAGACTGAGCCACAGCAACGCGTGGCAGGGTACAGCTAGTAATTAATAAAAATTAATTCATTAAAACTAATTTTTTAAAGAATTGCAAATACAGCCATGTTGACATCATTTTTGGCGACTTGTTTCAAAACTTGAAAAGGTTTTTTCTCACGTTTTAAAGCCTTCATTTGAACTGAAATTTTATAGACACGATTGTTTTGGATGGCAATACGATAATTTAATGATAATGAATACAAAATAATTACCACTTAATATAGTGATTCTGTCATATATATATACATATTTATATTAATTGTTACTATTTAATAAAAAGTACCTAAAATAAAATTTTCTTTGTTGATCTTAAAAGGAATTAACTTATTTTTTTTTATATTACTTGTTTATAAAAGTCTTTTTGAAGTATTTCTAACTCACAAAATGGCAAGCATGTTATATTATTGGAAAGGTCCTGATTTGGAGATTTTAGAAACATGAAAAGAGCTCAAAATCGATAGCTTGAAGATGTTTAGCCTACTGGCTTATCTTAAGTAATTGATTTATTACGTGCACACACACACACAGCTATATTAATTACAGCATTTATAGTTGGTTACAAGTTATTCAAACTGCTGACTATATTTCCATTCTACAGAATATGTCCTTTATGAAGGCGGAGGCAAACACAACCATTCTTTTTTAAGTGTTTAAAAAAAGAAGTGTGTGGACTCCTTCTCCACTGTCTTGAGGGTGGGGTTGCATCTTGCACCTCGAATTGCACTCGAAGTTTCAGCTCGCTGGTGTGGAATCAAGCCGTTGGGTTTCTCACTGTCATAAAATGTCGAAGTGATGTCAATCAAAAGCAATATTTAGGGGTGCACGTAGGGCTATGAATGATGTAATGCTATCTAGATACATCGTAGTACATAGAGAAGCCGATTTTGCCGCTGCGTGGCAGGAAAACGTTACAGCATGCTCTTCCAATGACATTGAAAGATTCTTCAAGATTATTCGACGCAAAAAAAATTTTCTATGTTGCACATTTCTTCAGTTCTCCGTTTATTTTCCTATGCTCATCTTTTTGTTCTGATTCATAGAGTTTCGTCATCAAAGAGTCCTTTTTAATACACTCCATCCCATCGGCAACAATTAGTCGAAGCTTTATATAATGCCCAAATTTCGCATCATCTTCTGATACTTGTTTTCTGATGAGCTGCTGATTCTCGTGTCGCGGGTTCGAGTCCTGCCGTCACTAAAGACGCGTCGTGTGGAAGGTCTGATGCACATTAAATCTATCGAAGTCTATCGATTTCTTGGTGTGGTAGTTTGGAGAAAGGGTTAAGATGTCCTCCTCATCACTTGACCGAGGCTCAAAATAACAAGGTCCGTGGCCCATAGTCTTCATCGTTCATACAGCTCTCACTCTTTCTTTTCAAGCAAATGTTCGTAATAGTTGTTTGTGTGATGTATTAGAAAACCACAAAATAAGCAAGTATTTGGCGCGATTTACGATTCTTGCGCAAGGGAAGTTTACACTACACCAACGAAGTACATAACTATGATCATTCGGGTAAGTCATGGACTCATGTGTCATGAGTTCGATCCCTTGGGCCACCAAAGACCCGCCGTGTAGAGCTCTGTCGAGACTCGTTACTTGGTCATGGTACGCGTCACCAATAGCCTTTGTGTGGCTTCAAATTGCGGCTTAAATTAAAACTAAATCAAATCATCCTGGTACCGAAGTTAAAATTTCTATAAAAATTAATACATGGAATTTTTTTTACAAATTTTAGCAAAATTATTTTCATTTTTTGGAATCATTTATGGGAATGGGTTTCATATGAATGGATGGAAAGCACTTTCATTTTATATAAATGTTTTATACAGTATTAACTGCTAAAAATTTGACTGTAGATTCGAGAACGATGTAACGAAAACAAAGACAATTTTCTTTTAGGCTTCACTTGAAAAATAAGGAAGACGATTGTTCTGAAGGGAAAAAAAGCATTTAAGAGGTTCTTTTCTCCCTTGAGGTCCTCTTTTGGTTCGTCGTTGCTTTGGGGACAAAGCACTGGAATATCTTTCAGTCGTCGATGATAACCGTTTTTTTTTATTTGATTTCGCCATCTCGGAATCTTCCCGAGGTTTTTTTTTTTTTTTTTTTTCACAAGAGAACGCGAAGGTAATCAGTTGTCATGTTTTCGATACTGCAGCTGCCGGGAAATTACTTCCCCTCCCTCCCCATTCCATTTTCCTGACGTAAAAAGATTGAAATGCGTCAAACAGAATTGAAAATACTTTTTTAATTTTGGGTGTAATTTTTTCACAATGAATGAAGATGTTGGTTATATTTAAGTTAGAAATTTATTTACAATTGTTGATGATTTTGTTAATGTGTTCCCTCTATAAAGCTATTGGCGACGGACCTCCTACTTTTGAACCTCGATCGAGTAATCCGGACAATATCTGAGTTGACATCCCCCTCTTTAATCACGGGAGGACTGATCCAAGATAAATTTAACGTGCAACAGCCCATCTACACGGCAGGTTTTCAATGGCACTATAGATCGAACAGTACTTATGTACAATCGCATCAATATCGGCGGCCTTGGCGGTACTTACGTACTATCGCAACCCTATTGGCGACATTGACTAAAACTGCTCAAATTCTAAAAACTGAATATGCTGACGGGAAAATGGAGCGCTGAGTCGAAAAATATGTGAAACGTAATAAGTTATAAATAAATAATAATCATTAAAAGAAAAAGCTAAATTTTATTGTGTGTGTGTGTATTTGATTTTTAAAAACTTATTATTATTTTAGTATTGTTTATAAAAATAATATAATTTTTTTTATATTTAATGCTATTAGTATTATTTAAAATCCCAGATTCGCATTTTAGTATTGCCATGTCAACGAACGATGCAGCTTAGAATGGCGGCACGCAAGAAATATATATAAAACGGAGCACAGGGTTTCCAATTCAGCGACACGAGCGAAATCGGAGTTGCCACTTTGGCGAGTTATTTTGAAAGTTGGCGTGATCGGGATAATACGTAAGGACCGATAAAACTTATGACACGCGATCATAACCCCTGTAGTTTTTTGTAGCCATGTCACTAAAAATGATACCTGCAGCAGGGCCGATTCTAGTAGGTGTGCAAGGCGTCCAAAACAATGGTCGTGTCAATCAAGCAGATTTTTTTACGAATTTCTCAACATATAATAAGAATAAATATGCTGAATTTTAAATAGGTATTGAAAGATCAAAATAAGTCACTATGTCCCTATAGATTAAAGAAAAATAGAATGTTAGAGCACAGTGCCATTAATGTCTACTTTTTACACACATCCTTCTTTTGATAGCAAAATTCACGGCAGTGCCCAGATGGAAAAGGTGTTTTTGCATATCGGCTACACTGGCGGTGCACTGTAAATCGATGCTTAACAAAAACGATTTTTGCAAAAGTTGCTTGACGCAAACATCCAATAGGGTTAATATTACCTAAGTCATAGGAATGTTTAAATTCAATAAGCATTTGAGAAAATGAAACGATTTAAATTTAATAATAGCCTTACAATTTAGAAAAACAAAATAGAGGAAAGAAATTGTTTTTGAGTCTATTTATATATTTTTTAATGTTCTACTTATATACCGACAGACGAACGTTAAGCTGTAGTCAAAATATGAAAACTTCTCTCGAGAGGCGACCTAAGATCACTACTGACCAGCAGAGTATAATTGGTTTGAATGTGCGTGTTTGTATTTTTAATACGTATTTACATTTTCTCTCTCTTTGTAAATATTAAAATACTCGTAGACACAAACGATCGTTGATATTTCTTCAGGATTTACATCTTAATTGTTAAGAACAATCTTTCTATTGGTACAAAGAAAGAAATTATTTCTCTACTCTAAAAATTTATATTTATCTCGGTCTTAGATATTTCTTTAAATGTTAAGAAAACAAATCCGTACATGATATAGAACTGGAATTTAAAAAAAAAATAGGTAGAGTACAGAAGGTAGTTTGATCCCAAACCGTTTTGAATCAAAAAATATATTTTATAAAACACATCTGCTTGTTAGGATCTCGTTTCAACTTTTTTCTCCAGTAAATAAGGATTAAAAAAACATTTCTTTTGGGTGGAGGTGGTAACTAAATATAATCTTATGAACTCACAGTCTTCTTGAAATTATGGGCCAAGTCATCTGCGATTGTTTTAAGTCACACAAACGGTAACTGGTTGCAAATCAATGTGCCTCACTCACTATCCTCGGCTAAAGGAGTAATGAAGGACACGCGGCAAACAGGCATGATGCAGCCTTACCATTGTTCGGAGAATAGAACACAGAAGGATTAAAATTATTCGGATCATGATCCGAGTCGGCTCCCTGACAACAGTGCCTTAAAGTAATAATTTAAAATTGAGTTGATTTTGAATATTAGTGACAAACTTCGTAATTTTCAACCTCAGTTGAGTGGCTTAGTTGGTTCTGACAACCCACTCTCTTAGCTTCCACATCACATCAATGAGATTCGACAGATTTAATGTCCATCAGTCTCACAAGACGGAGGATTCGAATCCATGACTAGAGAGAAATAATTCTAGCCACGAGTTCACAATCCTTACCCCTTAGCCACCACGTTAAGGTATCCGACTAACCTAAAATCATGATTTTTTTAAAAATTGGCAATTTTTTATGATTTTATTTTATATGCCATTATATTAGCTTTATAAAAATACCACATTCTTTATTTTCCATTCACTAGAACAAAACCTACAAGTGTTTTAGTAAAAGCAGATGCCATACTTTACATGTAATAACATGTCAAACTTTAAAATGCGTTTTACTCGAAATGTGTTTTTTTTTTTTCGAAAAGCTCAAACGGGGACAGCGATTACTCAAAAAGTTTTTTAAATAACTTGCTGAAATTTTTTGTATATGTTCTGTATAATAGTAGAAGTGTTTTAACCTTCAGATTTATCAATCACTATTTTATTCCAAAATTTACGATTCTTTATGTGAATATAATCACTGTTTTTTCAAACAATTTCATTTAATAACTAAAGAAAGTACTCTAGTTTTTGTAAAAATTAAAATATCTCTTATCCTGAAAGTCATTTCTAAAAGGAATAGCAAAGTGATACATCAAAATTAAAAAAGTGAAAATTGGTTCATTTACTATTTGTACAGAGCGGTCCCCGTTTGTCAATTTTTGTAAATTTTTACCCACTTTTTCCCATTTTAGTAGTAATAATTTATTTTTCTCTTAATTTTAGAATTTTTTTAAATATACTAAATATAAATCTAGAAACCACAAAAAAAATCTCTATTTTTTTAAAAAAAAGTTGTCGCGAGTAGTCGGATACCTTAAGCATTGGAAAGCTCCAGAAAGATATAAAACATGTCAGTAGCATTTAAGTTTCACGAGGGTTATCTATGATGGATTTTTTAATTTTGAGCCTCGGATACGAGGACCATACCTGAGCTGCCAACCAACCAGTTAGAGTTAAAATATTAAATGCATGTAATTCGAATAATTTGTTGGAAATGTTTTTAAAATTCAAAACGTATTCAAGTGAAACCTCTTTGTTGTTTCAACTCCCCACCCCGCAAATGCATGAGTTCTAATGTTTCTAACAGGTGAAAGTAAACAGAACTCTAACCGAAAACACGTCGATTTTTATTTGCTTTATAAAGATAAATTGTAAGAAATAGGCTTAGATATAAAGACTCCAGAGTACTTGTTAATTTTTATATTTAGAAACTCGATCTCCTTTTAACTGCGCCGAAAAAACATTTGGGAAAAAAAAAGAAAATGGTTTATCGAAGATCTCTTAAAAAAGAGGAAAACAGAATCACGAAAAGAAATGTTTACTTTTAGATAATTTGCATGTGATCCTTACGTAATTCTGTTATGATCTATAGTTATGTAACAATAACTTTGGAAAAGAAATATTTAAGTTGGCATACATATCGACAGTGTGTAATTCAAATTGAAGAAAAGTAAGTAATTGAAGAAAAATTTAATTTTTGAACAGTCGAAAAGAGAGAGAGAGAGAACTTCAAAGACTCATTCCAGCATATAGATATTTTTCTAATTCTTAGACATAAATCAGAAATGTAAAATTTTTATAAATTTTATATATGCAGGATGATTTGCTACCAGACGGACAAACTTGCAGAGTGTGTAGGCGAATCATATAGGAATGCAGGATCGCAAATGTCGTAGTTGCGAACTATGGTGCAAAGAAAAAGAAGATAAACGGCAACACATTAATGGGACAGGAAGCATTTTATTGGAAATTATGACGAGAAGTCGTCTGGAAGACCCGAGAGTGGCACAATGGAATTCCTCACTTTCTGGAAGATTCCCCCCGGCAGTCTTGCGGTAGCTAGCGCCGAACGGAAGATGTCGTGATCCTACTGGTAGTCAACATTTGTAATCCCGAAGTAGTAAGAGGAACTCGTATTCAAACGAGGGTCATGTTGATCGTGTATGGAAGGGTGGACACTTCAAAGTAACCTTTGGACAGTGATTAATATGTCATGGTGACCCGGTTCATTTGCCAACTAGATCACCGGATCTGTTATGTATGGTCTTCTTCTTCTGCGGTCACATGAAGAGTTTGTTTCCTCCCGTTCCTTCAGTTGAAGACCTTATTGCTCGAGTTTCTGTAGCTGCAGGGACATGCGAGGAATCTTCCAGAACGTAGGGTGCGCTGCTGTCAAGTCTTCAAGACGACTTCTGGTCGTAATTTCGAATACCTGTTGTAGTACAATATTTCAATAAAAGATTTTCTGTCCCCCTGCAAATACATTCTTCTGTGATTGGGTCTCTTGCAAGTTTGTCTGTCTGGTAGCGAATCCCTCTACATCGGTACCGACTTGATTTTTATACTAAATTTGAAGTATTATACGTGTTTTTTGTTGCAGGAGTACGAAATTCTCTTACGTAAATCTTCATCCAGAATCTTATTTTTAATATCTGACTTTAATTTCACAAATTCCTTACTATGACAAAAAAAAAAACTTAAATGAATCTTTTAAATGTTTTTTAAAGATTTCTTTTTTATTTGAGGATTTAAAGTTCAACTTCTGATTGCTAAGAAAACTTTCCGACTGACTAGACGAATTAAAATGCATTAATGTTATTTTAAAATAAAAACATGAATGCGAAGGAATAGAATCATCAATAAAGAATGAAAAGAAAAAGTAACTTCACTGGGCACTTTCTTTCAGAAATAAAACTCCTCATAGTATTTCATTTGATTTTTTAATTAAATCAATGAATCACAATTGAAAAATCGCATGTGAATTTATTTAATGTGCTCTATAAAAGTATTTTAAAATATTTGTAAGATTTACAAGGCAAAAAAACTACAAAATTCAAGAATGTTTTGAAAAAGGAACATTCATTTTCAGACGTTAAAATATTCTTTTTTAAATCAGTTTTTTATTTTTCTTGTAAATGGTTCTGTTGTTATCTTTATATATAAAAATCTTCTGTGCGTGTGTATGTGACTAAACTCCTCCTAAACGGCTGGACCGATTTTGATGAAATTTTTGAGTGGGTTCGAGTGGATTCAAGAATGATTTAGATTCACAATTTGGTCCAATATCGCAATTAGTTAAAAACATATTAATTCAAAACCTTAAAACGCATAGTTGTTTTACCCCTGTGTACTGTTTATTCTGCTAATGCGCGGCAAAAGGGAAAAAAGAAATAAGAGGGAGAATTTTCCGATATTTTTGCCGTTTTTAAAATTGCAATCTAATTTTTCTATCAAAATTAGACAAAAAATAATTACAGAATTGAATAGATTATTCATTTCGCCACGATACGGCATATATCTTTATATATGTAATTATTCTGTGCGTGTGTATGTGACTGAACTCCTCCTAAGCGGCTGGACCTACCTGGATGATATTTTTTATGTAGGTTCAAGTGGATTCGAGAATGATTTAGATTCACAATTCGGTTCGATATCGCAATTATTCAAATATGTGCCAAAATTATGTAAGGGCGCGCGATTGTTCATAAAAAAAATTATGTTCAATATTCTTGAGGCCACTATTTTGGCGGCAAACTTCAAGGTGAAGTTGTACTTTTACCACAAATCCCAATGATTCATTCAGACTCACCTACCCATTCAAATATTTGCAATTCCCAATTCGCTTGGTACACTGGCCTCAAAAAGTTAAGGTACAACCGGGTTTTTGTGTCTAATTTGCAAATGAATGAATGTAGAAACAAAAAATTTGGAGGATATGTGCATTAAATAGTTTTTTATTGAATGCGTCATAGAAATTTGTATAAGTGTATTGCAAAAACGATTTATACCAAAAAAAGCAATCTTTGCGGAAAAGTCCATTCTTGGAGAAAACAGCACATCACAGTGTTATGTGGTAAAATGGCATAAAAACAATACAAAAATGGGTTCTAATAAGGAATGTGTCCACCCCTAACTTGAATGCATTGGCGGCATCGATTTCCCATGCTGTTTATTAAGTTGTCGGACACCGGAATAGGAAGCGAAGACCAGACACAGAGTAAGCCTTGTTTCAGCTCATGTAACGACCTTGGAGGAGGATTTAAAGCAGCAACCTCTCTGCCAAGATAGTCCCAAAGATGTTCTATCTGATTCAGGTCTGGAGATCGAGCTGGCCATTCCATTCGTTCTAAACCGTGATCCTTCAGATACTCCTCAACTATCCGAGCTCGGTGAGGTCGTGTATTATCATCCATCAGAATGAAGTCGTTACCAATAGCAGCAGCATATGGGCGGACATATGGATCAAGGATCTTATCCCGATATCTAAGACCAGTTACGGTTCCTCCATGGAACACATGCAGGTCAGTGTGGCCACCGAGCGAGATCCCTGCCCAAACCAGGATTCCACCACCTCTATAACTGTGTCTTTCAACAGTGTTGGATTGATGGTATCTAATGCGCTGTTCCCTTCAGATCAGTAGACGCCCTGAATCACTCTCCATTGTAAATCTGGACTCGTCTGTGAACAGCACAGAAGCCCATTGTTGCTGCGTCCAAGAAATATGTTCTCTTGCCCAGCATAAACGGTTCCTTCGCTGTCGTCTGTTGAGGGGAACGCATACAACTGGTCTTCTTGCATACAGACCTGCATTGTGAAGACGATTTCGCACCTTAGTAGCGGAGATTCTTCTTCCTGATGCTTGAAAGTGGTCTGCAACGAGCTGCGGCACAGTAGTGGTTCTTCTCCTTCGTGCCGAAAGAGCTAGAAAACGGTCTTCTGCAGGTGTTGTAGCTCGTGGTCGGCCTGGAACAGGTCTTCTGAACACAGAATCTTCGGATTGGTATTGATCCCAAAGTCGCTGAACAACACTACGAGACACATTGAGACGTCTAGCAGCATCAGCCTGCGACAATCCCATTTCCATCCATCCAACTGCCCGCCACCTTAACGAATTGGGTAAACGACGTCTCTGAGACATTTTCTAAACTCTATTGACTATTGTCACCGAAACTGCCAACAACTGTTGAAAATCAACACAACTTACACACAAAAGTACGAAAGCTTGATATTTGCATATTTTTCTCTCACTCATAAATATACGTTCTTTTCTATAAAATAAAAGTGTTAGCAATCGTTTTTGCATTAATGTTTTTAAAGTTCGTTATTATCATTCATGTAAACTATGCATTTTATTGTTACTGCCATTTTTTTTATGGTGAGCTTCGAAAAACATGTTGTACCTTAACTTTTTGAGGCCAGTGTATTTGCTATGACCATTAATAGATCACCAGGTCAAACAATGACAATTTGTGGCTTAGATTTAGAAAAGGCTTGCTTTTCACTCAGCCAATTATGTGTTGCGTGTCCGAGGTTTGGCAAACCATCGTTTTTGTTTGCTTATACTCTTCAAGGATCAACCAAAATCATTGTACATTCAATGCATTACGATAAGTCTATTTTTTGTGCATTAAAAAATATACCTGTTATGAAAATAGCTCGAGTTTTATATATCTATTTACCCTTTAATCAAAACAAGTTCAAGTTTCTATTCAGAATAGCTTCTATATTCAACTTAGTTCATAAGTAAATACATACTCACACGCAATCGATAGGTCGAATTGTGGTAACTGTACATGTGAGGATGTCAGGTATTGTAATAACTTTCTTTATAAAAAAAATTTCATCAAAAGGGTCCAGATTGTTACTACTTATTGAAAAAGTTTGCAATTTTCGGATTTAAGACGTATGTATACAGGACAACGTCTGTCGGGACCGCTCTCTCTCTCTCTCTCTAGTAATATATATATTTTTAAATCAATCTCTTACGATTTCTAATTCATAACTGCTTCCGTAGCTGATTTCTTAAGTAGAATTTGTTTTGTTTTGGAGCTATATAGATATCTGTTCTGCATCTTGTTGCATAATAAAACATGCGTTAGATAAAATTGATGATGCCATTTTTATTTCACAAATAAGTTCAATTGAGTATTGAGAACAAAAATGAAAATTGAATGTAATTAAAACCAATAGCAATTGAATACATTAAACTTCTAAGTCTGTGACGAATCTGTACGGAACCTTTCCACTAATCTTCTTATGCGTCTTTTTTGGGAATATAAATTCGCGTTTATTTCCAATCAACTCCAAAAAGATGAACGGGATATTGAAATTAGATAAGGTATTTAAGTCTGGCGTTGTGAGATAGCAAGGTAGATGATGGAACACTATTGAGCCAGCAACTTTAAGCGCATTTCTAAAAGATTCAAGGAGAAGACGTCGTGCTGCTAGACGTACCAGAAAGCTGATATAAGCCAGCGGTAAATATAATTTACGTACGCTTAACATAAGCGTCAGTTTAAGCGACTTAGTTAGAGTTAATGAAAGTTAAGAATTCGAGTACGTGTATTTCTCGGATCTTCTATTTCGGTAGACCTTACTTGATCTTGAGCTTAGTTATTAGTTAATTGCATTATTAGTAATTTAATTTAATATAAAGGTAAATCCCTTTAAGTGACGTAACATAATAGTATTATATGTTATCGGGGGGAGATTTTTTTGAGAAAATTATAATAATAAAAAGATATTATTATTATTCAAAATGGCTCTTAGTGGTTCTTTGCCTCAAATTAATCTTGGTGTTCAAGGTGAGACCCAGGGGGTCTCCACAGTGGCGCCCAACGAGTAAATCCCAAGTTTAAAGTCGGATCTAATTTTCGAATAATCCCTGAGCAGTATTTTTCGGGGGTAGAGAACGTGGTTGAATTCTTGTAAAATATAGATAACATATTACGAGATACCCACACAACTCGCTTGTGGATATTTAAAGGGTCATCTCACAGGACGGGCACTAGATTGGTTTGAGGTTATAGGGTTGAAGACAAGGCGACGGATTACGCGCACTTGAAGCAAGCATTGTTCCCCGAGGTTAGAATTAGGTCGGAACTAGAAACGCGTTTCTATTCATCATCTCAAAAGCATAATCAAAAACCGTCTGATTTTGTGTATGATTTGTTGAAGATTCACAAAATCTTAAAACTCGAAATGACGGCGGAAAAATTGATCGATCATATTATTAGTAGGTTAGAACCTCAGATTTTAGATTATGTAGAGGTTAGGCATCCGCAAACTACATCTCACCTCCTACAAATAATTGATAAGTATGAGGAACGATTTCTAAATAGAAAGATCAGAGGTTCGAGTTGGGAATCCCGAGATATAAAACCAAACGAGAACAATCGTTTCCCTAACAGGAATCGACAGGAAAATTGGAGGGAAACGAGAGGTAACAATAGATACGCGGACAATAGTAGACCACGGAGAGAGTTCAATAGATTTGAGAGTCAAGGTGTTGCGGATAATCGGATTCGATGGTCGACGCCGAGGTGGTCAATCGGATCATCGATTCCCCAATCAAGACGGTCGACAAGGTGGTTCGAGGAATAGTGCTTTCAGGGGTCAGAATGATCTAAACAAATATTTAAACTTTTAAGCGATCGATGCGAGTATGGGGGTGATCGATCGCGCTGTACGGAAAATCCTCCAGATACGGAACACCGAACTATTAGGGTATCCTCATTACGAATGACTCCAGTAGATTTACCGTATGTCCCTATTCTTTTAAATGGGACTTTCATTATAGCCCTTTGGGACACGGAGGTGGAGAAATCTTTAACATCAGAAGAGGCCTATCGCAAATATTTTTCGTATCGACCTCGTCAAAAGACGAAAGATAGAGTAGTGACGGCACAGGGAGCTCCGTGTTGTCACTTAGGTCGGGTCGAATTACAGATTCGGATCCGAGAATTCCAGAAAACCTGGGAATTTCACATTCTTAACAATATGCAGCACCACCGCATTTTAGGCATTGATTTTATGAAAGAGTCGAAAATTAACTTTAGATTTCGATCAGAAATCGCTGATCATTCCAGATAACGAAATTAAGCAGTTGCAGAACATTGAAAAGCCGGTCGAGATTGATCTATCAGATATAAAGCTCGGTGAAGGGCAAAAGCAAAAATTAAGGAATTTATTTAATGGTTTTAAAGGGCTATTTTCAGATCAGCCGGGGTGAACTCATGTTTTATACCATGAAATCGATACTGGGGGACAAGGGACCGGTAGTGTCGAGACCCTACAGATATGACAGGGTCAAACAAGGAATAATCAATTATCTTATTGAGAAAATGTTGCAAAAAGGGTGCGATCCATCCTAATCAATCCCCATACGCGTCACCAGTAGTTTTAACACGCAAGAATAATGACCTTCCTCCGGATTCTCCTGACGCGTATCGATTAGCGATTGATTATCGCAAACTTAATGCAATAACTAAAAACCCCCGATATCCATTACCGGTGATTGATGATCTAATCACAAATATTCCGCATACCGGCGTGATGTTCACATTGGATTTAAAAAGTGGTTATTTTCAATTGGCAATTAGTCCAAAAGATATCGAGAAATCCGCGCTTATAACTCGCAAAGGCACATTTGCATTCCTCAGAATGCCTTTAGGCCTTTCAGGGGCGGCGCCAAATTTCCAAAAGGCCATTGATATTATATTAAAACCTGTTATTGGGCGTTTCATGTTGGTTTATATGGATGATGTTATTATCACATCTCCATCGTTTAATGAACACTAAATCATTTGAATCAGGTATTTACATTGTTGAGAGACGCAGGGCTAACATTAAATAAGGATAAATGCCGCTTCGCACGTGACAAATTGAAGTATTTAGGTCTCATAATTAGTAAGGAAGGGATTGAAACCGACAATAGTAAGGTCAGGGCAATTACAGAAATGAAACCTCCTAAAAATAGTAAGGAAGTGTCGATTGATTGATTGAATATTAACGTCGCACTGTTCAGCTACACGTGGGCTTTTGGCGACGGACCACGTAATTTTGAACCATGGTCAAGTGACGTGGACGACACCTGAGCTGGCACCCCCCTCTCCTAACTACCACACCACACCAACGGGAGGACGTTTCAGCTCTCGACAGATTTAACGTGCATCGCTGCCCTACACGGCGGGTCTTTAGTGGTACTGGGCTCGAACCCGTGACAAAGCAAGCCACAAGGAAGTGTCGAAGTTTTTAGGGATGGCGGGGTGGTATCAGAAGTTTATACCCAAATATGCAGATATATGTGAATCATTATATCGGTTAAAGAAAAAGGGGGCTAAATTTAATTGGTCGACAGAAGCACAGGATTCTTTTGATAAGATAAAACGAGCATTAACAAAGGCACCAGTATTACAGTTGCCGAATTTTACAGAACAGTTTAACTTATTTACTGATGCTAGTGGAGCGGAAATGTAGCTGTGCTTAATCAAAACCACAGACCTATTGCATTCGCATCTAAAACCCTCAATAAAGCGGAACGAAACTATACTGTTACTGAACGCGAATGTTTGACGGTGATATGGGCATTAAACAAGTTTGAAACTTTTTTCGGATCCCTGCCGGTGAAGGTAATCACAGATCACAAGGCATTAACAAAGCTAACGAATGAGAAAAACTTATCAAGTCGAATGATTAGATGGGCACTCAAGTTATCCGAGTTCAACATAGAATGGGAACATCGACCGGGTGTCCAAAACGTTGTCGCGGACGTATTGCTTAGGAATCCAGTAGGCAATATGGATGGATCACAAATTTCGTGCGCAGCTCTTTGAGCCCTCGCTTTAAACTCCCGAGAACAACTCATTCGAGAGCATAGGGAAGTTCCTGAGTTAGGACACATCTATCATTGTTTAGAAAATCCGGACGATAGTTCCGTTTATGCGACTGTATGCTAGGGTTGGTCCCAGGATTTCAAAATTATCGATGGTCTACTCTTTTACGCGAAATATTCTACAACTCTTGGAGAACTAAGAGTGTATATTCCTAGATCGGTTCCCGAAGCAATAATGAAAGAATTTCATGATCTGCCATTAGCAGGCCATCTAGGAAAGAGGAAGACCTATTTAAAATTACGCGACACATGTTATTTTCCATATATGAGGAAATATATATTTGAATATGTATCAACCTGTGACCGCGGTGTCAAAAATTTAATTACAAGAACGCGCTACCAGCTGGTCGTTTAATTCTGATAGTATCGTATTACCCCAATGAAATTGTAACGTTAGACCTATTAGGCCCCTACCCCGCATCCCGACCCGAAAGATATAGATTTTTATTAGTAATAACTGATCACTTCACTAAGTGGAGTGAGCTTATTCCTTTACGAAAAGCTTCGGCCCAGGCCATAGCTAACGCCCTTTTTGATAATTATATTTCACGTTACGGAGCTCCGATTTCTTTAATTACTGATAACGGCCCCCAATTTATATCAGAGGTATTTGAACACTTAAGTCACAGGTTGGACATAAAACATATGAAAACGGTAACATACAGGCCGCAGACGAATTTAACGGAAAGAGTTAATCGCAATTTAGTCCAGATGATAGCCTGTTTTGTAGCAGAAAATCACGAAAACTGGGACCGATTACTTCATGAGTTCGCTTTCGCGCTGCGCACTTCAGTGAATGAGACAACAAATAAAACTCCGGCTGAGTTATTCTTAGGTAGAAAAATTATAACACCTTTTATTAAATTAATAAATGTCACGGATTGTGCTGAATATGTAGGAAGAATCATTGAGAAATTATTCGATGAAGCAAGGCAGAATATGCGGAAACTACACAAAAATTTAGGAAAATATTATAATCGGAAAAGGAAAGAAGTTAGCATCAAAGTAAATGATTTGGTGTTGGTACAAACTCATTTTATAAGTGCTGCGGGTAGGAGAGGGGTCGGAAAGTTTATGCCTAAGTTTGAAGGGCCATATAGAGTGTTGGAGGTTCGGAATAACAATTTAATTATTTGGAAGAAGAGTAAAAAGGGTCTCAGTTAATATCAACCAGGTGTGAGTGTACTGTCCACGACAATCCGACACGATTAGTTCGGACAGTCATGTTGAGACACTATATGAAGGACAGAGGTCGAGTAATAGGTCAAGTCGATCGCAACCAGGAAAATTCAAGGGATCTAGGAAAACCTCAAGTGAGGAGAGTAACGGTCGTAAATCAAATAAGGGTAATGCCGGATGGGACGATCCGAGATTGAAACGTAAAGTAAGGTCAAATGGATCAAGAGACAGGAAGGATTTAAAGAGGTCCAAAATTGGCAGAAAACGTTCTCTGCAGGGGCCCGAACATAGGGACCAGAAAAGACCAACCCCTAAGCCAAAACAGGGGATAAAAAGAGCAATTCCGTCCTCGGTTCCATCTCGAAATTATAAATATAGAAGACCTAATAACCCCTCTCAGGGATCACAGTCCCTCACATCTAAGAAATGCCAGGCAGGGCAAGCCACCTACAGAAGGGAGTAAGCAAGACATGACCGGATAATACGACAAGGCCCGGGAGACCAGGATAACTACGAGCGGAACCAACAGGGCAGCTGAGAGGAGATCAGTCCAGTCTAAACTAGCGACAAAAGTGAGACCTTGTCCATACTACCTGAGCAGCCGTGTAAAGCAGCCCGAAGGAGTTCCAGAGGATCGGAGGAGCATCGGAATTGAAAGTATCCCACAGAACAACATCAGTCTCAGTATGGAAGCCTTAGACGAAGATCCAGTGGATAGGAGCGAATAAAGGACAAAGAAAAATATCAAGTTGTATCGTTTCTTTCTTTTCTCCTTTGGAACAAGTGGTCGGAAGAATTATTGCAATGAAGCAAGTCACGGGCGGATTTTTAATTTAAGAAGCCAAGCAAAAGTGGACACTAAAATGAGTGTGTTTTTTCTTGATGAGAAAAATCAGCTTTTGTATTAATTTTTTTTGTATAAATATGGAGAAAACATTTGTAAGAATGCATTTGTTTACTTCTATGTATGACTTCGCTAAGATGCGACAATTCCTTTGGTTGTTTGTTTTATTGTTTTTTGAAAAATGTTTGAAATTGTATGTATATATATGCGTATATTTTATCTCACATCTGGTAACTTGGGACGCGGCGTAATTAGGTAGAGCTAACATTTAATACTAACAAGCGCAGCATGTATGGAATGGGAATGTTAAGGAGCCAGATGCTTCAATTGATGTATATGAAAATGTTATGTAAAAAATGAAGGAATCTGTATATACTATAGTTGTTTGTTTTTTCACACAAAGAAATTCTCATTTTAGGGTAGCTGACAATGAGCATTGTATAGTGAACAAAGAATCACGATGCAAGCCCGAATATGTTTGTATAATATATAAGTAGTTAAGTAAACCACGCAGGCTGGTTTTTTACCATTTCGGTGGTTTTTCCCTCGCCTCGTAGCCAAATGGGCGTGGTGTAGGGAAATTTAATTCTGTAAATGTTACGTCCTTTAAAGTATAGTTTTAGTACGTAATTTTTTTCTTTCCCTTATGGAAGGAGAATTTATATAGTATCCTATTGCTAGATATATATTAAAGTCGTCGGGACTATAAATCAAGTTTAGGAATTGGTTACGTAATTTATTTTCAGGCCGTTTGGGACCTTCGAATAAATCCCGTTTTCTTTTTGGAGAGGATTGTGACGAATCTGTACGAAACCTTTCCACTAATCTTCTTATGCGTTTTTTTGGGGAATATAAATTCGCGTTTATTTCTAATCAACTCCAAAAAGATGAACGGGATATTCAAATTAGATAAGGTATTTAGGTCTATCGTTGTGAGATAGCAAGGTAGATGATGGAAAGCTATTGAGCCAGCAACTTTAAACGCATTTTTAGAAGATTCATGGAGAAGACGTCGTGCTGTTAGACGTACCAGAAAGCTGATATAAGCCAGCGGTAAATATAATTTACGTACGCTTAAAATAAGCGTCAGTTTAAGTGACTTACAAGGGGAGGCTACGATGCATGGATCACCGATTCGATCCATTTTTAGTACACGTGTAGGGCATAACCAGGAGTACAACGGGTGCAAGTAGTAAGGTGCGCTTCTCAGCCATTTCCGAGAAATTAATTAATCGAAATTCGAGTTGCGTTCATATGCGTTTTACGTTAGCCAAAATTCAACGAGCGCGTAGCGTAGCGGTAAGAGCCCTGCTTCGTAAGCGCGGGATCGTTGGATCGAATCCCACTGGTGAATTCGATTTTTTTTTCTAATATTTCATATTTTTTACAAATTTAGGTGTCTTGAATAATATTTATTTTGGAATCAATTGTATAATTTATTTTTTTAACGGAAAAAAGGATTCTGAAAAAATCATATACTGGAGTGAACTTTTTTTTCAACCCCATAATTTACGTTATCTGCATTGCAAATAAATAAATAATTATAATACAAGTAACAAATTATTATACAAATAATAATATTAGTATAATAATTATTTATTCGTTTTATATTATAATACAAATAAATTATTATACAAGTTTATGTGTATTCTATTATATGTACACTTTTATACATAAAAGGCACTATTTTTTTCCGTTCATTGCCGACTTCCTCGTACCCTGTAAGCAGTGACTCATCTATGGGTATTCGTTGGGACGTATTCTGACCTGGCGAGGACAGCTGTACACAAACAAAAGATTTCGGTTAGCAAGAAAGTAAACGGGTCTCCCAGTAAACGTTCAAATCCGCATTCGTTCGCTGGCTCTTGAGGTAGTAACATCGTAAAATTTTGAATAATTGTGAGATGTCTCATTTTACACGCGATAGTTATGTGCCGGGGCCTTCGAAGGCCGAAGAAAGTGATACTGATTCAAATTCCCAGACTAGTGAAGAGGCGAAAGTACAGTTAAAAACGGCGCTAGTATATTGTGAGCAGCTCCTTCTCGAAAATAATAAAATCGCGACGGAACCTTCTGCAGTGATTAAAGAAGAACATATGAAAATTGGAGAAAAATTGTACAGCACAATAATGGAAACACTGGCAGAAAATATAATTGTTATAGAAGACGATCTTATTTTGTTTGAAGAAGCCGATGAAGAAGGTCTGTTCGAAGAAGTCGAAGATTCTGGATTACAATCAGACGACGAGTACCATCCAGATGAAAAAAGGTCGAAAATTGATACGGATGACATTCCGCTTGATTATAAAATAAAGGTGGTTAATTTGCGAAAGAGCACCCAAAATGGAGCCTGAAAAATCTGCAAAAAAAGGGAGGTTCCCGTCTGAAGAGAATGGATCAGTTGAAAATATGGGAGGAACAAATTAGGAGAGGTGGATCGACGAAAGATAAATATACAACAATTGATAAATGGACTCATGATCGCTTTGTGGAAGCTCGTCAATCCAACCAGCAAGTCACGACGAGGAACTTGCAGCAATGGGCTCTAGCTGCTGCCAGCCAATTTCCGGATTTGGAATTTAAAGCTTCAGAGGCGTGGGTCAAGATCTTCAAACGAAAACACCGAATTCGACAAAGAAAAATAACGAAATTTGTGTCGGAGAGAGAAACCGCGACAATGGAGGAGACCCATGCTGCTGCAGAAAAGTTTCGTCTCCATACACGAGCCCTCATCCCGAACTACGACAAGGATTTTGTCCTCAACACCGACCAAACAGGTATTCTGAATTTTTTTTTCTTTCATACCAAAGAAAAATATCATGTAGACAATGAAATACTTATATTTTACTCTTTTTGTCCAGGGTGCCAATACCAATCGACTACAACCGAACCCTCGCAGAGCAAGGATCGAAGGTTGTGCTTGTTAAGCGGAAGGATATGAATAAGGTGACGCATTCGTATACCGCACAATATGTTATGACCCTATCCGGAAAACTACTTCCAACGGTTTTCATCTGTCTGCAAGAGGCAAATGGAAACTTTGGACCGAGGGTGCAAAAATCAGTCGACGAGTATGCGAAAATATATACAAACGTTGCCATTACATCCTCAAAGTCTGGCAAGCTGACAACAGCATTGTACAAAGATTTTCTGATCGATGTGATGAAGCCATATGTGAAGGAAGAAAAATTTCTTTTCCTAATTGATTCTTGGGGAGGGCAAACAAACCCGGTTTTGTATGACGAAAATTTCACAGATGATAAGGGTATACCAACTTGCACCACGAAAGTAATACCACCAAAATGCACTCCATTAGTGCAGCCGTGTGATGTTTATTTTTACCGGCAAGTGAAGAACTTTATCAAGAGACTACAGAACTGCGCTTACATTATCGAACAGGATAGAGAAATATCTTCCAGAGAAGATTGTATCAAAATTCAGTCTCTCGTACACCATCAATTGTCGGCACCAATTTTCTGTTGCATGTTAAAATACGCGTGGTTTGCCGCCAAATTGTGCGATGACCGGACATCGTTCATGAACGTGAACGAAGTTTGCTTTCGGATAGATGTGCTAAAAAATTCCTGCGAATGCAAAAATTCGGCATTTATCACTTGAGCAAGATGCCGCAATAACTATTGTTTTCCCTGCTGCTATGACCGATATCATCCTACTTCGTGCAGTAATTCGGCGTCGAACAGCACGATAGTGAATAGAAAATAGGGTAGAATAAATAGTTGTACAAAATACTGGGAATAAAAGTATTAATTCTTCAATCTCCTGTATATGATTTTTTCAGAATCCTTTTTTCCGTTAAAAAAATAAATTATACAATTGATTCCAAAATAAATATTATTCAAGATACCTAAATTTGTAAAAAATATGAAATATTAGAAAAAAAAATCGAGTTCACCGGCGAGATTCGATCCAGCGATCCCGCGCTTACGAAGCAGGGCTCTTACCGCTGCGCTACGCGTTCGTTGAATTTTTGCTAACGTAAAACGCATATGAACGCAACTCAAATTTCGATTAATTAATTTCTCGGAAACGGCTGAGAAGCGCACCTTACTACTTGCACCCGTTGTACTCCTGGTTATGCCCTACACGTGTACTAAAGATGGATCGAATCGGTTCAGTTCAGTTCAGTTCAGTTCAGTGCAAACACTGAAAAAGTGGAGACTTGGCTAACGCCTTATGCTCCGATAAAATTTTGATCAGTTTCTAATCCAAGTTATAACACACAGTTCGTGATTGCAGTCTATCTGTAATTTGAATTATCGAGTTGTGCTTCAACTGAGATTGAAGAAAGTAGAGTATAGAGTAACTGGAATTTTAGAATCTATTGGATGATGTCAGAAATTTTTCAACTTTTTGAACATGCTCTATTGATTTACACTTCGCTATTGAGGAATAAGACCATTCGCCGTGGTTGGAGATAAAAATTTTCAAAATTTCACGCTGTGATTTGTATTTGGTACAGTTTAATATAAAATGTTCACTAGTTTCTGGTACTTTACAATCTGCACACAAAGGAGAATCTGTTAGTTTAAAAGGAAATATATATCATTTAACGGTAACTTTTTAACTCGCAACTTATTGATTAAAACTTCTGTATTTCTATTTTTTGCTGCCTGTCTGTTCCATTTTTCAAGATGAGAAATATAAAAAAAATTTGTATGTCTCTTGCTCTTTTTCCATATTTCTTCACTTTTGATTTTGTGTTGTTTTTTAAAATATGTATGTAGATCTTCATAAGTTATCCAAGAAATAATATTCCACGGCTCTGAGAGGCTTTAGCTAATTTGTCAACTTCTTCATTAATCTCTATTCCCTTGTGAGCTGGTACCCAAATGAATGTAATTGATTGAGCTATTTGGAGGCACTGATGTAAAGTTGAACTTAAATTTAATATTATCGTATTGGATTTTCTATTAATATTTTGGATGCTTTTTTTAAGACTGATAAGCTGTCCGTCAAGATGATATAGTTTTCTGTTTCAGAAACCCAATTTTTTAATGCAGTCCATATGGCTATAGCTTCAGCTGTGAATATTGAAACCATGTCTTTCAATATGAAATTTTGTCGAATTTTTTTCTTAGGGATTAAAATTCCTATTGATGTTTGATTAGTATTTTTTGAACCATCGGTTGCTATTATGATATTGTTATTAAATTTTGGCTGAATGTAATCATTAAACATATTTTGTACTATATCATCTGGAAGATCTTTGTTTTGAAATGGTAGTTCATGAGTATATATATTTATTTTGCGATTATCGTAGATTGGGGGAGGAGGGATCCATTGAAGAATATCTACTTTAGAGATGCATAATTCTTGGAGAAGGTTGATCGTCTTTTGAAAAATACTGATCTCTTTTTCTCTATATTTATAAAAATTACTATCTATATTCCAAAATAACCTTGCGTTCGGTGACCAGTCTTTTAATGCTATTTGCTTGGTTATAAATTTTTGGCAAAGAAAATTATGGCGAGAATTAATATTTCCATTCATAGACTCTGCTCTTAATAAATCCAACGGGGTATTTCTTGGGAGACCTAGGGCTAACCGTAAGGCAGCATTATAAATCGGTTCTAGTTTTTGTCTGTTGCTATTGCTAGAAAAGGAAAATAGTTGACTTCCATAGTCAAAGATAGAACGGATTGTGGCATTAATAATATTTAAAAGATGATCAGATCTTGTTCCTTATTTCGGAGAAGATAAGGCTTTAATTGCATTTAAATATTTGAATCCTTTTTGACGTAGGTAATTAATATGATTTTTCCAGGTGATGTTGGGGTCGAAGATGATACCCAGGATTTTCAGACTCTTCACTTCGGGAATAGGTTTGTCGCATATTTTAAGTAATGGAGGTATTGTGCTTCTTTTTCTGGAAAAGTTCAGTAGATTGCTTTTTTCTGGAGAGGTGGATAATTTCCATTTTTTACACCAGACTGAAATTTTATTTAAAGATTCTTGCATTTCGCCTATTGTTTTATTCCAATTCGCACCACTATTATACAAAAATATGTCATCAGCATAAACCAGAAGATGGCTGTCGTGTTGAATTTCAAAAATATCTGACATATAAATCATAAAAAGGAAAGGACTTAAGATAGACCCTTGGGGTACACCATAATTGTTTCTAACGATTTTTGAAAAAATGTTTCTCCATTTGATTTGAATTGTTCTTTGATGTAAGAAGTTTTGAATCCATCGTAGTAATCTACCAGAGTATCCAACTTTGTTTAGTTTAGAAATAAGGCCATTTGGCCACACTGAGTCATATGCTGCTTTAATATCCAACGCTACCAAAATAAAATATTCTTTGCGTTCTCTAGCCAGTATGATGTCATGTTGTAATTGAAGTAATGTATTAATGCTGCTTCTGTGAGGGTAAAAACCATGATGATTAACATGAAAAATTTTGTTTTGAAAACTGAAATCCAACATTCTATGTAGAATCATTCTTTCTAATAATTTGGCAATTACTGAGGTAAGAGAAATAGGACGGTATGACGAAACTTCCTTGGGATTTTTGTGAGGTTTTATGAAAGGTAGGATAAGTGCGTGAGTCCAGTCTTTAGGAATTTGACTTGAAAACCAACTGTCATTAAATGATTTTAGAAGGAGATATATTGCTTTGATGGGGAGATGGTTTATTGATTGGAGAGAAATCTTATCATGCCCTGGACTACTGTTCTTTTGATGAGATATTGCTATTTCTAATTCTTTTAAAGAAAAAGGTTTATTAATATCCTGGCTATTGTCCGGAATAGAAATATTTGGAATACTATCGTTGTTTCGTTTTGCGTAATATTGTAAAAAACAGTTTGCTTGGGATTGTTCGTTTGTTAATATGGTTCCGTTATTTTCAATAATATTAAAGGATGAATAGTTAGAATTTGTTCTATTTTTAATTATTCGGATGATTTTAAAAAGAACTTTAGGAGAAGATATTTTTCGCAGGTCTTGTGCCAAAAATTTTCTTTACAGGCTTTGATTGTTCGCTTAAGTTTTGCGCTTACTGCTTTATATTTTATCCAGTCTTCTTCTTTAAAGTTTTTCCTTGCTTTATTAAGGAGTTTTCTCTTTTGGCTCTTAAATGCCCGCATGCTGCTGTCCACCATGGAGCTCTGGAACTGATCAGTTTTTTTTTCGGTTCCTTGAGATAAGATTTGAGCTTTTTTAATTTCTTTTATAATATCTATATTTATGTTTTCATTTAAATTTATATTTTGTTGAATAATATTGATAAATTTGTTCCAATTTGTGTTTTGTTTACAATTAGTAGTTACTGACCTGTTTGCTCTTTTGTAATTAATTATTATAGGGAAGTGGTCACTTCCAAAATTATCAGTATTTGTGGACCAGGATAAATCATAATTTAAATCTATAGATGCTAAAGAAAGATCTATAGATGTAAAAATTCCCGATGAATGGAGAGAAGTTGGACTTTTATCGTTTAATAATATTAAGTCATTTTCAATGATCCAGTCAAAAATCTTTTTTTTCCAGAAGCACTAGAGTTTTTTGATCCCCATATCTCATGAGACGCGTTGAAATCTCCCAATATCAAATTGTGATTATCAATATATGATGCTATTTTAGATAAATTGCTGTCTTGAAAGTTACCCGGTGGGATGTATATATTAAAAATTGTGATAGGATTTAAATCTATTTGAACTCTGACTATTAAAATTTCTAAGTCTTCACTAATTTCTGAGAATATTTTTATTGCGCTAATATCTTTATTTAAAACTATCATTAATCCTCCTCCTCTTTTGATTTCTCTATCAATTCTGAATATATTCTTATTGGGAATTGTGAAAATATCATTTGGATGTAACCAGGTTTCTTGAATTATTAAAATACTTGCTTTTGAAAGATTGGAGCGAAAAGAATATCAGGCCTCTTGTTTTTAATTCCACGTGCATTCCATTGGATTATGTTCATGATTTAAAACGGAAAAAAAAAAAAGCGGGGTTCGATACTACGAATTAGTTGAAAAATTCGATTTAAAAAAAAAAGTAGATTAATAGTGAGTTTTTAGCGAGAAAATATAAGAAAATGTGATTATTTATTTAAGTTCCTTTATTTTTTTCTACTACACGATCTAATGAGTTTCTCTCTGTTCTGATATTTTCTTGAATCTTTTTGCCTTTTCATTCTGTTTTCTACTTATGAGACAATCATCATCTTTTTGAATTGTTATATTGGATGCTACTTTTTTTTTTAGGGTGGATTCCATGGTATTCATTAGGGAAGAAAATCGTAAATTTATTTGTGCGACCACGGTATTCAGTTCTGACGTGAAGAGTTGTACTATTTGTTCTAATTTCTTTTCGAATATGTTATTGGTTTCTTCAAATTTCATTTCTTATTTCGCTAACTTTTTTCAAGATTTTCTATCTTCTCTGTTTGATCATTATATGTTTTGGCCGAGTATGATGTTTTTTTTTCCCTTTGGAATTTTTCAACTGCTTCGTTTCTCGAGATTTGTTGTTGTACTTTAATTTTTAATATTTCAATTTCTTCTTTATATCTTTTTGCAATCTGTATCATTAGCTTCATGTCCCTCTCCACAAGAGCTGCATTTTTTATTTGTATTTCTTTGCATTCGTTTACAGAGTGGTTCAGTGAACAAATTCGGCATTTTATTGCGCTTCTACAAAATTTTTGAAGGTGTCCAAATTTCCAGCAGTTTGTGCATTGCCTAGGTTTTTCATAGTAAAGAGTAGTTTTAATCATTTCAAATCCAATAGGAACTCTTTCGGAAATACTGCATCCAATTTGGGTAACTTTAACTGTTTTGATCGGTTTAAATCCAGATTCCGTTTTTTTGGTAAAGCGTTGGATATCAAAAATTGCGTAATTGTAATTTTCTAATTCCGATTTAATGTCGTCTATTGTATATTCTGTGTCTATTCCGTGCAATATATAACTAGTGGTTAGGCCAGTAAAGGATAATCTTGTACTTATTTTTACTCTATTAATTTCTTTAATTTTTAAAGCTTCTTTGGCGGTCTCGCAATTATTGGTTTTAATTATGATCTCACTGTTTCTTGTTTTGCTTATACTTAGAATATTTTTTTTAATTGTGAACTCTTTCATTATATTTTCTTTTAGTTTAAGAGGATTACCATTCTGAAAGCCATTTTCCGATTTTAAGAAAATTGTAATATTTGGACACGTGCTTAAGTTTTGTCTTTCCGCAAACTTGATCAATAATTCTATATCTGTGAGATTACACCTATATTTATTGAATGAAAAATTTGAACTTTCGTGTTCCACTTCCATATTATTATTTGGGTGAGGGTAGTCACCCATTTTGTCTTCTCTATTCCAATACTCAAAATTGTATAAATACACTATCTTGTGTAAATAATTAAATTAAAAGCTCTCTTATCCGAAAATAGAAGAAAAATTATATGAACTAAATTTCAATACAAAGTAAAAATTCAAAACGATCTCACCCGCTCGAATCCGCTTGAAAAGTCAAAATTATTTAATATTATTAGCACACTTTCACTCAATAATCTTCTGCAACTCCGGACGAATTCAGAAAGTATTTTCATTTGTATAGCTGTCGCCTCGGCATCATCGAATCGGTGATCCATGCATCGTAGCCTCCCCTTGTTAGTTAAAGTTAATGAAAGTTAAGAATTCGAGTACGTGTATTTCTCGGATCTTCTATTTCGGTAGATCTTACTTGATCTTGAGCTTAGTTATTAATTAATTGCATTATTAGTAATTTAATTTAATATAAAGGTAAATCCCTTTAAGTGACGTAACATAATAGTATTATATGTTATCAGAGAGAGAGAGAGATTTTTTGAGAAAATTATAATAATAAATAAATATTATTATTATTCAAAATGGCTCTTTGTAGTTCTTTGCCTCAAATTAATCTTGGTGTTCAAGGTGAGACCCAGAAGGGTATCCACAAGTCCAAGTATTGTACTAAATTACTGAAAAATAGTAATTTTTTAATTTTCTTTTCCTTATAGCCGTTTTTTTAATTACATTTTGCTTGATTTGATTATTTTTGTGTCCCACACACAGTGTACACAGTTAATATATACATTTTACATTTTTCAGATAAATATTTTCTTTTAAAATTCTTTAAATATAAATCTAACACTTGTCGTGTTAGTCGGAACAAAATCGATGATAAGTTTAGTAAACTTCGTAAGTATTGTATCTCACAAAGCGGCTTCATTTCTCGAACTCTGGATTTGTGATAACATAAAACAAGTTCAGCGCTTAATTTCCGTTAGACACTCGATGCCTTTCAAAAGAGCAGATTTTTCGCCGCGTCTGAAAACAAACAATAGACAAGTCTCTCCGCATATATTTAAGAGGAAGTTGAAGTGACAAGGGGCAACATCTGATCCAGTGGCGAAAGCCTCAAGGGACTCTGTTATACGGCCATCTCATTGAAATGAATGGGAAGGTCAGATTCCCTGGGGATTTCCATATGGCCATCCCATTGAAATGAATGGGAAGGTCAGATTCCCTGGAGATTTCCGTACAAAAGATGCTCGACTAGAAGCAGATATGTAGCACATTATTTGTGCTTTTTTATTTTAAGTTTTGATTTGAATTTCTATCCAAGAAGATAAAACAGTTCCATGTGTGTGTGTGGTTCAATAATGCTTATAAACTATAAAATTTAAAGACAGTTTTAATTATTAACTTTTCGCATTGGATTAAGAATACAATAACCAGTAGACTGGTGTAGCAGCTTGCTGGTGGACTGTCCTATTTCACTGGTGTCTTCTATTTTGGCATTCACTTGGATCGTACATTTCAATTTATTTACTCGTTCTATTACCCTAATTGGAAGTTAGAGACGCTTAAGGGCGTGGGTCTGCTGGGCTCGGGGTCTCCTCTCATTATCGACTCCACCTCAATAAAGTCGTGATCCCAATAATTTTAATGGTCAAATATTCTTTTCCGACATATTCTCCGAAAGTTGAATTTCGAAATATATGCTAACTGGAAACGGATTGCATTGTTATGTTTTGCCCATCCTCAATGTCTAGGCCTAGGCCAATCCCCACACACCATTATTACTCACTTAGTCGAAAGACGGTAGTCGGTCGGTTTGTGAGATTGTGAGTCATGCACATTTATATTTGCACGAGTATTTGACAACGTAGGATATCTGTGTACTTTAAAAGGACACCGCAGGTGGGGCTTACTTTTGCATAAGGGCTCTTGGCTTCAAGCAGTCTAGAGATGTTACTGATGGCATTGTCAGTTAAAACTCTGTCATTAAGATACTTGAGATATAATTGTATATACATAATGGATTAACGATCTGACAGCTTCAAATTCCTCATTTTCCCCCCTTCTTTGTATCCGCAGAGTTTAATACAGATAACATTTCAGTATGTGCGTTAACGTTGTTCGTCGTAGCGTGGTCTGGTAGGGCACGTGTCTAGGGCGCAAGAGAAATCAGGGTGAAAAAAGAGGAAAAAATTAAAATTACCACGAATCCTGAGAAAAGCATTAATACCTCCTGGAGAGTAAAGACTGAAATGAGATCTACTGTGGAAAAAGAAAAACTTAACAGTTTGATGTTGTCGTGTGTTTCATGCTGGGATACATACAAAAGATACACAATACAAACACAGAATATAGAATTTTATTACAAATGATGACACCAGAATAAAACAGAAAGGGTGCGCTGCTTTCCATTCGAGACGAAAATCCCCTTCAGGTGAAAGTCCGACTTGTTTTCCCGAAGATTACTCCATGCCTTATTCGGGATTCGAACCCAAGTCCTCTCGATGACAAGCTGAGTTTCATAACCCCCTTACTAATGTTGCACTCAAAGTGATATTACAATGGAAATTGATTACAATGATGTTTATGATTTTGCAATAATCAAAGTTCAAAGACAACCTTTGTTGTACAAGTACAATGACAGTGACTCAGCAAAGAATAAAGATGTCTAAACGTAAAAGATAGTAAAGCAATAAGCGATGAAAGAAATGGCAATTAACAAGTTCAAAACAGTTCATTCAATAATGGATGCTCTATGCCGTACTTGCAAACGATTTCATTAAGTTGCTGCAAAAGAGTGGTTGGGTGGCCCGTGATGCCACAAGGCAAGAAATGAAAGTAAGGAAGGCCATTATCCTTTCCTGGGTGGATAATGGAAAGAACTCTCCGATGAGCAAAAGTGAAAAGAGTGGGGAAAATCCGTCTCGAACCAAAAATGCAAGGTAAGAATTGAAAGTTCTCCAGAAATAGGGGGAGCAGGAATGCCCAAAGGAGCCGAGCTCAACCGAAAAGGGTTTCGAGCTACAAACCAATCCCTCGGGAAACAACCGCTCCCAGACTTTGTTGGGAAAAAATCAAAGTTTACATCTTACAAACAGTAAAATGACAGGCGTAACAATTTGAAATGCTTAGAGGCTAAAAACGGCCTCGTGTTACTGTAAACAATTATGTCTCAACTCGAAAGGCACTGTGCTTCCCCGGGTGTCCACACTCTCATTTAGTGTTCCCTCGATTACAAGCTCTTAAAGGCCTCGTCAAAAAATTGAGAGATTTGCCATTCTAAACTAAATTGCCACCATTGGAGAAAACTCTTCTAGAGCACAAGGGAATGTTCAGAGAGGGATGTTCAAAATCTTGGGGAAACTCGAGGCCGTGGGGATCGAACCACTCAATTATTTGACTCGAGTGTGCATTCATAAAAAATTTTTTTTAGTCATTAGCGAAGAAAGAGATTTATTTCAAAACGCATTTTTCATGCATGTTGGGAAACCGTACATTTTTTCAATCAATAATACGAAACTCTCCAACGATCTCTAAAATTTGTTATGAAAACATTATATATTAAGTGATAAAGCCTTTATTCACATGCTAACATATTTAATTTAAAAAGCAATCACTAGGTCTTTTATTCAAAGAAATTATTCAGTTACAAATATCTTTAATTGCGAACTCTAGGTCAGTGCCTCTGAAACTTTCCCTCCCAATTTTCAATCATAATTTTTATCGCTCCCCCTTTATAAAATGTCGCCCTTAATAGATCGAGAGCTTTGACTCGTCAGCTCACCTCAACGGGACCTACCCGTAGTCTTTAATTCGATCAAAAACTCCCGTAAACTCTTTAGTTGCCGGACCCCCCTGTCCTCCCTCGGCCGATTAGGGTCCCCCTTTCCAGACCGGAACATAAGATGTTATATATTCTTGATGTACTTGACGAAACTTTTCCGAATCTGTATTGCTTTCATCGATCGGTCAATTAGTTTAGGAATTAGGGGCCCCGAAACTTTTTTTTAAAAAGGCCCCGTAAAAAAAATGCGTTATTTTCGAATAATTTCGTCCGGGAAAATGCTTTTTTCACGAAACCACGTTCCTAGGTTCATTGGAGAGCGCTGAACTCGAATTCAATGTTCGATTTTAAAAATCCTCGAACTTTTTTTTATTGTTTTTTTTGTGCCCCTGGGCCCCCAAATTACGTCATTGCTTTTAAAATTGAGACAAGAGTTTCACTGTAAGAGTTCTATCACATATTAAAATTTCAAGAGGATTTTCGATTAAATTTTCGGAGTTACGGGGCCCCGTAATTTTAGGGTCCACGCCCTGTGGGGGACCACCCTCGGGGGCTAGAACTTAGAGTTTTATTGCACTTTGAAGAAATACATGTCACCTTTCAGAAAATTTGTAAGTTTTGTAGATAGTGTTAATAGATCGTTTGTTTTTCTTCTTCAAAAGAAATTACCATTCGAAATGACGTCGCGTGATACTTTGGAGTCTCCTGGGCCCCAAATTGCGCCATCGCTTGGAAGATTCAAACCAAAGTTCCCCAAATAGGGTTTTATCACAGATCGATTTTCAAGAAGATATTCGCGTAAGTTTCGGACTAGACGGGCCCCGTAATTTTAGAGCCCTTTCTCCACGGGGAGCATCCCCCGGGGGCTAGAATTTGTAAATGTTACACTTTGAAGAACTCCACGAGACCTTTCCGAAAATGTATAGCTTTCTTAAACATTTGGAATAGTTCGGGAGTTATAAGCATTTGAAAAAAAGTGAGAAACAATGAAAACCCCGATATTCCGAGGGTCGCAATGGACCCCCTAATAATCCAAGAGCTTTGAAAATTGAATCGTGAGCTCACTTCGACGGGACCTACCAATGTTTTTTTTTTTTTTCGATTGAAAACTCCCGTAAACTCCCGAGTTGCCGGACCCACTGTCGCCCCTCGGGCGATTAGGTCTTTCCTTCTGGGGGGTGCCTTCGAGACCTGAACATATAATGTTATATATTCTTGATGTACTCGACAAGACCTTTCCAAATTTGTATTGCCCTCGTCGATCGGTCCTACGGGCCCCGAAATTCTTTTTTTTTTACAAAAAAGTCCCCGTTAAAAAAAAATGCTTTTTTTTTTCGAATAACTTCGAACGAGGAAGTGCTTTTTTCGAAGTGCTTTTTTCGCGAAACCATGGCCCTAGGTTCATCAGAGAGCGCTGATTAGGAATTCGAGGTCGATTTCGGAAATCTCCGTAACTTTTTATTATTATTTTTTTTTCTATTTTTTGCTTACTTATTTTGGGAACCGCTGGGGTAAGAAATTGCACCATTGTTTTTAAAATTGAGATTTTCATTGTAAAAGTTCTATCATATATTAAAATTTCAAGAGGATATTCGATTAAATTTCTGAGTTACGGGGCCCCGTAATTTCAGGTTCAGGCCCCCAGGGGTCACTATCGGTGGATAGAGCTTAGAGTTTTATTGCATTTTGAAGAACTTCATGAAACCTTTCAGAAAATTTATAAGTTTTGTAGATACGTGTTAATAGATCGTTTGTCTTTCGATTTGCAAAAGAAATTGCCTTTCGAAATGACGTCGCGTGACACTTTGGAGCTTCCGGGGCCCCAAATTGTGCCATCGCTTTGAAGATTGAGACCAAAATTCCCCTCATGTGGGCTCTATCACAGGTTCAATTTTCAAGAAGATATTCGCTTAAGTTTTGGAGTAAACAGTCACCGTAATATTATTGGCACCGCCCCACGGAGGGCCTCCCTCGGGGGCTAAAATTTGTATATGTATTGCACTCTGAAGAACTTCGCGAGACTTTTCCGAAAATGTATATCTTTCTTAAACATTTGGAATAGTTCGGTTGTTATAAGTGTTTGAAAAAAATTGAAAACCCCGATTTTAATAGACCGAGAGCTTTGAAAATTGACTCGTGTGCTCACCTAGACGAGACTTACGACTGGTGTTTGTTTCGAGCTAAAACTCCCGTAAATTTTCGAGTTGCCATACCCCCCTTTCGCCCCTTGGCCGATTAGGGTCCTCCCTTTTGTGGGGCCCGCCTTCATTACTGGAACATAAAATTTTATATATTCTTAATGTCCAAAAATATATAATTCTTGTCTATAGGCCGCGTAATTTACAAATTAGGGGCCCCGAGACATTAAAAAAAAAATTTATTTGGTCTCGAAATTTAAAAAAAAGGCCCCATAAAAAAGTGCTTTTTTCGTATAACTTGCTCCAGGATCGTGCTTTTTCCACGAAACCTGGTCCTAGGCTCGTCGGAGGACGGTGAACCCTAATTCGAGATTTGATTTCGGAAATTCCCTTTACTTCTCGTGTCATGGCCCTTTTCTCTATTTTGTGGGCCCCGGCATCTAACAAGAACCCTAATTCCACTACTACTTTGACTTTTATATATTCGTGATCTACTTGACGAGACCTTTCCGATGATGTAGCTACTACGATATTTTTGGCGCGAGCCCGGGGCCCAAAATTGACCTATTGCTTTGAAATTTTTTCCAAATATTCCTCTGCACATCATCTATCCTCGATTTGATTCACGAGAGAAAATTCGAATAAATTCCGAAGTTATGGGGCGAATTCCAAAAAGGGGTTTTCACCCTGAGGGGGCCTTCCCCTGGGGGTAGAACTTGGAGTTTATATTTTCCAAATCCTCTAGAGGAGACCTTTCCGAGGATGTATAATTTATTAAGATAGTCATATTAGTTCGAGAGTTATTTTTAAAAAAACGTTTATCCAATTAATTTCTCACCTGTGAAATTTACCTTTTCCCTGTATCTCTATTCTGTCAGATCGGGCATACTTGTGCAGTCGTTGCCAAACAATACTGATGGAGTGGATAATTGTTCGACGTCTGTAACGTGTCGAATGATGTCATTTTTTGTTTATTCGAACTTTAATTTTGTATTTTATAGAGTTTTTTTCGACTTTCGGACTTGGAAAAAATTTCTGAATTTCTCTTTTTTTCGTTTCTTTCGATAACTCTCACACAAAAAAAAATCTAATGTCGAAAACTAACAAAAACCTCGACATTTCTTAGGAAAAAAGTGCTCTGCTTGAAAAAAAGTTTGAAATGTTTCTTTTTATTCGTTTTCGAGATTTTGACAAATTTTCGAAAGTCTAGCTTTAAAATGTTTTTTTTTTCTTTTACTAACTTTTTAAAAATATAAATGTATTTAAGAAAATAATCCAGATAATTAAAGAGTTTAAAATTCCCCGCCGAAAGAGGGGCCGTTTGATCAAATCTAATGACAACTTTTTTTTAATGAATTTTTGAAACTTTGACCTTTTTCCAAAGTCAAGTGAAAAAAGTTTTTTTTTTCAAATAACTTTCGTAAATAGGCCTATTTTGATAAAAATGGATTCCGAAGAAAGACCATCAAATTTCTCACAAAACTAGGTACTTTTTGTCCAAAACAATTCTGCGGTTTCCTTTTTCTTCGTTTTTCAGACTTTTGCCATTTTTTGGAATTCCCGCGTAAAATGTTTGTTTTCTGCTCATAACTTTTGAATCACAAACTGTAGAAGCAAAATTTAATAAAAATTGAAGAGTTTAAAATTCCTCACAAAACTAGGGGCCTTTTGTTAAAAAAAATTGGAAACTTTTTATTCTATTAAGTTTTGAGTCTTTGGCCGGTTTTCGACATTCCTCGAAAAAAAAAACGTTTTTTTTTTTTTTTTATTCTCGTAACTTTTGCAAAAATACATTCGGGATAAGAAAAATTAATGGAGAAGGAAGAACTAAAAATTCCTCACAAAACAAGGGGCCTTTCTAAAAAAATAGGTCGACAACTTTTTATAAATTAATTTTTGAAGCTTTTTGTAAGTCTGCAAAAAAAAATCGTTTTTTTTTGGGCCGCAGGGGAGGGGGGCTCCCTTTTGGTTTAGGGCTTAGAAAATTTCCTCTTAAGCTCACCTAGACGAGACCTATCCGTGGTTTTTTTTTCGTGTGAAATGCGTATTTTTTATATGTCGGAGAGTATTTTGTTGTTCCAGTAAATTAATTTTTTAAACCTTTTATTTTCGATGCCCCCCTTGTAGGATGCCCCCTAGGGGGCGCGCCCCACAGTTTGAGAAACGCTGCTCCGGGTCTTTTATTCAAAGAAATTATTCAGTTACACTCATTTCCTTCTAAATATTTTTTTATAATCTCACATATTTCTCCCAGCCATTCATTTCAGATGGAACCCACCTCTGTACTGAAATCTGGTGCAATTCCTTTGAATCGTCAACATTTACAAAAAAGTTAATCAAGTAGCATTGCCCAGGTTTTTGTTATTTTGTAAAAAAACGAAAATCTAGCAGCCTTCACGTTTTTCGGCTCATTGGGGTTCTAACGACAGCCTTCTTCAAGCAGAAAAAGTTCACGCATCAAAATTTCTTACATACCTGTATTAAAAAATAAAAAAACGCACTTTATTATATCTTTAATATTCATGGTTGGAATTTCTTTTTAAACACACCTCATTACTTAAAAAATGGTAGTCTAGCTACTATATTTTTTAAAACTATTTTCAACGTATCTAGTACATGATGATATTCTTATGATAATTCCATATATAAACATTTAGCTATTGAAACTATTATCATGTTTGTAATTTTCTGCATTGGTACGTGATAAATACTGATTTGCATGAGAGCCATTGCTTTTTTAGGAAAATGAAATAGTTATAGCAATTATATATATATATATATATATAATGATTATCTTGCCTTTCCCACCCTAATAAAAAAATTGTTCTTTTGGCAGCATGGCATTGGGCTATTACTATAATACATCAAACTACTGGCAGTTACACCACTCGATAGCCAGGTAACTTCGGTTCAGCACCTATCAATGGGCTCGGCGCCTGGTCGGCGTCACGCGTTTGTCCCATGGCTGACCCTATCTGAAGGAACCCTATTAAAAATCAACTTTTGCCCCTTTTAAAAAAAACTATCATCGCACATATACGAGTATAAATCCTTTTTACGAACTATACGCTGTTTCAGCCGGTGCAGACAGAATGCATGATTTCACTTTAATTTTTCATATTTTTCATTTATTTGTTTTACTCCACCCTGGCCTCAAAGTATTCTAAGCATCTTGACTTTTGAGAATATGTTTTGTTTTCCCCAAAAATTACAATTTAAATATCCAATGGTCACTACTTTTTACTCATTACGAGTAGACTCCTTAAAACACACAAAATCCTGACGAGTCTACTCATCAATCACAGTTAAGAAATCTTTGGTATTAAGATTGCACTTTGACCAATCAACAAATTTCTGACTAGCTATCTGTTTTTATCCAAATTATAGGGTCAATAATGACATTTTAAGAGAAAAAACCTAACACAATTTAGAATATATCCTGTCGAATAACATTTTCTGAAAAATTACTCTCGCTAAAAACTTAACTGGGAGTGAGGCTCTCTTGATTTTGAGGAAACTCCCCCTGCCTTGAATTTCCTGTTGAAGATTCACCTTATACAGGAGTCGATGCATGTTAAATCTGTCGAGGCTCATTGGTGTAGTTGGATAGTTAGGAGAGGGAGTTGAGAGCTCAGGTGTCGTCTTCGTCATTGACTGAGGTTCAAAATTACGTCGCCAAGTGCCCTTGAGTAGTTTCTTAGTGCGACGTTAACATAACTTTAACTCTCCCCGAATACATGTCTAATGGCTTTTTTATTGTTTGTTGTTGCTGTTGTTGTTTTTTGAAAAAATTAATTTGTATAACTTAGAATGGAAACAATTTTGCTTTAGGAATGGAAATCACAGGACTTTAAGTCTTGATTATTTTTAAAAAATTGATCCATAAATATTTTCAGAAAGTAAAATTTAGATAAAAATAATATATACTAATAGCTACATAACAATTAATATAAGTACTAGTATTTATTAATATTTTTTGTAACTGTCCATTTCGGAAGTATGTTTTATAAACTACAACTACGATTTTTCTTTTTTTCAGATACAATGTAGTTAGGCTGACTATGTACTTGTTTGGAATAACTTCGCTTCTACCATGGAATTTTTTCATTCAAGCTAATGATGTGAGTATCAAAAGAAAGTTACAGCCCCGTTTTTTTCTCCTTTAACTGCTTTTATGTTCAATATTCATGATTCTTGTATTAACAAATGCTATATATTAATATTTATTAAAAAATATTCAACAATTTTTAATTCGTTAATTTAAAAAATCCTTTTTTTTTTTTTATTCGTTAGAAAAATATCCATATTTTAAATACGTAGTACGATCCGAAAATTCGGGGGCTGATGTCACTGCTGACGACGGAAGCAAGTACCTAAAGTTAAACTACTTGAGATTCTCCCAAACCTCCCCTACCTAGCCAGGTTGCTTTAGTCCATGTCCTGAGACCGAACCGCACACGCAAATGTTACCTTCCGAAGCTAGTTATCTTTTGCTCAGCGATGTAAGAAAGGTAGCTTTTCTTCAACAGAGAGAGCACGTTGAACATTAAATTGGCTTAGCACGCTTAGGTAAAACACCAATGGAAATGCTAAGTGAGGTGTATGGGGAATCTACCATGGCAAGATCCAAGATTTAGGAATGGCATCGGCGTTTTAAAGAGGGCCGAGGATCCATTGAACGCGTTGGACGACCTTTGACTTCCTGGAACGAAAAAAATGTTTTGTTGGTGTCTGAATGTGTTCAAAAAGATCGTCGCTAAGCACTTGCACAAATCGCTGCACACTTCTCGATGACGTCGTTTAAGGGAATCTATTCGTCGTAAACGGCCTCAATTCTGGCAGAGTGACGACTGATATCTTCTGCATGACAACGCTCCAGCACTTGGATCACAATGAGTAAAAGCGTTCCTCGACAAAACTCGCACTAACGTACTTCCACATTCCCCCTATTCACCAGACTTAGCTCCGTGTGACTTTTATCTGTTCCCATCAATGAAAAAACATTGACATGGACGCCGATTTGTGTCATCAGATGAGGCTAACGTGAGGTTGCAAAAAATGGCTTCCAGCTGTGCTTCCATAACTTATACGAACGCTGGCAGTGCTGTGAGTGAGTGAATGTTAACGTCTTACTGTTCAAGTGACGTGGTCGACACCTGAGCTGGCACCCCCTACCACACCACACCAACGGGAGAAAGTTTGAGCTCTCGACAGATTTAACGTGCATCGCTGCCCTACACGGCGGGTCTTTAGTGGTACTGGGCTCGAACTCGTCGCTGCTGCGAGAGTAAGGTTTTCTATACCTGGTTCGCGAATTTTTGGATCATGCGACGTAAATGACAAAATATTTCTCCAAGTGACGATGCCTGTCTGAATGTGGCACGTGTGCATTCGTTGGCGATGATTGTATTATATAATAGATATTGGCATAGACCTGAATGAAACAATAAAGAAATGTATAATCAGACCAAATAAATCAAAGGCCGCAGTAATGTATTAGCAAACTTTGAGTGTTAGAAACTAATATTGTCGGGTTAAACTAGCCAACGTTCCCATAAATTTGCCTCTGTCACTCGACTGAAAGGAATAGAAAACGATGTTCGAAGAGTTAAATTAGTCTCAAAAAATACAAAACCTAAGTATTATAAAAAAAATAAATATATACACCATAAAAGGGGAAGGGATCCCGAAAAATCCTTACTAAAATTATAAAAAAATAAAATTTGCACAGGGAAAATATCAAGTCATAAATATGTATATGGAAGAGAACATTTCAAATTTCCCGTGCTATATTCTCATCATCATCAATTGAAGTAATATAAAAAAAAACTTTTTTAAAGTCAATTCCTACTTAGGTCAACAAAAATATTTTTTTTTATTTTAGTTTCTTTTTATGAAATAATTACAACTAATATCAACATGTGTCTACATAGGACATAATCCCACTATTAAGTGGCAAAATAGAAATCGCGCGATTTTCCGTTCTATATAGGGTGTTGGACTATTTTTGTTTATTACTATTTATTCATTAGAAAAATGTAATTGTTCTAAAAAAACAGTTTAGTAAGAAAGAAATCAGAAATCCGCCATCCCAGGTGGGTTTTGAACCTACGACCCTCGGATTAGATGTCTAACGCGCTATCCATTGCGCGACAGGGACACAGTGAACAATTTTCCTTTCTATATATGCTGTAGGACTATTACTTTTATTTGTTACTATTTATTCATTTTATTACTTAATTAATGAATTAATATTTAAAGAAACTGTAATAACATAAAGTGTCAGTCACTTCAAGTTTAAAAAAGTGTATTTGAACTTGAATGGATGAATAGAAAGTATTTTATATGTATAAAAATTTGTAAAATATATATACATATAAATATATATATATATCACTCTTTAGAGTAAGAATTGAAAAGGGGGGGCCGAAAAATCCTCAAAAAAAATTATAAAAAATAAAATTTGCCCAGGGTTAAGTGATAGATATAAGAAAGAGAACATTTCAAATTTTTCGTCCTTTATTCTCATCATCATCCAAAAAAGGTATAAGCAGTTCTCTTATTAAAGTGTCCCCGAGAATGATCTAATTTTTTCCCCATCTCGTTTTAATGATAAACTAGGACACACATTTCCTGCTAAATTATTAGAAGAACTGATTTGATATCGGAGTGCTACGCTTGTTGTCCAGTGATGGGGAATCCAAAATGGCAGCCTAGTTGTAACAAAGGAAAATAATTTTAAAAAGCTGCTTTGAAATATATTTCAAATAAAGAATATATTGAAAGTAACCAATATCAATAAATAATTATATCAATGTAATATAGTAATAAAAGTATATAATAATACACTCACGTCCATAAATTAAGGATAATGAAGTTCAGGCAAAGAAAGAGACAGAAGCAAAACAAGTTTGACTTATTTATAAAGTCAATTTATTAAAAAAAAGCTAAAGAGCAAAAAAGATGCTATATGTTTGAAATAATTAATAAAAATTGCGATTTTTACTCTCTGGAGAAAATTTCAAAAAAGAACCTATTTACAAAAAACAGTATAACATGGTTAGTATGATGGTTAATACGGAGTATGTCTCCCGGACGATGCAATACAGGCCTTACAACGCCTAGGCATGCTGAGTATCAAATTATCAATCTGATTTTGGGGAATATTACACCACTCATCAAGCAATGCCCTCCGAAGTTCCGGTAGACAGGTGGGAGGGGGTTGACCGGCTGTAATTCGTTGGCCAAGCATGTCCCACACATGCTCTATTGGATTCAAGTCCGGTGAGTATGCTGGCCAATCCATACGGGTGATATCCTCCGATTGAAGGCATTCGTCTACAATGTTCGCACGGTGAAGACGGGCGTTGTCATCCATAAGCAGAAATTCAGCACCCATGGCGCCCCGAAACAAACGTACATGTTGTTCCAGAAGGACAATCCCGATAGATGTGGCCTGTCATCGTTATACTCTGAACATGCAGGTCAGTTCTAAAACCAAGAATAATTCCTCCCCAAACGAGCCATCCTGCACCACCGTAACGGTGTCGTTCAATGGTGTTCTCTTGGTGGTAACGGGTACCTGGTGCTCTCCATATTAAAGTCCGGCGAAAATCAGACTGCAAACTAAACCTGGACTCGTCGGAAAACATCACACAAGACCACTGTTGTGGTGTCCACAATCCTCTACTCCAGGTTAATCGCAGGCGACAGTGACTTGCGGTAAGTGGAACACATATGACAGGTCTACGAGCATATAGACCATTGTGCCCTAAGCGTCTGTACACGGTCTGCCTTTAAACTGTCGTACCGGTAGCTGAAGAGAGCTGACGAAACAGGTCTGATGCTGTGCTCCGTCGGTTTCTTTTGGCAGTAACTGCCAAATATACCGATCCTCATTCAGCGTTGTTACTCGGGGGCGACCTGTGCTGTAACATCTACTCACATTACCATCATCTTGGAATCGTTGCCAAAGCCTGGACTCTGGGTGATTCCAAGTTCCTCGGATACTTCCAGCTGGGTTCGTCCACATTCCAGTCGTCCAATAATTCTACCACGTAAGAAATCATCCAAATGCTTCCTTTGTGCCATAACTATGCGGTTATTGCACTGAAAGGCTTTTAAAGCGCTTGTGAACAATTTTACAACTTTGCCAACATTCCTTATATACCCCTCTCTTACACTCTCGTCATTGTGACGTACTATCCACGCCATCTGGTGGTTTCCTGTAATTTGCATATTCTTCTTCAAGATGTGTGTGATGATTCTACAGGTGAAATTTTTATTTTAGAGTTCAATTTCTGTGTGATTCTGAATTATCCTTAATTTATGGACATGAGTGTAATTATTGAATATATGAAAATAACCATATAATGTGATATAATTATTATTATTTTAAATATATATAATAATTATTGTATTACTTATTTATTTTACTTAAAATAATTATATAATATACATTAAAATTAATCAATAATGAATATCAATTCATAATTGCTGATAACTTGCAACCTTCCAAGTAAAATAAGGTGGAAATGTGCAATGAGCAGCAATAATTAAAAGTATAATCCTCACATTCTTTAAAAAATATCCTCAATAATAATAGAAATATCCCTATTCAAAAATAGAACAAAATGCAACAGAAGCAGCAGCTTGAAGAATGGTTTCAATGAAAAGGGTTAAAGGAACCGAATTAAAATTGTCAAAAACTAACAAGGTTACCTTGGAAACAAGACAAAAGTTAACATAGTAATATACGTCATCCCCATGGGTACACGATAAAATTACCAAGGTATTGTAATGTTATCGGCCATCTTGGCGCGTAGCACTCCGATATCAAATTAGAACCAATTCTGAGTGTTCTACATGTTCCCAATTCTTCCTAGTACTGGATGCATAGGTTCCGGAATGTGAGCACTCCCTTCGATCCGACCACCGAAGACAAGACTCACCTACAAGCCATCTTCTCCAGCTACCTCGCCATCGCAAGTAAAGTGCCCTACGTCATCTTCTTGCTCGTCAATGCCTACATCAGCAACAAGTAAGAAGCTATCTCACATAGTTCTCTTCTCAGGAGAGCTAAACACGATTGCCATGGTAACAGGATTCATGTTCGTAAAATCGTCAATGTTTAAAGTGCTCACGTTGGCATGGTGGGGAGAGTAGTGTGCGTTCCTCGGCCGTGGCTCAAACTTAAGAGATCTGTTGGCAATAGTCTTCGTGTAGCTTTCAAGTGCCAATTTTAAGAAATCAATGGATTGAAGATGATGAAAGGCTTTGAATTCTTAAAACTTTATGAGCCCCTAGGCCAAAATTAGGCCCCGCCTTCGACTCTCTAATCGATTTGGGTCATATGCATAGAAAGTTCAACAAAAGCAACCCATAATAAAATGAAGTTTCTGCAGAAAATTTGTTTTTTATGTTTTAAATTCGCAAAATTAACATTACATTTTAATGCACTTTAAATTCAAACGCACCACTGTTAGCCATTGGTACAAAGTTTGAAATTTTTATTTTTTTGTAGAATACATCCGGGAATAACATTTGAGGTTAAAATTATCACGATCTTCATCATCAGAAGCCCAGTCGAAAAGAAAAGTACCTGTGTCCAGGGCCCTCGACATAAAACGTGTGGCTGGGTATAACATACATAGCAAGAACATTTAGTTTCTACATTTTTCATTATACTCTCTTTCTTAAGAATATAACTTTCTCTCTCGAATTTCGGTGACGTTTCGGAATCCACAGAATCCAACTTCTGCATGCATGTAACAGATTTCGCCGATAGATAAAATTTTATTAACTTTTTCCCCCCTGATATTAATAGCTCATTTAAAAGTAAACTCGCGTTTCAACCAGAAGAACGAAAGAAGCATAATCACAGCAAATTCCTGAGACCGCATAAACCTGAAAAATTCAAAACAGAAAGGAATTTTGCATAACAATACCCAATTTCGTAAATCTCATTAATTTCCCCAACATTGCCACACGGGGGCTTCTAAATTCCCAGCCAAAAATCCAGTGACATAATCAAAGTACCTTTCTTTTTATCGGATCATTCGTTAAATGTGTTTGGGTGATTCGAGAAAGAGAAAAAATGAATTTTTTGCCTCCTCTCTCGTGTCCAGGTAAAAAAAACAGGTTCGAATTCACGATTTCATTCTTCCATTGTGTCCGCGGAACAAAGGCTCGTAAAGTTAGAACTTTTGTATAAACCGGCAGCAAAAACTGTTTCACTGATGAGGAAAGGCGATCTGAGCGGGGCCTTCTGTGTTTCAAGCGAAACGAGGGAACCTACCTTAATGGGAATCGTAAAAATCTCAAGGTCGAAGATCTTCCATAAGATTTCTGCAGGATCCCAAGCATTACCAACTTCTTAAAGAGCGTCATTCCTGAAATTCGAAGAGGGGTTGTTATCATAGTCTTTTGGTAAAACAAAAATCTATAAAATATTATGAATTAATTATTTGAACACCTGCTGAGTGGTCTTGTACTCCAAAGGTTGCGGGCTCGCCCCTGGACCACGTCGGTGGGTTTTCATTTTGCACAAAATTGACAGCGTCCATGTGGTTTGGTTATGCGACGTGTAAAAGATTCCATGAGAGCCTGTTTTTCTTGGGTGCTGTGGGCAGAAAAAAATTCCTATGTCATCCTCAAAGCTCAGGTGGGGAAGTTTCCACCAGTTTTCTCCAGTTTCTTCCCCCGTGAAAATTACGTTGCGGCGATTGGTATTCCGCCTGTAGGAGGCCCACTAAAAAGAGATACCAGCTCTCGTGAGATGCACGAGGTCTGCGATGGTAAAACAATAATCCACAACCCTATGAAAATGAAAAAAAAATTGTTTTTTTATTGATAGATATGCATTGACACAGTTACAAAGAAATAATATTAGTAACAACAGAGGGACTTTATTTAATGTAATGCTTATTGTCATATTATTTATTTACAAAATGCAACATCCTGAAGGAAGCATGTTAAATTTCCATCATGCGTTGGCGGTGAGGAAATATGCGAATCATTAGCATTATAGCGCAGACGCACAACATGGGCGACTGTAACGCCACTAGCAATCGCTATACAAGGGGATAATAGATTGGCGATTTGAAGTGCGGCAATTGTCTTTTCGTGCGTAAGCTGTTTACCTATGCCTCGTGGAAGACATCTAGAGTATTTCTGAGTTCCACCGAGGAAAAGTAGCAGCGTGTAAGATCCTTCAGAACATGCTGTATTACGCGGATCAGTCATCGCTGGAGGAAGGCGGTGCAATGAGTGGATACGCAATTTATCGCTGTGGATTTTTTGTATGTCGATACTTTCCTTCAGCTTCTGTAAGTTGATTCAGTTTTCCTTTTGTGTTATTTATGTTTCTCATACACGAGAAACTAATATGCTTTTGTAGATGGTTCTAGGTAGAAACTGCACAAAAAAGATCCCTTTTCCCGTAGGTGGAGAAATATGTTCCCTATCAATATTCTCCGTAAGGATGGATTCTACAATCTGAAGTTGAATATAATATTGAATATAAAAATCTGAAAATCCAATTGAATATAAAAATCCTGAATCGGAAGTTTATTTTTTAGTTGGAAATCTTGAATAGGCACCCTTTCCTGAGACCCAAATGTTTAAAGACGAAAATTAGCAAAATTTAAGTTTAAAGTACATATTTTCTCTATTACACAAAACCCGTTAAAATCTTCTCTTTCCAGGTCAATACTGCACTTACCACCCCCAAGATGCCTCGAACCCATAAATTTTCCCTATTTTCAGTAAATACGGGAGTGGGGTTAGAGCCACGAGTTCGTGCCTGACATGGCATGAGCTCTCAATACCCGCCGTAGAAAGGGACTGATGTACATGAAATCTATTGGGGTCCATATTGGAGTGGTGTGGAAGTAGGGGAATGGGGTGCCAGCTCAGATGTAGCGTTCGTCATTTGACCGTGGCTCAAAATCACGTGATATGTCGTCATTAGTAGGGGTGGCTATTCTTATAAAAAAAAATATCGATTTTTAAATCGATTCGAATCGCAATCTGATGAATCGATTCACAAAAAAATCGTGGACTTAAAGATCGATTTCTAAAAAAAAAATTTTTTTTTCTCAATTCTGGATTTACCATGTAAATATAAATCTATTTTATGAAAAACAAGAAAAATACCAAAATAAACGATCTCTTATCAGTAAAATCAGGGAATTTTTCAGTTCCGGGAATTCGACAATTACAATTATTTTTATTACCATATCAAAGTATCAGGTATAAAAAAAGAGATTTATTTTCTGAATGTATTTGTTGTATTAAAAAGTTTAGAAAATAAACAGTATAGCTTATAGTTTCCAATGCTTAACATGTAAGCTGTTTAAAAACAACAGTCTGTCGAGTCTACTGGGATCCAAGCGGTTCCGCTCATCACTTACGACGTTGCCGGCAATCGAAAAAAGGCGCTCACGAGGAACAGACGATACTCACATACATCATGGCTATTGAGTGAACGCGATGAGTTTTTTTTTTTTTGTTCTTGTCAGTAAATTAATCCTGTAACCACCAACACCGTAATATTATGGGTTTTAAAGATAGTACATTCAACTAATTGTAAATAATTTTATGGTTTCTACCAAAACAGAAAAAAATCGCATGTTGATTTTCTGGGATGAAGTATCGATTCAGTGCCACATATCGATTTAAAAGATCGATTTTTTTCGCCCGAGATTATTAGATTAATCGATCTCAGATCGCCATCCCTAGTCATTAGCTCTCGTGTTGCATTATGGTGCGAAGTGAATACTTGTTTAAAATGGATGATGCTGTTTCGGAATGCGTTGGATATCCTTTTCGACCTTTTTCTTGTCATTTCGTACCATCTTTCTCCCCCCCCCTTTTTCTTACATTTACAGAATCCCATCTAAATCACAATTACGTGTGTGGGGGGGGTCAAATGAACAAATTTCCATCGCGGTTAAGTTGAATAAAGCGCTTTCTTTGCCCAATAACTCAAAAGAACCCATCGGAGTTTCGCCTTCGGATAATGAAATGAGAGGTTATTGAAAAGCAGCTCCTTTTGGAGAAACTTTCCTCTTCATATTCACATTTGAATGCCCTTTTTCCTTTAAATTTTGCCTTTGTCAAGTAAAGCTTTAAAGTGAATTAATTAAAAATCATATTAATTTTTCTTTTATTTTTTTATTCTCTCATAAAGATTGCATAAGTAAGAACAGTTATTGCCATTTGTTTTACAAAACTAACGTTTTTCTTTTTCCTTTCATTTCCAAATTCTGTTGAATGATGCCAAAAACTTAAAAAGAATTCAGTGTTGATCGATTCTAATTTTGTAACAACTTTTTTCTGCATCATATTTAATGATATTAAATTGCAATTAGTTAGTCAAAAATATTTTTTAAAGTAGGATTTCTGTCGTAGAAAAAATAGTATTTTTACGAAAATCTCAGTTGGTTTGCTTTTTTCTATCTAAAACAATTTTTTTTAAAATTTATATTCATCTACACTTTAAACAACTTTTATAACGTTAGTAAAAAATCAATCTAAAGTCGTTCTATTTCATTAAAAAGCTGTAAAACTGTCTTTCTTACAAATATACAATGCTGTGAGTGAATATTAATGTCGCCTTGTGTTCAGCTACACGAGAGCATTTGGGGACGGACCTCGTAATTTCTAGCAATGGTCAAGTGACCAGGACAAAACCTGAATTTGTACCCCTCTCCTAACTTCCACGCCACACTTAACGGTACTATTAATCAGAAAGTGTTTATTAACTTCGTACTATGAAGCAACACGAGATCTATTGGCGACGGACCTTGTAATTTCGAACCATGATCATCCAACTCCTCCTCATGTTGATTGAGATTGAGATCATTGAGGTTCCCAGGAGATCCAAACGCAGCAGGAGTGGTGAAACCGTTGAATCAATAATGATAACAAGCATAAAAAAAGAAGTGTAAAAATGTATTTTTATTAAGTGCTGCACTAGAAATGACTGTGCGATATGCAAACAAGACAAGGAAAAGAATAAGAATCAATTTCGAACTTAACAAAACGTAAATCCTCCCAAGGGCAGTTGGAAACCAATGTTAAATTGGATGTACCTTTTCTCAAAATCTGTTCTATGTACATGCTTGAAGTTCTTCATACAAATAAAGTACACCTTTCTCATTATACATAAATGAGCTTTTAGCTAATTTTGAACTTTTTCATGATTTATAAAATATTTTATCAAACTTTGCAAAATTTGACCCATCTTCACATAACAAAAATTTGTAAAAAATGATTTTTTTTAGTTCTTTACGAAAAACTCATTTCAATATGTATTAGCTATCATTATAAATATATCATAAAAAATTTACATACCTGTGAATAGTAGTTTCTTATAAAAGGTACATCTAACATCAAAATTTACATTTTGAGATAAATTGATTTTAATCTATACAGTGAGGCTTCTAATCAGCTAGTAAAAAAAAAAAAAAGGCTTAATAAAAGATACATGTTTTGACCCTTATCAGACGTTCAACTTTTAAGCAAAAACGAAGTGCTTTGTTTACATTTTTCGCCATTCAAATGGGCGTGACCCATTTGATTATTAAAAATGGGTTATTATTTAAAAATTATTTAAAAATGGGTTTTAAGGGCTTCTAATTACCCTATAGGTTAAAGTAAGGTATTTTTAGAAAGGTTAAAATTTGTACAATTTGAAAATGTAAACATCTCAAATTGTCAAAAAAAAAATCATGTTTTAGCTTTCCGACAGCCCTTAATCTTGAACTTAGAAGGTCGTTACAACAACAGGTTCTGGCACGAATTTATGTGGCAATATCGTGCACAAGCATGTACTCTTTACTATAATCATGTCCTTGATTGACCATTTATATGTTATTCGGTAATGACGCTCTTTCGTGGTGCGGCATTGTTACAGATTCAAGTGCCAATTGGACTGAGTGAAGGAAAACCCAGTTAGAGAGGATAGACCTTGCAAAAAGCCCATTAGAGTAATTTTTTATATTTTTTTATCATGCAGGGCTCCTAATGCAGAAGGCATCAAAAGCTTCCAGGCTTGGGAAAATGTGTCGATTCTTGGTGTTCCCGTATCGTAAAAGAAAGGATGCCCATTAGATACGTCACTGCTTAAAGTCCTCACGTTGGCGAGGAATAGAAGTTTGTTGTCATCTGAAATGTCGAGATCATGTTGCTTTGAGCTGTGACGTCAATTTTCAATAATTTGATCGACAAATAAGAATTTAACGTTACTTCTTCTGATTCTAAGAAATCTCCATTCGTACTCACTGGACTTTTAGAAATGCAATTATAGTTAGATACATTTTAAATAACTTTCATAATAAACTACTTTTTTTTATAATAAATTGTACTGGCCAGTCACAAAAACTTTTTGCACGTGTTTCTAAAGGCACTGCTGTCAGAACTTACGATCCCCTAAACTACTTCTCGAGAGATTATAACGAGCCCCCTAAGTAAGAATAATATTATAAAAGGCTATTTGCGACGGACCTCGTAGTTTGGTCTGCATTCAAGTGACAAGGATGACACCTGCCCTGGCACCCTCTCTCCTAACTTACACATCATACCAACGGGAGGACGTTGAAGCCTCGACAGATTTAACGTGTTCTACAGGGCGGGTCCTCAGTGGCACAAGGCTCGAAACCGTGACCGTGACCTCTAACATTTCGCGGGATAATTACCCACTTATATATAACGGGAAAAAATTTATAGCTTCTCCCAAAAAACTGAAACAGGAGGGTGCAATTTTGCATCCCTCGCGCAGAAAAGCCTTTAACGGAAATCACGTGAGTTTCCAATTTAGCATAACTATAAAAGGTTTTGGGGAGTGAACTAAAATGCTTTTGTGACTGTTTTAGATATTCGTTGTGTACGTTATACTTTTCTCACCATTTTACCAGTTTGTAAAGAATAAAACGAGAATATAAATTATTAATTATATATTATCGTCATTCCTCAGAGGAGACATTAAGCTAATTAATTCTATCCCAAAATGTTCCCGACTTTTTTTATGCGGCGGATAAGGACCGCATTTGTAAAATATGCCAATTATTTACGAAATTTATGTAAGAGTACTACCATAACAAAATAAATATTTAAATATTACACATGGAAACATTTTAGAAACATATAGTTTCTCATTATATACACAGATAAGTTTGCACATACATAATTCATTGCTACTCATCGTAATCCAAAGCTCTGTAATGAATAAGTTCAAAATAGCTTTCGTCACTTGAAGGTACAATTTCAATTGATTTATATTTTTGGCAACATAAAGTAAGAGATAAAAGTTTTTATGACGAAGGTCGGGTGGTCAGTTGCTTGTAAATGTCACGATAACCAGATATACATGATTGAAGCCCTTTTTGAAATTTTATACTCCCTTCTTAATTGGTATCTTTTTTAGGAAAATGCTTATCCAGTTTGTTGGAAAGCTGTATCCCTGCATATTTTAACAAATGAATAGAGCGTCTTAAAGTGTCTACATTTCAGGGCCGTAACGTTCACCATGGGGGGCAGGACTCTGGGGTCCAAGGCCTGACTTAAGCTAAATACGTATTTACCCAATTTATAAAATATTAAAGGCAAAACCTGACTTTCAGGGGAGGGTGGGAGGTCCTAACATTCTCCGTTACTCCCCTGGTATAAATAGATATAAAACATTACCAAAGCCATTGAAATTCATAAACCACATAAAAAAGAAAGATCGCACATAAGAAAACGCACAAAACAAATCGCATAAAAAAGAGCGCACAAAAACAGGTTCTACTGTATATAAAAGATTTTCCTTCCTAATTTTAAGAGGTTTTTTTTAAAATGTTTTTTTTAATTGTTCGTTACTCTTTAGCATATTTTTTAGGAACTTTGCAGCGTTGAGGGGAAAAAGTCTCGAGAAAAGATTTTTATAACATTATGAATTCCTTTGTTTCAAATCAAGACACTTAAAACTTTTCTTTACACAATACTACACAATGATAAGTTATATTATAAATGCGATTTTGAAAGGACGCAAACAAATTTTCCAGAGAAGAATTGAGAGAAAATTACTTACCGCTTTTGTCGTTTGAAAATGTACGGTCATGACAAACAATGAGAAAATAAATTGTTACAAATTTCGTGCAATTGTGTGTGTTTTCTATACAAACTTAAAACCTGTTTATTCAAAACATGAAAAAAAATATATTTTGGAAGCGTCTGAATCGTGTAAAAGAAATTGTGGAAACAAAATACTTTTATAACACTGTTTTTAAGTTTTCGAAGCGCTTTATTCACAGTCTGTGAGTATAATAGGAAATAAAATAAAAAGTAAATGGACAGTTTTTCTCTAAGCGTATGAAGAATACAAAATCGTTCAGAATGATGCTCAGTGTGAATGGGGCGATGTGAAGGAGTGGCACCTTCTAGGGGTAGCCTTTGCTATCAAATTTCGACGCTTGAATTCATTGTTGAATATTGCCGTGATTTTAAATGGGTTGAGAGTACCAGAGCCAAATGGATACTCAAGAGAACTTTTACATGCCACATAATCATATGACATGCGTGTCGCATTCAGGAAAATCTATTGACTCCAGCTAGGATCGAACCCGCAACCTTAAGCTTACATGGTGGGCACGCTACCTCTAAGCCACCGAGCCGACAAAAGGCAGTTAGAGTATTACAATTAAAGAAACAGATTGCGATGGAAGCCCTTCAAAGCAATTCAATGACTTTTGGTGGCGGGCTTTGTAATTTTGAGCTATGGTCTAGTAGCGAAAAGGACACTCTTTGGCGGTCATTCCCTTTTCAAAACGTCCACATCACACCAGTTCGAGGTCGCGGTAAACAAGTGGTCAAGGTCACGAGCTTGTGGGGGACATGTTCAAGCTTTAGTGCCACTCAAGACCCACCTTGTAGAGGTGCACCCACCGGATGCACATTCCAATTCTTCCCGTTGACATGGCGTAGAAGGTCGAACAGGGGGTGTCGTCCTCGTCACTTGACCGAGGGCTAAAATTACCAAGTCCGTCATCAACAGAGAGGAGGGGAGGGGACTTTACACATCTTTAATACTGATTAGTTAAGGGATCTAAAATTTAAAGTAAAACTTCTCAATTGGATACAATGCCAAAAACAACCCAATTTTTTTTTTCCTTAGACATATATATATATATATATAAAAAAATATCATATATATTTTTCCTTATACTATATATATATATATATATATATATATATATATATATATATATATATATATATATATATATATAATATTTATTTTAAATTTTAGAGTGTTGTGTGTGTGAGACGCCTTAAAAATAATTCTGTACAGTTCGTTAGTTATTCGTGTTTACCCTTGATTTTTCGATATGGTATTACATTTCTAATTCATATGTTGTGTATCCTATTTCTGTTTTAAACGATTTACTTTCATTCGTTTTAGATTGCAACCCTCAAAAAGAATCCAGTGGCCTTTAATGGCCATGATCATTTTGTTCCTTTTCACGACTCTCATTGTATTTGTAGACACGGACAACAGTGAGTACTTTTCCTATCTCTTTGCCGCTTCTTTTCTCGTCGGCGTTCTTTTATTTTACTACTTTTACTGTTCGTAAAGTGTTAGTTCATGTAAGAATCGCATAAAACATTTTTTTTAATGAAAAGGGCAATTCAATGCATGTTTGAAAATTAGGGCCAGTGAGTGATCTATTTTAAGCTTGACTAATCATGCGATACTTTTTTCAAAGAGAAAGGGACCCATTTAAAAAATTAAAAAGACCGAAATGAAATTTAACAGATTCTAGAAAATATTCTAAGAACATACCAGTTCTAGACACTCGAATGTAAAACAAAACTTGAATTATTTTTACTATCTCTTTTTTCGATGCCATTTTTAATGGTTGTCATGACAAATTATATATACAGTAAAACCTATTTTTGTGCGGTAGATAAGGACCTCCTAAAAGAAATGGCACATAAAAATATTCGAAAATTTCATAAATACTTACATATAATAAACATTTATGTTGACAAAAAAACTTTTTTTATGCAAGGGGCAGGGAGCGTGCAGAAAAAGTCGCACTTATGTCAATTATTTACGAAATGTATGAGAAAGTACTTCCAAGCAAAATAACGCATAAAATTCCACATTTCATTATTCATTGTATACATGGAGAAGTCTTCAAAATGCACAGACTCGTAATCCAAAGCACGCATCTTCCTGCGATGAATAAGTTCGCTTTCGCCACTTGAAGACACAATTTCAATTGATTTATTGTTTGGCAAACTAAAGGAAGTGATAAGTTTTTGTAACTACGGTCGGTTGGAGATTTGCTGGTGAATGACGTATATGTGTGAGCAAAATGTTCTAGAGGCAAGTTGGCTGACTTGATCTTGCAGGCTCTGATGGAAATTTCAGCTCCCTTACTATTGAAAAAATAGTAGAGAAGTGTGATAGGGTCAATTTGTCTCATTCAGTTGATTCTAAAATTAAATATACTTGCAGCTATAGATCCATAAATAAATTGAATAAACTTGTCACTATTTTATTTACTGATTTTTTATGGTGCAATTCCTAACTTTCCTGAGATTCAAAGTTGACTAATGCATGAAAAATAATTTTAAAACGATGCGTCACTTCCATTCCCTCCTGACGGTCCAAAACAATTGCCTACCCCAGTTCTGTTCAACTTTTTATTTTGTTTATTCATGGGGGTTGATTTTAGTTCGCAGATAAGATGTTACAGAAACAACACAATTATATATATATATGTCTTCTTTCCCTTTTCAGGTCAGACAACGTTTTTTGCAGTCACCATAACGACAGTCGTTGCAATCAACGGTAAAATTTCCTTTCAACATTTCGATTTTATTGAGTCCGCATCTCCTACAGGTGTTGACTGACTTTGTTCAAATGATTTCTTCTAAGTCCTTCTCTTCATTACAGCTATGTGTGGTTTTGTGCAAGGCGGGGGCACGGGGATCGCTGGAAGTTTACCGAAGAAATACATGGGATACAACGTCAACGGAATGGTAAGTCTTACTTAAAGGTAGATTAAAAATAACTTGGAAAATGTTGAGAACGAACACGGTGCATAAAAATTCGGACTTATAAAAATGTAGGAATGTAAAATGCCTTGAATCAAAAAACATTTGAAAAAATTTTGAATGTTGTGCATAAATGTGTTGCTGTTACTCATGCCACCCGATTGAGGGCGTCCAATCGAAATTCATCGTGGCAAAGGACTCTCTCGTTAGTTGAAGCTCTGAGCACCCGTAGTGGAAACCTAGCCCAAATTACTAGGGGATACAAGATGCTCCTAAGATCTAATCTCTCGAGAGAATACTCCCATGCCACTCAGGTGCTATACATTTATTCCGGGATTCGAACCCAGCCCCTACGGCACAACAGTCAGCATCACTAACCATTATAGCATCTATGGGGTACATAAATATATAACTTCAAACTTTACGATGAAAACTCCATTTATATTATAAATGTGGATGGCCATAAGTCGCATAGTCGATGTACAGTCAGGCGGACCTCTAACAAAGTGGCTAAATCCCGAAAAAAGTTCGTTATATAGAGATTCATCTTTCAATCTACACTATTAAAATTCGTAGGTAAACAAAAGTATCTATGTAGAAATGTTTCCATATTTTCTCACGAACCCACACAACGCAGAAACTCGCCGAAGGTACCAAAATTTAGGGAATGATCCTAGGAATCCGTTTTGACCATTTATATTCCGATATTCCAATTAGTTGAAAAGATATTAATTTAAAACCTTAAAACGCATAATTAGTACCATTTCTCACAGCCAGGGGGAAATTCGGAACTTTTTTTTCAGACGTTTTTAAAACGCGATCTAATTTTTTTCATGAAACTCACACAAAAAATAATTACAGATTCATAAAGATCATTTATTTCGCCATGATATGCTATAATTTATTTTACAAAATAATTAAATTTTGTATTTTTTACGATTTATTTAAAATGAATCACGCGAAATCGGTTCCTTTTTTTAATATAAAATTCTAAGTTGTTCCGCTCGCACTTTCTTTCGCGTTAATAAAAAAAATATTTTACACTAAAAAAATTCACGCTTTTCTCTTTTAGAATCAGTCATTTAAGAAATTTAATGTCAAAAACTGTTTTTTTTATTTTTACGATTTTTCAAAAAGTACTCCACATTTTATTTAAATACTTAATAACTTCTTTATTAATAAAAATAATCTCACAAAACTTATTTTCCGTGTGTAGAACGATATTATACTTAAGCTGCACAAAGATTGATAAAACATCTTAAAAATTACGGTTTTTAAATAAAAAAAATTGTTTTTCGCTTTTTTTCCTTTTTTGCGACAAACATGTAAGCATTACTTTTTTTTAAGTTTTTTGTTTAAAAATTACCATTGTTTGCAATCGATATATGAAGTTTGAAAACATTAACTTAAAAATGAAGCCCCAAAACAAATTAAAACTTTTTTTTAAAAAAAAATCAATTTTACAATTGCTCTGAGTTAGGCGGCGAAAACCTGTTTGGCGCAAGAAAACTCTTTCTACTCAGCCCTCTACCTCTGATGAAAGGTTACACTTGAAAAGATGGTGCGCCTATAAATATTGAAATTCACCAGATTTTGCGAAATTGAATATCAAAAACTTTTTTTTCTACAATTTTTCAAAAAATTCTTTCGTTTTTCCTCCTTTTTGCGAGAAATATTTAAGCACTATTTTTGCTGCATTTTTTGAAGGTTAAAATTAAAATAAAATATCAAAATGTTTTAAACAGATCTGCTTTTTTTTAATGTTTTTTTCAGTACATGTATATAAATATATATATCTTGTCTTTCCCCCATACTGTTTTTTTTTCTAACTTATATATATTTATATGTTTAATCTAACATTCAAACGTTCAGATAAAAGCAACCGTTTCAATAGCTATCTGTAAATTTTTCTTTTATTTTACTCTTAGCATCAGAATCGTTTTCATTTTATTGCTTCAAATTAATAATTTTTTAATTATAAGACAATATTGTTTTTTATAAGTCATACATCGAAATTTGAAGCTATATCTTATCTGGGAGAAGGAGGGGAAGATAGAACAATAATTTTACACTAAAAAAATGTGTTCGGGCTAGAGAGGGTAAAGAAACCTGTCTTAAATCAAAAATAAGTGGAATTGAACAAATTTTGAAAAAGGGAAATTTTTTGACATAATTTTAGAAATCACTCACATTGTGCGCGTACAAACACACACACAGAAATGCTGGTGTCATGAGGAAAAGAGAAAGCCTGATCAACGCCGAGCTAAGCGGTGGAGGGGTGGGAAGTCATTTTGAAAATGAGTATTAGAAGTTCTGATTTTGTGAAGGAAAGGGAAAATTTATGAAAATATAGAAAGCCCATGCAACGCCGGGCCATGTAGCTATTATACTTTATAAGCCACATGAAACAAATTTTAAATTCTTAAAGACTGTATATATTAAAAAAAAGTAATTATTCTCTCTCACACCATTATATAAATTAATATCTATTTATTTTATATATCTCACCCATCAAAAAAAAAAGGGGGGAGAAAACAAGGAAAAAGAATGTCGAGGAATATACTATATTTTCAACATTAAGAAAATAATTTTAAACTAAAATTAATGAATTTTAATTACATTTTCTAATTTAAAGCCTGCAAGTAATTTTATAAACATAGATTATTTTTTTATAACCAGAATTTCTAAACATACATTACCACATGCGCCTTTAAATTTAATTACTCATAAAATCCGTTAATTAAGGTTGAGTTTTTTTGTTTCATAATATGCCTCACATCTTTGCAATGCACCCAAAATCTCTTCAGTCTTAAATTTTTCTAGCCATCCATTGCTACTTGAAAATGGGTCGTACCGCAGTGCCTTCGCAAATTGAAGAGATTTCTCTATTACGAGAGGTCCAGGGATCGGAACATTTTTATCTCTCGCTTCAAAGCTGCCTCGTCGACATTTTCATAGACACATGTTCTTATACGTGCTGAGCAAGAATTTTCGATGAATCATAATTTTGTAGCTTATCTCGATTTTTTGTAACAGTTGATAAGCTGTGTGGAGGAATAACAAATTTTAAAGCAATTACCTTTTTCTTGCTGACTTGCTCAGGAATTAAATTTTTTGTTTGATGCTCAAGCCCTTACATTTTGACATTTTTGAGTTACGAGAAAAGAAGTTACCAGTACAGCTGATCAAAATTACAAATGAACGGAGTATAGTTCAAGAACACGAGATAACTCCACTGAGGGTGTAAGGGATCGAAGATGTTTCTAGCGAACTGGACGATGGAAGTTAAAGATTGCACTTGTTGGATGAAACGCCCCGAATTCTATTGCTCTCGGTGAGTTAGGCACCTAATAAAACCTGTTCGAGATTTATGACCATCCTAAAATGTGTTAAAATATAGAATAATTTGAAATGTACAGAAATACTAAAAATAGGGAGAACAAAAATTCAATCACAAGAATAACGTTCGTTACATATAACTATTGGGAGGTTCTATTGGAGGAGGGAACGCACTTCCCTATTGGGAGGTTATTACGAAGAAAATGGTGAAATATTTTTGGTTCCAGGAAAAGTTGGCGAAAGAGAAAAATTGACAAAATACAGGTTCGTAATATGGAGATGGACTGTATTTGCTTTTCCTGTCTTCTTTAAAAACACCTTTTTCCTTCTTCTAAATACATCAGCCAATGGATAAGAGAAAAAGGCACAGGTACGAGCAGCGGTCAAGAAAACACAATGGGGGAGCCAATAGTTTGAAAATGACTGTCTGAGAAAATTGATAGAGTTTTTTTTCCTCGTTTCAAGACTTATCGCATTTAGGAGTTTCCGCCATTTTTAACCTGCATATACAAATGTTAATATTCATTAGAAATATATCTTTTATATACATTATAAAAAAATTGATACAGCCTAATATATATAGATTCGAACTTAAGTTTATATATCTTATTCCAAAAATTGTATTTATATATTTTTCTGTTTTTATCTTTTTCTCTCAGCATGTCGAGATCTTATTCTTTCAACTCTTGAGGCTAATATTATTGGTTGCAGTTAAAAACTTTTTGGGTCATGTCATTTAATTATTTATCACAAGTTATTATTTTTATTATAAGTTATTCTATACATCATATTATTTTTTTTATAAATGATGTTGCGCAGAGCTCGTGAAATGTATTTCTGTTCTTTATTCCTTAATATTTCGTTCCTCTAGGCTTTAGGTGGCATGTTAGCGTCTGTTGCGCAGATTCTGTCTCTGTTGGGGAACACGAAGCCGGAAAACAGCGCTTTTTTCTACTTCACCACAGCCACTGTGTTCCTGTGCATAACTTTCGTCTTTTTTAGACTGACACTTAGGAGCGTAAGACGCCGTCTTTTTACTTATTTTTTTATTGCTAATTAAAACTGTGCAAACTTCTAAATGCTAAGTGAAAGTCACTGTGCGTTTCTTATAAAGAAATGCCTTCAGAGAATGCTTGAAAATTATTTATCTTACATGTCACGTTTACGATAATCTTAAAAAGGCAACCGAGAAATTAAAAATCATATATTTCGTAACAAACTTGTAAGAAAAATTACCAGATTAATATCTCCAAAGTTTCATAACAAATAATTACGTATAAAATTTAATTATTTCATCTGTTGATGGAGTTTCCACCGATTGATTTGATTTTCGAAAGGCAGGATTTATTTACAAAACATTTTAAGTCACAAAATATAACATTAAAATAGCTTCACACCAGGGCTGGTTTATCCATTGGATCAGTACCTCTCAAATTTTCACTACTGGTGACCCAATTTCCAATCATAATTTGTATCGCCCCCCCCCCTTATACAATAATAATGAGCTTTGTCGCTAAAGCTACCATACGATCTTAATTATAAACCGTACAAATTCACAAGAAAATATTAAATTTTGTATTTGTTACTTTTAAGTTATATATATTTTAAGTAAATTACTTTTACGTACGTAATATATATTTTAAACAAATTACTTTTAAGTAATAGTATAGTTATCATGTTACTTTTCGTATCTATAATTTTTAAATTGGAGCAGATTGCAAAATGATATTTATTTAAAGATTTATTTCTTCCATCATCCATTTCTAAAAGTTTAAATGTCATTAGAAAAGTCTAGTCTATGTTGCCCTCTATCATATCCGTCACAATTAGCATCCTCGCGAGTGAGTCTGGGCAACCTATCCGACTCCTACGCAAAACGTGTCATTGCAAATGTTGGTACCTTTACAAAATTCCCCAGGAGCTGGTAATACTTTTGAGTGCGGCTCCGTATAATAGGCGGCACCAATGGCCGCAAGTCATTTTGATGTCCAGTTTCCTCCTCAAAGGGAAGCACCTGAGCTCTGACGATGCAAAATTGAACTTAAGATTTTGGCAGCCAAGCCAAACGGACACTTCAAGGGGTTTTTTACATGCCAAATAATCATACGACATCAATGTTCATGGTCGCTGCCACATGGGCCAGGGTCGAATCCGCAACCTCGGGTGCTGATGGCCAGTGACAAACCAACTACACCACCCAGTCGGCACTTGCTGAATTGTTAGGAGAGTAAAACTAAGAGCACGGCAATGAATACAAAAATGTAAAATGATTTTTTTAAAAATGAATGCTCATATTATAAATAGATTTATACGAACTGTAATTGTAATTCTCACAAATTAGCATTCATTATTGATGTTAAATAATGAAAAAGAATGTAAAATTCCGATAAAGAATAATTGTATTATTTTTAATATTTAAAATGAGAAGACTTCAAAATGTTTTAACCCGGGAGCAGACGCGCACTCGATGCTAATGGTAAACGCCGCGCGAGGTGACTCCGTCACCCCGAAATTTTTTTTTACAATTATTTTTATTGTACACGATAAAATTCATAATTCCAGTGAATAATTTAACTAAGAGAAAGTATACTTACCTACTTTCTACCTTTTTCCATTGATAATTTGAGAAAAATTCCAACAGAACCGAATTAAAATGTTAGTAAAGTGCACGACCTTAATACAGGACACATATCACATAAACTTTTCACGAACGTTTCAGGAATGATATCTGCAAACAAAACTGTCATATTCTGTTCAAATTTTTGTAGTTTAAATCTGTGCCCCGCGCGACCGCTCCAGGATGAAATGCGTAATCAATGTAAAACTGTGAATGTTAGTTCTAAAAAGGAATTACGTAAAACGTTTTTCATCATGCTTTATGTTTCAGAATACTCATAAAAATAAATAATGGCCAAATAATCCTTCAAAGAGCTTTTTGGGCTTTTCGAAATGTCATATAATTCTTTCGTATGGGCACATTATTTACAACTTCCCTAAATGAAACATAAAGACATAAAAAAAGGAACGAACTAACCATACCTGTAAGTTCGAAGGTCAAATAGATGAATTTTTTATCTTCCTAGAATGCTTCTCTGGGTCTGAGTTTTGTCTGGTTTTTAAAAAGAAAACTCAGTAAAAAAATCTCTCTTCGTGGGATTACAGAAAATCAAACAAAATGTTATTTCTTTATTTAGTTATAGGATCAGATAGCTAATGAATGTATCCAAATGAAAGGTTTTTATGTTTGATGAGAAGTAATACTAATAAATTCTATCAGTATAAATGTGTATTTTTTATTATGTCAGAAAGTATTTTCTTACTTCATTACAGTAAATTAATTTTTTTTTAAATCTGTTATTTTCGATATGCTCGCGCCCCCCAGGGGGCGCGTCCCACACTTTGAGAAACACTGCATGGGACGTTTAAGGCTTGAACCCTGAGTCCGGAAGGACCCAGATATGCAGACTTAACCGGATCCAAGAGCCGACAGTGCCTGAGCCCGAAACGGGCTCTTCTTCACACAAACAGATAAAAATTGTATGGTTTATAAATAAATGGTTAACGGAATTCTAATATTCTATTGACAAAATAAAAGGCTTACTAATGCCAAAAATGAAAGGAAAACCAAATCTGGAGGAAATCCCCCGAAGGTTTTGTCAGTCGCAATTTCGAACGCATTCATCCCAACCAGAATGTCGGTAGGGCAGCGTTTCTAGAAGTGTGGGGCGCGCCCCCTGGGGGCGCGATAACCCTACAAGGGAGGCATATCGAAAATTTAAAGATTAAAAAAATAACCGGAAAGAAGTAAAACAAAATACTTTCTTCCATAATAAAAAAATCTACAACAACATTGATATAATTTATATTTATCATCTGGCGTTTTCCCGTCTTCAAATAGCTATCTTTGATCCCAAAACCAAATTTAAAAAAAAAGAAAAAACATTTTGTTTAATTTTCTGTAATTCCTCGATGTGAGATTTTTTTATTACGTTTTCTTTTTAAACCTAAAATATTATTCGTTAAAAGAAAAAATGAAACCCAGACCCTAAGAAAAATTCTAGGAAGATAAAAAATTCATCACTGTAATTATTATTGAAATACTGCACTTTAGTTGTAGAAAGAAAAGAAAAACATGATTCACTTTTCAGCCAGGCAGCATAATACATTTACTGATCATTTGATTCACCTTCCAACTTACTGGTATGTGGTTAGTTCTACATTATAGTTCCGTCCCATCTTTTATGTGTTTGTTTTTTGCTTAGGGAAATTGTAAATAATAAAGAGTTTTATGATATTTGGAAAAGGATTGAGAGAGAGAGAGAGAGATTGGGTATGTGTGTGTGATTTGAAAGATTATTTCGGCCAAGATTTATTCTTTTCAGAGAGAGAGAAAGACAGAGAGTATTCTCAAACATATAAAGCATGGTGAAAAACGCCATAATTCTTTTTAGAACATCCATATTTTTATTCTGAATACACTTTTAACCCGGAGGCGGTGGCGTGGGACATCTGTGATCTCTACTGAAGGAAGTTGAAACTGATCAAGCAAAAGAAGAACCTGCTAAAATAATGCATATTATTCATGATTGAGAAACGCGATGAACATGAAACGAAAGGAAAATTTTCAAAGGCTTCCTAAAGAACTCCATCAATTAAAATATGAAGCGATAAGTGTACTACAAGGTTCAGTTCGCCTTGTCAAAAAGACACAAGAAAGAATAAGTTCAACTTGCTATTTGTTGATCACCAAAGGTGTCACGAGTTCGAGCCCGGTACCCCCGTTGGTGTGGTGGGGTAGTTAGAAGAGGGGGTGCCGGCTCAGGAGTTGTCCATGGTTCAAAATTACGTGGTCCCTAAAGTTCCACTAAAGACCCACCCAGTACCACTAAAAGTACTAAAGTACCCTAAAGCCCAGTACCACTAAAGACCCACCGTGGGGAGACATGCACGTTAAATATGTCGAGAGCTCAAACGTCGTCTCGTTCGAGTGGTGTGGTAGTTAAAAGAGGCCAGCTCAAGTATCGTCCTCGTCACTTGACCATGGTTCAAAATTACGAGGTCAGTCTCCAAAAGCCCTCGTGTAGCTGAACAGTGCGACGTTAATATTCACTCACTCGATCATGAAAACTCATTAAAACTACAATAACTTGAGCAAAATATGACGGTTTTGCCAGCAAATAACATTCCTGTAATATTAGTGAAAAGTGTCTCTGATTTCCGTCCTTTATTAAGGTCTTGCACTTTTGAATCATTTTAGTTCAGTTTTATTGGATTTTTTCTCAAATTATCAAAGAAAAATTTAAAAGTCCTTGAAAGCCGGTAAGTAAACATTCTCTTAATTAAACTATTCACTGGAATTCCGATTTTCATCGTGTACAGTAAAAATAATTATAAACAAATGATTGGGGTGACTGAGTCCTTCCGCACTACCATTAACGTTAGTATCCAGTGCGCCCCTGCTCCCGGGTTAAAACATTTTGAAGTCTTCTCGCTTTAAATATTAAAAATTAACACAATTATTCTTCATCCGAATTTTATATTATTTTTCATTATTTAACAGTAATACTAAATGCTACTTCTGTGAGGTTTAAAGTTACAGTTCTTTTAAAACTATCTACAATTTTAGCATTTATCTAAAAAAATCATTTTACATTTTTGTATACAATGCCATGCACTTAGTTTTACTCTTCTTACAGTTCAGCTATTACATAAAAAATAATGTTTTATTTTTTAAAAAGGTGAACTCGTGCGAAGAGCCGGTGTTTCAGCCAGTATACGTTTAATGTATCAGTACTGAAGAAGGTATTTTATAAATAATTTCTTAATACTAAATTAAGAACAAGTTCAATAATTGTGTGATGCACCTCCCCTCGGAAATACATCCCTCGAAGTATCAGTGTGAGCTAGAGGTATAGGGTTAACGTAAGAACTAGAATCAAACATTATCTTAATATGACTTTATTAAGATATTCAACTTAAACTTTTTGAACAAAGATATAAATTAATGAATGCGAGAATCTACGATGACACAAATACGTAACACACAATATAATACAGACCTATATTAATAATTGAACCGCCTAATCTATAATTATAGTAAGTAATCAATCCTACCTTATATTATTCTGTAATATAAACTTGTCTTTATCTACAGAGGTATGCAGCTGTACCTTTAACTTCTAATCAACTACCAATATGTTTATCCACGACACGTAGAACTTGAATCTTTGAATAACGAACTTCAATACTCAGCCAATACCACAACGTACTTTAATTGTCGAACATTCCTTTACGCTACCATTACATTGCCATTATTGCCATCACGCTTACTCTAAGATCCTATATTTATCCTATATTATTTGCATCTCTTCACTTCTCGTTTCTTGGATTTGGTTGGAAAAGAGTTGCCATTAATTCTGGCCCAAAGAACCCAAAGGACTTGTTAAAGAAAAGACACGTAAGTCGTCACAATTGTTAGTGACTTCCATGGGCTTGTCTTGTAGAGCAAAGTTTTTCTAAGGAAGGTTTATAATATCAGAAATTGACACTCTGAGTTATTTTTTCTGTATTTAGCTGAGATCTATATTTTGTCTTCAAAGCCGCAGCAGCAGAAAATCCGGTTTAACAAAGGTAGGATATTGAAAATGGTAATATCCTACTTTTTTGTTTTCAGTGCCGAAAATCCTCTCTACCGCCTCAGTGATCCGCCTCTATCTAAAATTCAAAGACTGTTTTATTACAAAATTGCCTTTTAATTTTCACTGGATGTGAAATTTATGAAGATTTCTTATTCGGAATTTGAGACTCCTTCTGGAGTATTTTGAAATAGATCCCTAATCCACTCGTAACTTGCTACCAAGTTGTCCTCGTCAAGAAAATACTTTTTAAAATTCTTTGCCAAAATGGCTAAAAGATTTTACATGTGGTTTTAAAAACAACTTTCATATGTTGTTCTTCAGATTTTTAAGTTTTAAAACATAACGAGCTGGGGCGCTTTTTTTTTTTCATTATTTACTTCAGTAGTGGTAAATCCAAAATTTCAGTATTTTTGAGAATATTTCCTTGATTGTTAATTTTTGGAACCATGCTCATCTGTGTACATGTTGAGCTTTATTATCGTCGAATGTTCGCTTACGACTTAAAAATGTTTGTATGATTTTGTTTTAATATACTGCCGAAAATACTTAATTACCGTGAATTGCAATTAATGTGCAAATTATAAAATATACATTCAAGCTAGATTCGGTAGCTATAGAAGTATCGGGTCCATCAAAACTGACTGGAATTGTATGAGGAAAAGAATTTTTACATGTTTTGCGCAAACGTCCGATAGGTTGCCCAGACTCACCCAAACGTACCCAATAATGCCAGATGTGATAGATATGATAGAGAGCAACATAGACTAGACTATTTTTCTAATGATATTTGTACCTATGGAAATGGTTGCTGAAGGAAATAAATCTTTAATTAAATATATCATTTTGCGAACTGTTCCAATTTAAAAATTAGAGAAAGAAAAATAACATAATAATAAGTTATATATATTTTAAGTAAATTTCTTAAAATATATATTACTTAAAAGTAACATACAAATTTAATATTTATACAGTTTATTATTGAGATTGTATTATAGCTTTAGTGTCAAAGTGCATTTTTATTGCAGTAAGAACATTATTGTTGTACAGGAGGGGTGACAAAAATTATGATTGAAAACTGGGTCGCCAGTATTGAAAGTTTGAGGAACACTGCGGTAGGGGAATCAACGACGTTAGATTTTGATGAGTCGTGCTTTGAAGCAACACTAAGGCTATTTACAATTAACTTCAACCTAGTGACGAGGACAGTTCCTGAGCTGGCTCCAAACTTCCCTATCATGCCAACATAAGGACTTTGATCCTCAACAGACAAACTCCACACAATAGGCCTGAAAGCCACGCCACAACAGTGCCCTCCACGAGTTCGAGATCAAGTGAAATGCAAAGTCGCTCTTCCTCACAGTTCTCTTTCAATTGTACGGGAGTTGAATGCTGCTCTGGGCAAAAGAAATGGACAGTTTCAGAAAGACCTACAAAATCACTTTTTAAGGTATCCGACTACGTTCGGAACAGTGATTTTAAAAAAGCGCATAAATGAATAATTTTCATGATATTTAGTGTCACTTAGATTAGAATACATGTATAAAATTGTTTTAACACTAGATTGCCCAAAGGAAGTCATTTTGACAGCTTTTTAATTTCAATTAGAAAAAAAATTCACATATATAATGAACAATTTCTTACAATTTTTTAGAATATACTTTTTTCCAAGTGAAGAAAAAACATTTTACTGTTAATATTTACTAATAACTTGTAATGTAACTGTAAATAATATAAAAAAATATTAAAAAATTAATTTTAAACAAACTTTTTACACATTAATCATTCTTTCACAATGCAGTCATTTTAACTGCTTCGGAACAATTTCAGTCTTTAAGGACGCGATGACAAATGGCTTCAATGCAATGTTTTGGCAAAAGATTAACTTAGAACAAGCTATTTTCAAAAGGTTCTCCTTTTATAAAGAATGCTTCTATAGTTATAAAAATTTGCTTATATTAACTAAAGACTTCTCCAGAGGGCCTAAATTAGGAATTTTGAAAAATTAACATTATTTTCACAGTTACCACCAATTGAAATAATTATCTTCGGGTTTTTTTTTTTTTCTTAAAATTTCTCCCCTCTGTTGTACTAAAAAAGAGATAAATCCACTTCTAATTTATATGTTTCAAAAATTCCAGTTCAGGCTCTGTACAGAGGTCTGAGCTATATACAGGCAAAATATTATTATTATAGAATCACTTTTCATAAAGGGAGATTGTTCTGAAAATGGGTCATTCTATGTTCATTTTTTGTCAAAATATTATTTAAATATAATACTTTATTGTAATAATATTCTTAAAACAATTTTATACACGTATTCTAATCAAGTGACACTAAATATAAATATTATCAATTTATACGGTTTTGCAAAACTACGGTTCTGAACGTAGTCGGATACCTTAAGTCTTGTATATGTTATACCTGAATTGTGAATTCAGTCGCCGGTAGAATCCGGGTAAGAAATTTATCAATATAAGACAGATACGGGTACATATTTCAATGCATTTAAGGGAAAACAATACGATTCAATTGACAAAAATCGGTCAAAAAATCAAATCTACTCTAATGGACAAAAAAATTAGCGCACCAAGAAGGAGTCGTCAAAATGAAACGAAATTTTATATACATAATGACTATTTTGATAAGAGTAAATAATTAGAAAATCAAAGAAAATGATTATTTATTTCAGAGAAAAAGGCAAAAGAACGGAGGATTTAATATCCTGTTGAACCCCAACTAGCGCGAATGCATGATGCGATACGATCGGGCATTAAGGCATACAAGTTCTGTGTGATGTCTTGATACATTTCATTCCATATTGGCTGTAACCTTGCCTTTGGTTCATTCAAACTCGCCGTCCTAAATGATCCCAGATATGATCGATAGGAGACAAATCTGGGGATCAGGCAGGTCAAGGAAGGGTAATAACAGTGCGGAGATAGTCTTGTAACACCCTTGCCGTATGAGGCCGCCCATTCTCTTGTTGAAAAATGGCTCCTGGAAGCCATTACATGAGTGGCAACACATATGGTTGCAGGATGTCATGGACATACCGCTTGGCTGTCATAGTGCCACGGATCAATACTAGGGATGACCGTGTATTGTAGGCAATGGCACCCCATACCATCACACCAGCTGTGGGAGTGGTGTGTCACTGTAAAGAAAAGGCAGAATTGAGGTGTTCACCACAGGGTTTCCACACACGAACACGATTGTCATCACTGCTGAGATTGAATCTGGATTCACATCGCTAAAGACGACCTAGTTCCATTCCGCTGCAGTCCAGTTTCCTCGTGTGCATCACCACTCCAAACGGAGGACGTCGATGGGTGGGCGTCAAGAGCAGCACACGTAATGGGCGCCGCGATCCCAAATGTCCTTCAGCCAGGCGCCTTCGTAGGGTTCGAGTAGACACAGGGGTCCCTAATGAAGGTGTTACCTGTGCCTGGATGGCAGCCGATAAAGCAGTTGGCTGTACGCGTACATTTCTTACCATGTGGCGGTCTTCTCGATGACTGGTCTGTCGAGGGCATCCTGAGCCTGGTCTTCGTGTAAATGACATCTTTCGCATCCACCAGTCCCAACACTTCCTCACAACATAATCAGAGCGGCCTAATTGACAGGCTACTCGCCTAACTGCTCACCCAGCTTCCATCCTGCCGATGATGCCGACAGCTGCTCATATTGTCTTCGAAAACGGCGTAATGGTATGTCTACCTCAGCTCTTCCTTTGTAAACGATTCAGCACACTCAAACAAGCTTTGGTTACCTGTTTTATACTCCACGGAGAACGACGTTAAACGCTCTCTACCGGCTATACGTAATACGCAATCACGCTGCACTTCTAATCATTTGCGTATTTCCCCGATATGTACCTTCATGCCAAGTTTCGTTACGATCCCGCAATTATTTCTTGGTGCACTAATTTTTTTTTTGTACATGAGTGTATTTTTTTAGCCTAAATCATTTTTATACACTTTTCTACAAACTCACAAAATTTGAAAGCTCTAAGCGTAAAAATCTCAGAGTTGTGGTAACTTATACGTTTGTTTTTATTCATATCCCAATGGCAATGATTAATTGATTGAATACTAATGTCGCACTGTTCAGCTACACGAGGGATTTCGGCGACGGAACACATAATTTTGAACCATAGTCAAGTGACGTGGACGAAACCTGAGCTGGCAACCCCCTACCACACCACGCCAACGAGAGGACGTATAGGACGTATCAGCTCTCGACAGATTTAACATGCATCGCTGCCCTACACGGTAGGTCTTGAGTGGTACTGCGCTCGAACTCGTGATAAGGCAAGCCTCGGTCCGATGCCTATACCACTCGTCTACCGCGGCCACACACGTCCCAATCGCAAATCAAAACTTTAAGCTGAGATAAAATAACTAGTTTGTCTACATTTAAAATGTTAAGGCTTTTACTAATGCCTAATACTTAGAGATTTTTTCACTTGTTGTTAATAGTACATGGAATAAAAGTTAGTATGTATTTTTCAATATCAAAGCAATTCTTATTTTTTTTAATAATTGAATTTAGAATTTACACATTTTTTAAGGAATTTTCAATAAGTATTCATAAAAAAAAGTATTGTAAGAATACCAATCATATTATCGCAAAATCCATACCAACTTTTGTTATACATAGTTTTACGTACTTGTAAATAAAATTTCATATATGTACGTCCATTTTGTAGGCGGAGTAGCATTTGAAAATAACTTCCTAAGTTACAAGTTTTTCCATTAAAAAATTGAATGGTTAGCATTTTATGAAATTTTGAAAACCAGTCCAAAACCTGTTTAACATTCTACATACACATACGAGGCAACCAAAAAAAAAGTATAAAAAGCATTAAATTAAAAAAAATTGTGTCCCTTTAAAAGAAGGCCTAAATGCGAATCGTTCTTTACTAAAGATTTCAATTATCTTAAGTTCAGTAGTTTTTATCAAACAAAGCACTGATAACTGCTCTAACAAGTTATTTAAGAAAATTATTCAATAAATGGAGAAAATTCTTTAAAATTATGATTTTAATCACATAAGAACTCATTGAATTTTCTCCCCTCCCCTTCTTTTTTTTAATGAAAAAGGAAAGAAAAAAAAATTTTTTTTTGTTCCAACTGCAACCAGATCAAACTTTTACACTTTTATTGGCTCAAAGGTAATTAATTATGAAGTTAACGATTAAACGATTTTTTTTTCTAAAAAGGATTTATTACGTAACTCAACCTTTTATTTGCATTATAAAAATGGAAAAATATCCTATACTATTCTAAATTTCCTTCAAATGTTCTTTAAGGGATCATATATTATAATGCTTTGCGCAAATGATTCATAATTTACTTTTTTAAAGTAACGAAGCCTTACGAAGCAAGTGATTGTTTTATGTTATTAAACACTCTATAAAGGCCTTATCCACGTATACGCATTTGGAGCAATTTTCATTTAAAGCCATTCTGGGCGATTTCTATCTTGTCGCCATAGCAACCGCTTCGAACTACTTTTTCCTAGGCAGCTGGGAAATTGCTCGAAGAAAAATTGCTTGACATTCCAGCCAATGGGATTTTTTGGCTCCCTACGTCATAAACAAAATGGCGGTAAAGACGGCAGCCTCGGTTTCGTCAAACGCCACAGAAATAGGGTGGAACCAGAATGGTGCTTTATTTCTGTTTACGACCGCAGACACAAGCGTCAGCAGAATAAAAGAAAGAATATTGGATGTTCGTTTTCCAAAGCAGAAAAATAGGCGAGTAATTTTTTAATGTAAAGAAAGGGCGCGGCTTACGTCAGAGCGTATTGTTTTGTCTACGGCAACCCTTCACCCTCACCACTTCTTGAAAAATTTCTCGAAACGTTTGTTCCAAATATGAGTATTTGATAAGGCATCGAACAACCCTTTCGAGCAATTTCATCCAAACTGCCATAGCAACAGCTTTGAACAACTTTTTTCCAGTGAGTTGAAAAAATTGCTCGAAGTTCCAGCCAATGGGGTTTTTCGGCATTCTACGTTAAAAATAAGATGACGGTAAAGATGGCAGCCTCGGCTTTTTTAAACGCGTCAGAAATGACGTATAATATTTTGAACAGAATGGTGCTCCATTTCTGTTTACGACCGTCAACAAAAGCGCTAGCGGAATAAAAGAAATGATATTGGATGTTCGTTTTCCGAAGCAGAAAAATCGGCGAGTAATTTTTCAATGTGGAGATAGAACGCTGCTGACATCAGAGTATTTTCACGGCAACCCTCCACCTCCCAGCTGCTCGAAAAATGTCCCGAAACGGTTGTTCGAACCATGCGTGTGTGATAAGGGCTTAAAGCTCCTACAAAGGTCATAAAATAATCAAAAATTCAGTATCACAGAATCCACCTATGACTAGCATTTGCACATTGAATGTTAAAATGGTGCAAATTCCCAGGAACGATGCATAAAGGTCGATGAAAATAGAAACACCTCGCGATGCATTCGGCCAGGCATCATCAATTGTTGCTTCAGCTCTGCGAAATTTGAGGTTGAGTCCTGGTGGCATTAAAAAACCCCCAAGGAGAGGGATCGAAACACGATAAATCAGTGTCCTCCCGTTGGTGTAATGGGGTAGTTTGATAAGGAGGATGCCAGCTCAGGTGTCGTCCTCGTCACTCAACCATGGTTCAAAATGATGAGGTTGATCAGCAATGGCCCTTCTGTTGCTTTACAAAGCGACGTTAACAAAACATTCAAACACTCACCCTAAAATGTTCATCACCATCTAGAAGTCATTCTATAGTCACAGGTTGGTCTCTAACCTAGGTGCTAAGAAATGAAGTTCGCTCTGCATCTGAGAAAGATAGGACAGTGAAGTGTACCTGTTTAGGTGCCACCCGAATAAAAATTAAAATGACTTCTTATAGCTTATATAGAGTGACACTAATCCAAATAACTTTCTGTGAAAATATCTTTTTGAATATATTATATAGTTTGCATTTCGGAAAAAATAATATATTTTTTTTCCAGGAACTGTACAACTTCTACATGTCCAAGCAAACTTGTAAGTACTTAAATCTCATGAAATACATTTGTCATTCAATCTATATGTTTACTTTCGGAATGCCACAAAAATTAATTTTTGTAATTTCTTATTTTCCACTGATCAGTAAAAGAAATTTCAGGAGTTCTTAAAGCAAAAGAGTTTTACCACAATAGGACGTAGTAAACAACTTATATGTACGTAAAATATAAAAGCGTTTCAAAATCAATCAAGATGAATATATTCGGATGTATTATTTTTAAACAGATTCCTTTTTCAGAGAAAAGGAAAGTTACAGACATAAACGTTTTTTTTTCATCAGAAATTGTAAATGAATAATTTTATATTATACGAAAAAAATAAATAAATGATAATATTAAAATTCCGTACAAAAACTGATGAGAATTTTAAATAAGGAATCGTGTGAGCTTTACCGATGCCTAGATTCCTAAGCCTTATACTTATCCCACCTGATCGAGGAAATTCATCATGGCAAGGGGTTAGTTGTACGTTTGTCGTTAGTCGTAGCTTTGAGCACTGTCAGTCGTGAACCCAATTTATACAAAATAATGCAAAACTCATAAGAACAGCACAAATTCACCTTTTTATTCCAAGAGAATTCTATCAACAACGTTTTTTAACTCGTTGCCCAAGACAAAATACAAAAGTAGCTCGTTCAAAATATTAAATCGTGCCGTCACAAACGAGTAACTTAATGACGTTACCGCGCGACCCTGACAAGCACCATGCAGGTGACAGTATAGATTTGGCTCGGTTCCACCCCCAACTTTGAGGGAGAACATTCCGGGGGTGGTAAACGGCACCCTACCCCTTTTCTCTTCCCACCAACCTCACGAGAGGACTAAAGGCTCGACTAATATTTAGAGTGCCCCCATACCGCAAAGGCACTATATAGTTACAAAGATCTATGTCTTTTCAGAGATTCAAACTTAGACCCTACTGCACAGCAATTACCATCGCTAACCACTCTACCGGATGGGAGGATTTGTTAAATATAAAAGTATACATGAGTAAAAATTAAATTTTTAAGGAGAGAAACACTGGAAGAGAAGATCTCTTCCTTTTTGATTTAGCAAGGCGTCAGAATAACTCTTTTCAACTGAATGTGAAGTAATATTCTCGAGGAATCAGTTTCGTGTTTATGACGTGGAACATTTAAACAGATTCACTTGTAGGACAAAATGGGTTCATTGATTTTATATTTGAAACAAGTCCACATTTATGATATTTCGTATGAAAAAGGAAATAAAAAACTTCTTAGAAAATCTCTTGACTTTTAGTTTATAGAAAGTATGAAGAGATGGGCAACGCTTGCTTTTGAGTCCCAATTTGCAAAGAGCGGAAGAGCTTCTGGCAGCTTTTGTAGTTATTTTACCTTTTGGAGAGCTGTCTAAAAAGTATCCGACATTATCCTTTCAATAGCGTCGTCAATTTCAGAAACTATCAGGAGTCGCAAGGATTCATATCTGGAAACGGAATGGTCACTCCGTGCATCCCGCAAAATCCTAGTAGTTAGTGCGGAATCTTCACCGATATCAACCTTCTCGAAAATTTCGGGAAAAATCAAATGACTTTAACCAGGGTTTTCAACTATACCTGCATATCGAGCAATTTGCGCCTCTTAAAGCTTTATCACACACGCATAACTCAATCTCTTTCGAACAACCACTTCGGAAAATTTTTCGAGCAGCTGTGAGGTTGAAGGGTTACAGTAAGCAAAACTACACGCTCTGACATCAGCCGTGTCTATCTTCACACTAAAAAATTACTCTCTTATTGTTCTGTTTCGTAAAACGAACAGCCAATATTATTTCTTTTATTCTGCTCGCGCTTTTGTTGATGGTCGTAAACAGTAATGGAGCCCCATTCTGTTTAACATTATACACCAGCAAAATATTATACGCTAATTCTGATGCGTTTGACGAAGTCGAGGCTGCTATTTTATTTATGACGTAAGGAGACAAAGAATCCGGTTGGCTGGAATTTCAAGCAATTCTTTCAGTTCACTAGGAAAAAGATGTTCAAAGCCATTGCTGTGGCAACTGGGTAGAAATTGCTAGCAAGGGTCCATGGAAAGAAAAATTGCTCCAAGTATGTGTACGTGAAACAAGACCTTTAGAGCGCTGATCACTCTTCACTGATGTTCTGCAATTTATTCGGATGAACCCCATCTCCATTACCCCACAACATCTGCTGAATCTTATGAACTACTTTATTTTCGCCAAGTTTTTGGTGAAATTTATTAAATGAGCAAGAAAAATATATATTTATTCATTCGGTTCCTTTATCTTGAGGGAAATAAAAAAGCTATAGAACAACTTTTAACGGCACCTCATTCGGTGACTAGCAGGTAGCGACTGACACTGGAACGTGGAAAAAATTCAAGCAAAGGCCTTAAGCTGTCTCCTGCCACTGTACAAAGTGGCGTCACCCTAGCATTCCTATAGTGTTACGATGCTTTAAGACTTCTTGAGACCCCTCCGTTGCATCTTGCATACGTTGTCAAATACTCGTGCGAACGGTAACCCGCAACAAATAAATGTGCATAATTTACTATCTCGTAAATCTAGGCACCCATCGGCTCGACCCATTATTGCCTTTCATGAATAACGGTCTATGGCAGCGATTCTCAACCTGCGGCCATTTTTAATTAGCCCGCTGCTGTGAGAAATTGACTTGTTTGAGAACGTTGTATTAAAAATTCTTTGTCAAGAAATCAGATACATCAATTTTGCTTTTGGCTATCGATGTCGTATGGGTACCAATTAATGTTCTGTTTGGAACGTTTATACGGTTAGTGATAACAGACACAACAGTAAAGTAGCGACCATTTTATGGTCTTCTATATCTTGCAAGCGAAAAACATTCGGGGAAAAGAAAACGTTTCAAGGCGATTGGGAGGTTGACTATTTTGTAGTAAAAAACAAACATGGATCAGCAATTGTTTGATTAGTCACGAAAGTTCTGTACTTAAAAAATACCAATAAATATGAATCGTTAAATGGCACTTTTTTTTGAAGATCTCTTTTAAGAGGTGATAAATAGGCTTTCTTGAATAATCTTTACAACAGCAACAAAGTGTTTTGCCGGTAGTAATATCATAACGGTAACAAAGACATATCGTATGAAGTTTGTAATACTTATTATTGGTAAACATATGAAAACGTTTACTGATGCAGAAATTATGAAGGAGTGTTTCTCAAATGCTCCTAATTTAGTGTTAGTGACAAAAATAAAACAAATAATAATTATAAAATGCAAAATAGGAGTTACAGTATTTTGATCAATTTTCCCCATTTTAAATTTCCAATTCTTTTTTGGTATTAAAGCATTTCTCTCCCCCTCATGTTGCGGCCCTCGCGAAATAGTTGACATACATAAATGCGGTCCAGCAGCAAAAAAGGTTGAGTGTCCCCGGTCTAGAATAATAATGCAGTCTGGTGCCAGTAGGAATGCCCAGTTTTTCGATGAATATGCTCAGGAATAACATATACAATTAAAATTATTCGGATCATGATTTTATGAAGGCCGAATCGAGACGAACCTGCCTCCCTTTCCGAGGCTTTAAAACGTCCCTGTTAATGTGTGGGGGAAATAAAGCTCAGATACTTCTTAGAAAGCCCTCGTATATTCTAGAATGCATTGCTGTATCTGTCCACGATATCTTGCGAAATTTGCCTTAATACTGTATTTAATCACTTGAACCTTTGTTCTAAAATGACATATTCTAATTTTAAATAAATTTGCATTGTGATTTTTTTTTCCTTGGAAAGTTGAATTATTATACAGTTTTAAAGTGATAGTATAACGTTTACACACAAGGTACGCATATTTGTATAATACATATTTCTAATAAATTGTTATACTTTCAGCTATGATGAAGAAAAAAGACGCTCCTACCGAACATAGGATAAAAGCTTCAAATTGGGAAATCTTTAAACAAGTAATTGTCATTTTTTAAAAAGAAAAGTGGAACAAAACAGATTAAATCTATAATTATAATCTTTTTAATCATTCCTTTTTTTATCCCTTGACAACTCTTAATGACTAATGATTACTTTTAAGGAAATTCTTCAATAGTAAATTAAATATTTGTTAAATTTTATAATAAAAAAATGTATAATTATGGTTTCAAGTTTTATGAAAACCAATGATGACAAATTCTTCCATTGCAGATATGGATTTATGCCATCTCCATAGTGTTTGTGTTTTGGGTCAGCTTAGCAGTTCTACCCGCTGTAGTGGTGCTGGTTGTTTCAACATCTACTCAACATACTATTTGGACAGGTATTTTTTCAACATATTTTGTGCGTCGTCCTTTTCTCTTTCACCCATTATTATTATTTTAAAGAAGGAGTACATGCACAGGGCGTTAAAGAATTTTTATAAGACCGGCTTTATAAAATTAAATAATAAAAAGTTATTTCCGTGTGTAAAATCCGGCGCTTCACAATAATAGAAGATAAGAAAAAACTTCCGCATACATAGAAATATTACTACATATATGCTGTTCATTTAAAAGTAATGACATTCCTTATGCACTAAAAGTATACTATTTTTTCAAAAATGCTTGGAATAAAACCTCGAATAAATTACTTTTTTAAACACACATACATTTCAAGTTTCCTTCGTAAGAATGAGCAGGGCGTTATACGACAAATGTACCTAAGAATTAAATAAATGCAGTTTGAAAATATAGGTAAGCGTTATAGTCCGGACTTTACGGATTGCTATGTTTATCCAAAATAAGCTTCTGCTTCAAGACACAATGGCTTACATGCTGCTTGTTCCAATTCACTTCGTGGAACTGTTTGTATAGTCATAACAATTTAAACTTTTGGAAATAAAGGAAAGGGTGAATACTACGGATCGTTTAAAACACAGTTAATTGTGTAGCCAAAACGGACATGTAGTTTTGTTGCATCAACATTTGAAGACAGTGCTGCAGAATTTGGTGTTATTAGGATATGGCAACATAGGCCTGACATGTCTTTGCTGCAGCCTATCAGTAGGAGTCTAGATAATTGGTCTTGGTCAAATGGGTAATAAGTTAGAGCTGATGGTAGAAGTAGCTGGTTTTGTTGTTGGAGCACATAGCCAGTCAGGATTTTTTTAATTTCCTCTCTTGAGAAGTGAAAAACCATGAAAATTGATTTACTTGACCATGTTAATTCAAGTTTAATAAATTAAAGGAAAACTTAAAATGGAAAAATAGCTTAAGAATTTTGATTTCGGAAGAAAATGGAATATTAAATGCATTTAGAAAACAATTTCTGAAAAGAAAGTAGCTTTTTTTTTTCCAAGCTAGAAGCAAATTTCGAAAAAGTTGCGGAGGTCAGAACGCTAAGATTTGCGTGAGGTTCGCTCGGCCAATGAAAGCCTCGGGAAAGTTAACTGCCCGTGACCGGTCTGGCATTGAGATAATTATCGGGATTTTTGTTTCCTTTGGTGTGTGTAGGGCAGAGCTGAGGGTAAAGACGCAAACCCCATGGTCCGATTCCTTGAAGTGCTACATTTTGTGGGGTAAAATATATTATATTGTGCGGGAATATTATTAGGTATTCCATGGCTTTGGGCACTTCAGAATATATCCAAAACCGGAATCCTCCAATAAACAATTTTTATAAAAACTCCGAAAAATGACAAAAGAAAAAAAAACCTCAATAAGTTTTTAATAAACATAATTTTTTAAATTTCTGCGGATATTTATAACTATGACCATTTTTCTGTAGGCCGTCTATTCCTGCCAGTAGCCTGCTTCTTACTGTTCAACACATCCGATTTGGTTAGCAGGCTCGTAGCTATACGAATACCTATAGTAAGTGCTGCAATTTGTGAAATTCATTTTCAATAAAATACTAAGAATTTAAATTTCAGAGAAGTCTTAATACAAATATACAGTCGGACCTCCATTTTACAAACTTTTTCCTCGAATCGAGAACAGAAAAGTATTGAGAGATGAATCTATAACAAACGAATTTTCTACATAACGATCTTTTTTTTTTTTGGATTTCGCGATTTTATTAAATAGAGGTCCGACTGTAATTATTGTTCTGTCACGAGTATTCTAACTTGATTTATGATTTCTATGTTGAAGTTATCTGTGTGATGTCATAACATTCTAATATATATATATATCATGTATTGGACTCGTTTCATCATGTATTGGATTAACTCAAATTGACAGGAGAAATGCAACGTGCAGCCGCGCGTTTATCATATTATATATTTTATTTCAATATTCAGCTAAGCCGTCTGTACTTCAAGCCATGACAAAACGAGTCCTATTTTCGGCGTCGATCGGGAGCCAATACGCGGTTCATTCACGTGTTTCTTCGTAAGTTCGTTGAAGTCCTTATGCGGGAGGCGGGTTGAGTTGTTCTGGTAGGTTTATATATATATATATATATATATAGATGCCACAACATGACTATTATTATAGCAATTTTAAATAATCATCTTGGGAGATTTATGTCATGGTGACACATAACACAGTGTACAGCACAACATTTAGAATAATTTTTGTGCGTCTATCTATTGACCAAATTACCCTTAGCAGGATTGATAATTAAATTACATAGAGATAGCAAAATTTAATGACATTTGAATGGGAAAAAAAAAAATGAACGTATCTTTCCAGAATAAACTTCTGCCTCTAAAATTATCTTGGCTTAAGAAAGTTAAATAATTTACACTGCTGTAAGAAATTAAGAGAATTTGCAGACTTGGTCGATAATCTCTAAAATTACTCGACAGATTTTAAAGAAATTTGATATGTACATAAATTGATACAATACAAAACAAATAACCATTCAACAATTGCAATACACACACATGATCGTGCGAACACTCGTCAGAGCTGGAAGGTATGAAACAGCGGTTGCAGAAGAAACAAAAGAAATGGGTTAACAGGGGGTATTGGCCTCTTACAGCTCGCAGTGTGATGTCATACTTGAAAATAAGGCAATTTATCAGTTCTGGTGGCAATTGGCCCCACTCGTTCAGCAACGCTGTTTTCATTTTCTGGATGGTTCTCGGAGGGGGGTTGCCCTCTCCAGTGTCCCAGACATGCTCTATAGGGTTGGCCATAGAGGTCTGGAGACTTGGCTGGCCAATCCATACGGCGAATATCCTCGCTCTTTATAAATTCGTCGACCAGAAGAGCTCTGTGTGGCCACGCGTTATCGTCTCTAAAAATGAACTCGGGACCACATGCACCCCTGAAAAGGTGAACACAGGACTCCAAGTCCTCATCCCTATACCTCACACCAGTCACAGAGCCTCTTTCAAAGACATGGAGAGGTGTACGGCCATCCAATATGATGCCTGCCCAGACCATTAAACCTCCTCCGTCATACTTGTCGATTTAGCGGACATTGGAGGGTAGATAGTGGGTCCCTGGTTCTCTCCTTATGAACGTACGGCGAGAATCGGTGTTTAGGCTGAAACTGGGCTCATCGGTGAACAGAACGGTCGCCCATTGATCCATACACCAATCTATGCTGTCTGCACCATGCTAAACGGACTCTCCTGGTTTGTAGACGTCTGCTGGACGCAAACAGTAGGTCTTCTGGCAAACAACCCTTTCTCGTGAAGTCTTTTTGAACCAGTCACCCTTGATACACGGGTTCCTGTGGTGTATACAAGTGAACGAGAAAGCTGAGAAGCTGTAGCCCCTCTGTTACGCCTCGCTATAATCGACAAATGGAGATCTTCTCTGGCCGTCGTGGCTCTTGGACGACCTTGCCCAGGATTTATCTCGATAAATCCAGTATCCTGGAACTGTTTTCATAAATTACATACGACGCTGGGCGTCGCATTTTTATCTAGAAGCAGTAGTTTTTTCATTTAGTTTAGTTCTTTTCATGCAATTCGATAAAATATGCAAATTCTCTTAATATATTTCATCAGTGTATTCAAGTTAGCTTGGTGTCGTTGTATGCCAATGTTACTACAGTACTGTTCACTAATGTGATGGCTACATTGAACTATTCAAGTCGATTTAGTGCGGTGGAGGTTTTAAAATCAGTATCTAGGTGGTATTCTGAAGTTTAGCCTGGCCCGTTAACAAGTCTAAGGCTTCTCCTTAAAGGTGGATTATGTCACTCCTTCTGTCACGTGTAGCCAGCTATCTGTTTAGCCACTCAACTAGTGTATTATTATTTTCTTTTAGCTTTTGTTTTGAGTGGCGACTACGTTTTGTGTTTTTAATTAGCAAGTTCTGTTTTGTTTTTTTTTAAGTTGGAAAATTGTATATTTAAGTTGAATAAAGGTTGAATGGACATAATGGTGTACATTAATGTCGTATCTAACACCTTCATAGGAAACACGTGATACAGAATGATCTCTGTAGGACGTAGCCAAGATTACTATTCAGCCCTTGGTCACCTAGTCATCCCTCGTGGGGTTGACATTTAAGTCAGAGATTGGGATGGAAACTTTGCAGTTTGACCAAAGTAAGCTCTGAGATTGACTTACCTCAGAGTTTATGTGTCAGCATTGTCCTATTCTGAGAACTTTCCCACGAGAAACTAATTGACCATTGGGAAATCATTCATTGCTTTATGTTAAGCGGATTCTTCTGTGGAGTTGGCTGCATAATTATCATTTTAATACAAATGGATCTCTGACTATTTTTTAGTATTAACAAAACCTTAAAGGTAGTCTTTGAGGGAAAATGGCTGTTGAAGGTACAATATAACTTAAGATATTAAATACAGTAGAACCTGTTTTTGTGCGGTCCTTTATTATGCGATTTTTCTGTGTTATTTTTGTTTATGCAGAAAATGAATTTCAATGGCTTTAATGCCACTGTAACGTTTTCTATCAATGTACATATATTCAAGATGCTCTGTTCATTTATTAAAAATAGTCTTTCGACAATGCACGTTCAATTGCTTTCTATCAACACGTTAGCAGCACTTGCTTGATTGAAGACAAAAATGTCAATGACATTATCAATAATTTGATAGATTATGAAGCCGGACAAAAAGAGCCAGAAGAGAGAATGGATAAAATATATGCAGAGATCTAGCTTTCCAAAAAATTGGAAAAGTATTTTCTTAAAATAGTTACCAATTTTGAAAGGAGTTTGAAATTCGAAAAAGAGCTTCGATCATACAATTCTGATTATTGTGACGTTAACAAGCAACTGACCAACCGGCCGTCATTTCAAAAGCTTATCACTTACTTTATAGTGTCAAAAGATAAATCAATTGATATTGTATCTTTAAGTGCCCAAAGCAATTTTGAACTAATTCATCACAGAAAGATACATGCTTTGGATTACAATGAGTAGCAATAAATTATGTATGTGCATTTTGGAAACTTCTCCATGTATACAATGAGAAATTAAATTTTTAAAAATGTTTCCATATTTAATGATTTATTTTGTTTGGAAGTACTTTCTCATAAATTACGTAAATAATTGATGTATTTTCTAAGCACAACTTTTTTTATATGGTCCCTCTCCACAGCATAAAAAAATTTTCTGTAGTATGTCAACAAAGTTGTTTGTTATACATAAGTATTTATTTATTTTTAAATATTTTTGTGCGGTCTCTATCTGCCACCCAAAAACAGGTTTTACTGAATATCCAAATAATGACTATTTTTGGATATATGACTTGATTCTGAGTCCCAATCAAATAGTAACTATTTGATTCCATGCCTCTTCTATGAAAATTTTGAACCCCAGTTTGGCTAAACATGTTGCAGTTCCATTAATCCTCAAGAACATCTATGATTGATCAAGATTTTAAGTCAACAAAATTGTAACAGAAATACTTTTTAAATGAATAAAATTAATTGAGAGAAGCAGTAAAACAAAATTTGAATAATGAATAGAATCAATGATGTCAAATAATGGAATAAATATTATTCTCAAGAAAGTTAGTTCAAGATGTATAAGTTGTAAATCCAATCCATGTAAAAAGAAGAAAACTTTCACTTTTCAAATTGTTGGTGCTTTTTTTTAGGGATGCAAAACATTCAAACTTAATTAAGAAATTTTTATAGAATTGTTTAAGAAACTGAATTTTTCTGAATTTCCTTTTACAGCCATCAAGATGCAAGTACATTACATTACTTCTAACCATTTCACGTTTTGTATTTATTCCTCTCCTCATGCTCTGCAACGCACATCCCCGATCTCATCTACCAGTCATTTTTGACAGTGATGCAGAATTCATTACTATCATTGTCTTCTTCGCTCTCACAGGAGGATACCTTTGCACTATAGTCCTCACACAGGGACCTAAGTAAGTGGAGGACAAATTATTTTTTTTTCCATGTCATAGAAATACTTTTGCTTATAAAAAGACAAACTACATTACATAGTACTGTATTTGTTTGCTCTAATCTAGAATTAAGTTTTGTCATTTTATACACTTATATTTTAACTATAAATATTACACAATCTCATTTTCACCGTTTTAAAAAATATTTAATATTTTAAAAAATTCATTATACATGCAACAATAAATTTGCCTAAAATAAAATATTATGTAATGTAATTAATATACAATAAGCAATTGTTAACCACATTGTAATTTAGGTAGATTTTAATATCAAACATTTTGCACATAAATTTAGGCAGTATATATACATATATTTTAAAAATATAGCAAAATGCTAAAATTTCCTGAAAATGCATATAGTGGATTTTAGTGCTGTTCATAAATTTAATAAAATATAGAAAAGTCTAAATAGATAGAAAAACAAAACTGCCTCAAATAATTTCTTTTCAACTACACGATTCTATTTAGACATGAAATTTTACTTGTTTCAGCAATTAACAGGTAAAATTGACTTGAATGTTAAATAATTTAATGTATTTCAGCAGAGACACACAAAAAGTACAATATTTATTGGAAACAATGTGTGAAACTTTTTAAGAGATTACACTAATTTCTCTTTTCATACACTTTTTTAATGGTATTTTGAAATAACAGTTCATTACCAAGAGTTTCGAGAAAAATCAGAGGAGAAAGAGTTACCACATTTGCACACAAAAGTTTTAGTAAACAATTACTGAATAATTCTTTGAAAAAAAATCCAGTTAATTCTAAAATGTAGAAAGAAATATTACACAGGTTAAAAATACCTGATGAAAGAAAGGACAAGCAAAATTAGCAGAATCTATTGCAACTATCCTTTGATAATGAATAGTCTGTTATAATTTTTAAAAATACTTTTATTATGCTATTTTTTACAATAAAATTAAGATACAATAAACAGTTACTTATTTTTAAGTATCCTGATTTGATTTTTATTCAAGGAAACCTTCCCAACTTTTATTTTTATACAACTTTTAAAAATGGGTTTGTGTGGAATGTATCATATGCAAAAATAAACCAAGTATTTTTTTTCCAAATGGGGGGGGAGGGGGACATTAGATAACATACAAAATATAATTCTTTTTTTTCCCTCACAGGCAAGTAAAAGAAGAACACCATGAATTAGCTGGATCTCAGCTAGCATTATTTTTGGGTATTGGACTCATGTTAGGATCAGTGACTTCTTACGGTCTTGTTGTACTGCTGTAGAGAGTATATAATTTTTTTAATCAAAAAAACCTGAAGGCGTTTAAAGTGATGTCCAAGCAATTTCAGTGAAGTTCCATAAAGACACTTTGGTGCTAAAAGAAATAAACCAAAAAATTAAATATGACAATGAATGATGGAACAGATAACAGTGAAATGAATATGAATAACAAATCATTTGTATGTATTTTAGAATTTTTTGAGGTTTATTTAACACTTTTGAGATAGTATCAGAAAATTGATTTATTATTAACAATATATTTGGAACTAATTCTACAACATTTTTAATATGAATCAAACTGAATATAAAATTTCATATTAAAATTGCCTAAATTTTCTAAACTGATCAAAATGATGGTCAATGACTTATTTTTAGTTTGGTTGACTGATTTTGTTATAGATAACTAGTATTAAAGTGCAATACTATATTTATAGATAATGAATGAACTGCATGAAATATATATGTTTCAACTTTATAATTAATTAATCTAAAGTATTTTCAAATAACTATGAAATATTATTACAGGTGTAAGATGAACCACAAAATCTGAAAACTTTATTAAAAATAAAAGATTCAAATGATAAAATTTATACAGTGATATTCAGTATAAACACTTTCAGCATGAATGTGTTTTATTGAAATTAATTTATTAGAAATTAAAAATATTACTAATTCATGTGTCAAAGCAGTTTTCCTTTTAAATTTTCATGTTTATTATTGGATGCATGTGTTCTGCGGAAAATATCGCAAATTCAATAATCCTGGTTCACTGGACACATAAAAGCTTATTTTTTGCTTATTTTGCACCTGTAATTGTTTTATTTTGTTCATTTTTTGTATCAATTTTATAGTTTTGAAATTAATCACAGAACTTAACTTCATAGTTAAAATGTATTATTTTCCATATATAGCTGGCTTTATAATAATTCAAATGTAAAATACTCTATAATATATACATTTATGTGATTTATTGTACTGACACTATTATCTCTTGAAAATTTAAACTCATTTATTTTTACTTCCCTTGAAAAAAATTTTTAATGTTACATATAATACTAAGAAGTGTACCAAAGAAAAGTTTAGAGCTTTGCTTGTGAAAGAATTGTAAAAAATGGATGCATTTAACGAAGGAAGAAAATGAATCGAATAAATTCTACCAACAAAGATTGCAATTTATTTTAAACAAATGTGACAGTAGGATGTGAGGAGTCAATGTTATTTTCAAAAAACATAATACACATAAAATATTTTTTGCTACAGTATCTCTCTTATCAAACATAATTTAGAAATATGTTTAACCCCTCTTGCACAATAATTTCATTAATTGGCAGAAGCAAGTAATATTGAAAATGCATAGCATGTCATCACAGCAAATAGTTAAAGAATAAATTTTCTGACTGACTGCTTATTAACACTGGATTTCAAAGACACTATGGGGTTATTCGCAATGGGCCTTGTCATTTTAAACCATGGTCAAGCGATGAGGACAAAATAACCAAGTTGCTACACCAAATATAAATATTTGGACCATAAATGCATGTGTGTATCCAGATTTTATGCTGTACTTCTGCAATAGTTGCTGGTACATAAAAATGCATGAAGGTAACTATTTTCCAAACAATGAAACCTAAAGCTTAAATTCTATACTAGAATGCTATCATTGGAAACATTCACTAATACAGTACAGTCCCGATAATCCGAACAATATCGGACCGACCCCTGTTCGGATTACGTGATTGTTCGGATTAGCCGGAGTAACAGCGAAATCACTATTTGAACCGGGAGTACGGGTCTATTGTGTCTATGTATTTTGTCGTAATGTGAGCGTATGCGCCCGCTTTTTTGCCGCGTGGACTGTGCTCCCACTCCTCGACGCGTGTGTCCTCCCTCCACCACTCCTAACTTAGTGTGTCAGTGTGACTGCGTGTGCCCGTACTGTTGGCCGTCAGTCGTTCCGTGCTCGTTCTATACTCGTCCGCTTTTGTCTCTGTGTTAATAACAGTGTTACAGTGTGATATTCTACAGTGAAAACCGTTTGTTGTGTGTTTTGGACATTTATCTGTGATACAGTGAACGTAAAGATTGTTATGGCGAGTAAGCGTAAACACTCAACACTTACTCTTAAAGACAAACTAGAGGTTATAAAGCGTTTAGATAAAGGTGAAGGTGTGACAAAAAAATTGGCTACAGAGTTTAATGTTGGCAAAGCTACAATTTGTGATTGGAGAAAAAATCGTCGAAAGCTTGAACAATACTGTGCTAATTCTTCTGGTGAGACTCTTGAAAACAGACAGACAGCAAAGCAATCGCATACGATAAAAAGTTGATAATGCGCTTCATATTTGGTTTACCCAGGAAAGACAAAGAGGAACCCCCTCAGTGGGCCTATCATTCAAGAAAAGGCTATTCAATTAAATTAATGAACGGTGATGCCTCTGCGTGAATATTAAATAAAGAACTGTTTTGAATTAAGGTTTACACTGTTTTATATTGAAATTTTCACCGATTTTCGTCCTTAAAATTATAAAAAATTTTCCGCGGAGCCGTTCGGATTAACCGGATGTTCGGATTAGCCGCGTTCGGATTAGCGGGACTGTACTGTACTAAGGATTTGCTTGGCATCTTTAAGACATCATTAAGATGCCTTTTTCAATGTTAAATCCTTTCGATTAATTTAATTAACTAACACCCAATTCCAAAATTAAATTTCCTTTTAACTGCAGCCATATAGGCTACTGCTACTCATCACTTCACATCTATGCATAAAAGAAACTATAAATTTATCTTGCACATTAATGCTTTTGTTCTGTTCTATTTTTATATGTATCATATTTTAGGTATTTAATGGAGTGTAAAATCTATTTATTTCGTAAATAAATATGTTTACAGTAATGTTGTATTTTGATATTTCTAACATCATAAGCACTATGGATCTTTAAGTGCCAAAAATTATGTTTATACATAGGTAAGCAAAATGAAAATCTGGATTACATGTACATACTTAAGAATGAATATTCCAATGCATTTATAATTATAAAATGTAACTGAACATAATCCTCATTTACTGTGCGCAATGAATTTAATACAAATATTTCAATTTCCAAATATATAAAACATTTATCACATAAGCATATAAAATATTCATAAGTAATCAAGTTAACCCTCTAACCGGATAGCACGGAAAATTCCGTCAGTGTAAAGATGCTTCGAAAATGTACTGCACGGATTTTTCTGCCTTCAAGTAACGTTTTCAAAAGCGGATTAGCCGCACTTTTCTGAAATCCTTTCCCCCTTTTAAGGTTTAACATCTTGAAAGATAATGAGGGACCGAGGAAGCAACACAGCAGGAGTTTTATGGCTCGCAGGGAACCCTGTGTTTTGACCCTGGGGGAATCGTAAAAAATCGAGGGGAAATTTCTTTAGACCCCAGGAAGTGTTTATTCGTTACCTCGTATTTTAAAAGTTTCCAAAAGTCCCAACGCATAAGTAAAATATGTTACAATTCCCTTTTGGTTTCATATTAATTTCAAACTGTAACAAGTTTGGGCGTGTCGGGACAATCTGCTATTTTATATAGTTAAACAAATTATCTTTTTTTAAGTATATTCTTTCGCTTCATTTTTCTTATTTTAATCAAAGCCTTCAGTTTTTGAAACATGATTTTATTATAAGATACCGAAAAAATTAATAAAACACCAAACTCTTTATAATTTGGAACCTTTTCAATTTTCCAACCACTAAAAATGAATAAATTTAAACTTCATCAAATCATTTGAAACATTTTCTTACACTTTGATAAAAATAATAACGAAAAAAAACTAATTAAGATTTATTAGTTTTTTTTTTTTTTTTAGATTTCAAAGCCTAAGTGTTCAGGGAAGTTTAAGTACAGTGCCTGGTTATATATTGTTAAAATACACCGAATTATATTTGAATTTTAAGTGCTTGAACTTCAGTTTACATCAAAGACAACATGAATGAAGATTTTCACACATTTTTTTTATAACTTGAATGTTTGAATAAATGGTAATCAAAAATATACGGAAACATTTACAGTAGACATTTATGCATATAAATAAACATAAAAATCAATTTTAAATTCGAGCTATTGAAAAACATTCGAATTATATATTGTTCAAAAATATCTATTTATACAAAATACCTCAATATTTATCTTTTTTAAAGGCTAACTGAATAAGTAATTAAAATCTGGATATTTTTTTGAAATCTCAACCTTATAAAGCTAGAAATTTTATGTTAGAAATTCCATTTGAAATTGCGAAAAAAAAATGCATCGTGCAGTTAAAAATTATTTACCATATGTTTTAGCAATTGTTTGAGTATAATAAAAATTTCAAAATTTATCATATAGCTTCTTTGGTATCTTTTAATATATTTCGAAGATTTCATACAATTCAATTAAAAACCGCATGCTAAGAGCAAAAAATATACTAAAAAAATTGATGAATATACAATTACAATAAATTCTTACATAGAAGCAAAACTCAGAAGCTAAAGCGTAGGAATAAAAAATTTTGAGTATATCTGAAGTAGTTTTCGAAATATTTATTTTAAAGTTCAGAAAATTTGTGTACGTTATGTTATACTTAATATTAATTAAATGGTTAAAATAATGTGTTAATATTAGTCATGTAATCGTTTGATGACACATTCATATACTAATAAAAATTATCATGGTCATTGATGCAAATGTCAAGAATTTTATGTAATTTTAAATTCAGACATTAAGATATTGATGTAGAAAATATAAAACGACCATCTAAAATACATGAAAAGTGCAGTCTGCTATAAAATGATCTTGACAAACAAAATCCGGCATTTTCACTTACTATGACAGAGCCGGCTTAGTCAGGGGCGATCTGGAAAAACAGAGAGAGAACCGCGGTTTTGGTGGATGCCGCTCTAGCTTTTAAAGCTCCCAGGAAAAATTATATATATATAAATTACAAATGCAAAAATAAATCTTGTATTTTCCATACATTTTTATAATAACGAATTGTGGAATTGGCTTCCAATACATTGTTGTGTTTGACAATATGTAAGGTAACCAACCCTACTTTAGATAGATTTGTACTACTTTTTCGTAACCGTATTCCTTTTAAAATTAATTCGTGCAGCCGAAATACACCTTTTGTACCCTTAAAAATTTATGTAAACTATAACGGTTAATTTTAATTTATGCAACTTGTGAAATGTTCATAATTAACCATTTCCGTCTAAACAGTTTACATGAAAAAAAAAAGTTTGGACTCCCTCATTCATTAGGGAATTATATAAGATTCTAACATTAAGTTTTATTTTTCCCCGAATAAGGTCGAGTGGTAGTGTATCGTGCTTCCACACCACAGGTCTGGGGTTCTATTAACGGGCTGCACAAGGTCGACTCTGCCTTTCATCCCCGCTACATTGGGTCGATAAATGAGTACCAAGCTTGCTTCGGGTCTTAAACACTGAAGGTCTCTCTTCAGACAGACCACCAAATCGGGACATCTGTTCATGCACCTCAGCGTCCAATGGTCACGTGTATTATGATGGGCACAGTAGTTCCTGGCCCTCATGGATTGTTGTGCCACTGAGTTTGAGTCTTAAGTTTGAGGATTACCTCACTTTGGGGATACCCTTAGATAAACATGTATTTCCACTCATTTGCAATTAAACATTTTTCTTTCAATTACGTTTATTTCAGAAGGAAGTTTGATTTTTCAAATGTATTTGCTTAATAACATGTATATTTGTTTATATTAAAAATTTGATCAATCCAAAATTACATGTTTTTAGCTCCTCTAAAAGCTTTTAGGATTTTACAACTGATCTTACAATCCATATACGTTTTATAGTAGTATATTTAAAAATGATAAGGACATTTTTACGACTGTGTGAGCTGTTATGCCTCGTTTATAAATATAAAAAATTGCATTCAGCTAGTTTTTAAAATGTACAGAAATAAGTGGAGAAACAGGATACTTACATATTATGAATATTTTTGACTGCAGTAAGATATATTTATATTTCAGTTTCTTTACAATTTGAATAGAAGTTGTAAGCCATTTTGCGAATAATTTGATATTGAGTATAAACCCATAGGCTGTTTAATATTGTAAAGTGTTTTACTTTGATACCAGCACACATTAAAATAAGGCTCATTTGCAGTTATATGATCAGCTTCAGTGATATTTAAATTTTCAAAACTAGTCTACACGTACGAAAACATTCTTTCACAACCGCACACCACATCTCATACTATATCTTCCCTACAGCAGGAAATATTTGTGTATACTGAAAAATTTAATATAGGATACATTTCCAAGTGTTAAATTTGTTTTTAAAATTTGGTATGAATACATTGTGAAAAACTGTCGGTTAACTTCACTGAACAAAATTGTTTTAAGCGTACTGTTTTGAAAGACAAGATTATAATTAGGGAGACCTTTTCTCACAATAGAATTTGTAATGATTGAGTTGTGTGAAAATGTAGTTATCGATGTGTGACATTTTTCCTTGTAATAAAAGAAACAGAAAGATAAGAAATTTAACTTGAGTAGAAAATGGTTAGAAGTACTGTCATGCGCATTTGAAGAAGTATATCCCCATTAAAATTAAAAATTATTGACTGAATGTGTGTTATGTCCATCACAAATGCCGATGTAGAAAAGATACTTTTATTTAATACAAAGAGTTCGAAAAGGATAGCACTAGGATTGAAAATTTAGATTTTTTCCGAAAAATATTCAGTTAACATAAAAATATCATTTATATGATTTAAATTTAAACAAATTAAAAGTATTGAAATAATTTTTTATGTTATTCTAAATTAAAAATATAATTGAATAGAGAAAGATCTGTTTTATTTCATAAATATATGCACCATTAATTGTCTTATTGTTTAAAAAAAGATAGGGCCTTTACTCTTTTTACCTCATAACTTTTTTTAAAAACAGGAAAGTGAGCGCGTTTTCTTACTCTCATATTCAAAAATGAATACAGGATGCTTTTTTCTAGTTCAAATCGCAATACCAAAATATATATTTTTTAATTTTTAAAAAATGACAGAAAAATAAATTTTGTTTCAAGAAAATATAACTATTTTTCAACTTTTAACATGCCATTTATTTCATGTTTTTTTTTACCCTGCATTTTAATTTAATTTTACTGTGACTGAATCTATGGGGAAAATGACAGAGTGGAACTACGGTTTTCATACAAGATTGCCCAAGGCAACAACAGCTAGCTGTAAACGATTGCTATCCTGGTTCTTACTGATTAAAGACGCCGAACCAAGTCATAAAGTTGTCCCCTTTCGACCTCCCAAGTTTTAAAAGGGGGAAAGAATTGAAGTCTGTTGCATTTTTGAAGGGAATAGCAATATAAGAGTAAAACGTTTTCGGAATAACTTTTCTGGTGGAAGGTATCCAGTTAGAGGGTTAATTAGTCTAAACATCGAAACTTTCACTCAATATTATTTTTCCATTGAAAACTTTTCAAATGGTTGGTTAATGTACATTTTTAACAAAACTGTTTCAAACAATTATTGTATCATAGCAAAAAATCTCTGTCATACAGACAAAACTCTATAAATATGAGGATAAAATAATGAAGAGTAAGGGAAAGATTGCTAGAGCATTCTATGGAGCAGAACAATCACATGTGTTTGAAGTTTCTTTGGTATTCATAAGAGAAAGTTCTTTCTCAGGAACCTCAAATTTGTAAATCTTGTACTAGCCTAGTAAAAGCAAGCCCCTGAAAGGATCCTTTATAACCAAAAATTGAAGGGCAGAAGAGTTTTCAATCTCAATTGTTTTTAAAACCTAATATTACTTTATTACCTAATATTACTTATTATTTTTCATTATAAGGCATTTATAATGAAATATTTCTTTACAAAAAGAAATCCTAAGCATTATAAAATACAGATATGGTAAACAAAACGGTATGAGGGTCCTATCATCTATTTTCACCCATACAGACAGAATAAGAATGCAAAACAATACTACACATACTTTGTATAGTATTGCTTGCTGTCTTGAATTTTTTGGGGATATAGGAGCACTGAAATTATTAATGTATGTTTGGCTGGAACTGTTGGACAGTTTTCAGGGTAATTGGGACTTTAAACTCAAACATTGGTCACAAAATGCAGCTATGTAAAATATTGAAAAAATACCTTTCAAAAATCTAATTTGCTGGGCTTTCCACTACATCCAAAGGAACCTGCATCTCCTTGAGCTTCTTCAAAATCAGGTGGTAAATGTAAACGCTAAAAAGAATTTTTTTTTAATATATTAAAACTTTTAACTTTAAAATATGTAAATATGCACCTGTCCTGTTGTAGCAAAAATAGTGAAAGGCAATATGTCAGACTATATTACTTTCTTACTTATAGATTTATTACTTTTAATCAACCAGATTTTATAAATGCGACACCACTGTAGATGACATTTGGCGTCAACATCTGTGACAAGTGGTTTGGGAGTTACTGCTCTGCCCTAAATGTTTTGTTTATGAAGATGCCTTCTATCTGTAGTCATTAACACTGGAGAAACCAGTTGCTGATTGAGCTCTGCAGTTAATTTTGTTTCAGTAGTTTGCTTTTTAGACATTACAGTAAGCAATCAAGTCTCTTTCCATCCACCATTTTGCTTTGCTGCGATCGTGCTATGTGAATCATCATCACGCTATGTGAATGATGTCATGACTTTAGACACAGTACCTCCAGAAGCGCCAGTTGGGATGTTTTGGTCAAACTTGCTCCACCACAATAGGCTTCTACAATTTGCCCTTTTTGAAAATTGGAGAAGTCCAACATTTTATGCTTTTGAAAAAAATCCAAAACTTAAAGAACTTCAATAAAGTTACATAAAGATATACATTTCCTTTTACAAAAAAAGCTATAGTTATTATTATTGTTGAAAATGTATTATTTATTTATTTTTATTTTAATTACATATTATAAACTTTAAATTTCAGATGGCAACGTTAGTAATAAAATTGTATTATTCTTTTCATTTACTTTTTGTATTTTTGTGAATGGTAACATCAGTGCTCTGTTCGATTGTTTATGTTTTAGAATAAAGTTCGCTTTTGATCAGTGATCTTTGAAATTATTTATCTCTTTTATTTCAAATTGCTAGCCACCATTGCTTGAGTTTTAATTAAAACTAATTTGATTTAGAAGTGTGGAAAAGGTGATTTGGTGTCCTCATAATAATTTTGGAAGCTTTAACAACTATATTTTAATGCTTACGAATCGCATTAAAAATGCCACTTTTATTCACAGGTGTTTCCATTACTTTAATAACCACCTATATATACACACACTTTAAAATGCAAAAAGTCATGGATAGTTGTATACATATATCCATAAGACACATGCACCACAAATGAATAAATTGGCAGTCAGGGTCTTCATTTTTACTCCCATGAAAAGTTTTCAAGGTGATTATAGTCAAATGATGAAAATTAACAGAACATAAAATGTAATTTTCAGTTAGATGTACAGGGCATCCTATTTTGAAACTGTTTGAGAACTCATCAATTCAGTGTCAAGAGTTGTTTAAGAATACATAATTTCTGTCCACCACGGCCATAAGGAAGTCCCATTTGGAGTTATTCCATGACTTTTGAGTTTCCACTTGAGTGTATATATTTTACATGTTATGAATTCCTAATATTCAACATTTTTTAACTTCTTTACATACATTTAAAATTAAAGGTAAATTCATGGAGAATTAAAGGATACAAATAACACCACAAAACAACATATCCTAAGAACATCTGATATAAATTTATATCACTTTTAATGATTCACTTTATGAGTATTTAAAAAATATTTTCAGATCATAATAAATATGGACGAGGAAATAATAATTGAACTAACTTAGAATTAAGTAATCAATTTCTACGTATTTGTATATGAAACATTTTATACATTAACCTGAAAATTTTCTTTTCTCTCCTTTCTTAAAGGAACAATCACAGGGCAGATGGAATTTTTTCTTGGTTTTTTAAAATTTTAGTAGCCTTAATTTTCTGATTTATAGCTTTAATACATCTTTTGGAAGAATGCAGTAGGGAAATTTATTTAATTATAGTTTCTTTCAGTGTAATCAAGAATTATTACAAACTTCTTTTATAAAGCAGACAACCAAACTTTATCAGTTAAAAGCATAGCCTAAATAATCTCAAATGCTTCCATCATCATGAAAAAGCAGCTACAATTATTTTGAATGTTAGCAATTAATGGCTTTAAGAGACATCCTGTCAACTACATTCAAAATTTAAATTTGTGGGGACCAGTAATTGCAACATATCCTAAACAAAACTTTGTTTCACAATATTAACTACATAGAAATTTCATCTAAAACTTTTAAGTTTAGTATCTCATAAAACATGCTCTCATGCTCTTAACTGAAGTTAATATCTTGACTGTAAAGATTAGTAAAAACAACAGTAGTTGAATTAAAGCTGTTTTAATTAGATTAATGAATAGAACCCAAACTTGGGAAATTTTTTCAAGAAAAATATTCAAATATAAATATACAGCTGGACCTCCATATTACGAAACTCTATTTAGCGAACTTTTTCCTGGAACAAAGAACATTTTGCTATCTTTTTCCATAAAATAACCTCCAAATATTGAAGTGCATTTTTTAATTAACAAACTTTTTCCTCTTGAGATTTGATTCTTTCTCCCAATTTTTAAAATAGTTCTAGAAATTTAAAATTATTCTCTCTTTTAAAACATTTCATTGTGATCCATGATTTTGAACTGGTTTTACCACAGATCTAACTCACCAAGAGAAATAAAATTGGCATAATTTACCAAACAAAATTAACACATTTTATCAGTAATTAAATTTTTGGATGCATGTGGTAATGTCACTTAAAACTATTAATAAAATATAATGTATATTCAAAACTATTTGAAAGCTTAAAATTAGAAAATGTCATTAAAAAATCCATTAATTTTAACAAAAAATTATTGTCTTAAGTTGAAAATACTATGTGTTCCTGAACAATGTTTTTTCCTCCTTGTTTTCCTAGCAGATTTCTTTTTGATGTATAAGATACATAAAATAAATAGATATTAGCTTGTAAAACACATGCGAATAATTAATTTGTAATATTATATAGTGTTCATGAACTTAAAATATGTTTTATGTGGATTATAAAGTATATTAAAAGATGAATCTCTATTTGGATTTATCAGGAAACTTTTATCGGGTTTTATTGGCTTTGTTAAATAGGGGTCCAACAACATTTTCAATTCTTTAATATATGTAAAGAGCTGCATGATTTAATATACTATTTATCTTTTTTTTAAATTACTTTCTTTTTTTGTGATCATATGTTTCTTTTACATCTTATGCTATAATATAAAAAATTAGAAACCTATTATAAATAAAACACATAAATAGCTTAGTTATTGAATGTTTCTGAATTTTATGAATATAATACTTCACAAATTATACAACATAAATTTAGAACATTATCAAGGAATTTGACTATCCAAAAATATGTTCTCAATCATAACACAAACACAGCTTAAAATCTAAGAAAATAAGAAATTTTGGTACTTAAATAGCAGCTTGCTTGAATAGCCAATAATGGAAAACACTCTAGTGCATGCTCAAACACAGTGGCTGTGTTTATTTGTCTTACTTTTCTTCTCATACTTTATGTGAAAAATGAAGCATAAAATATGAAAAGTCTGACAAGAGCCTAACATATAGTGGAGTATACCCAAAGTTGTGGGCTCATTATATCAAAGAAAGATTACATTAAGGCTTTTAACATACTCTTAACATGTTATATGTTTATTAAAAAGCAGTTAAGCCTCTGCTGGAAAAATGTAGATGTAGTTAAATATTTTGTTTACTCAAAATCTTTTTTTTTAAGTCATGGAATTTAAATGAAAAGGAATATAAATTTAGATACTTATGAAATGAACTTAGGTGTACATAAAAAATCCTCAACAAATTGCTAATCAATGGACTAATATGTAAGAGAGTAGAGAGAGAGTACTTCAATTTCCTCTGAAAAGATTGTGCATCTATTTATATTTTAATATAAAAAAAACCATCCCCTTCAGAACCTACCTCAATCACAAAATCTTTCCTTTTCAGTTTAAAAGCAAGGTCAGTCATTTGGATTGGATATATAAAAGTATTAAGAACTGGCAATTTTACTATCTGAATTAACCCTAGAAAAAAGGAAAAAATTATCTTTATAGCAAAAAATTTTTCCTATGAATGAAATTGATTATACAATAAATTAATATTAATGCTCATGTATATGAAATGGAATTTGTATATTAATAATACATATGTGTAATTAAAAAATGAGCACATTGTTGAAAGGCAAAGTTGCATTCAAACATAACATCTAAGGCAGGGATACTCAACCTTTTTTTTCTGCCGTGCCACATACATATGTTAGCTTTTTCACACGAGCCACATACATATGATCGCTATTTCATGTGGGCCACAATATGAGGATTAATGGAGATGGGGGGGGATGCTTTAAGACCAAGATAGCAAAGGAAATTTAAAATGTGGAAAATTGATCAAAATATTAAAACTCCTATTTTGCTTTTTTTAATAATTATTTTTTGTATCTTTTATTTTTGTCACTAACACTAAATTAGAAGCATTTGAGAAACACTCCTTCACAATTTCTGCATCAGTAAACCATTTCATATGATTACCAATAATATAAAAAATTTCATAGGGTGTTACAACAGTGACATTACCACTGACAAAACACTTTTTTGCTGTTGTAAAGATTATTCAAGAAAGCCGATTTATCACTTCTTGAAAGAGATCTTTGAGAAAAAGTATCATTGAACACAATTCCTGTTTATTTTAGTATTTTTTAAATACAACACTTTTGTGACAAATGAAACCATTACTGATCCATATGCTTGTTTTTCACTACAGAATATTCAACTTCGTGAAAAAACCTATTTTCTTTGAATATTTTTCGCTTGAAAGATATGAAAGATAGTAAAAAATTAGTTCTATTCATAAAACGGTCGCTACTCCATTGTTGTCTATTATCACAAATCAGAAAAAATAAATCAATTCCATACGACAGCAAAAATCAAAATTGATATATTTGATTTCTTAACAAAGAATTTACCACCAAATTTTTTTAAATAAATGAATTTTTCAGAGCAATGGGCCATGACCGAGCCACTTAAGTCCAGTGGGCCGCAGGTTGAGTATCGTTGATCTAAGGCCAAGGGCTACCCTCTTTAATAAATAAAATTGAAAAACTACATCACACAGAATAAAAAATTTTATATAGATATACTATGTGTAAGAAATTTAAATATTTTGACTAATTCTCAATTTCTTTTTTCTATTTGAAATGTACAATTTTATTTCCAAACATTAAAGCTAATTTTTTTTCTTTTATATAATACTGTACTAATTCTTTTAAAATTATTTATTGTACAGATAATGAGCAAAATCTTTTTAAACAACATTGTACCACAATAATTTTACTTTTCCAAACGATATAAATACATTTTTAAAGTAAATTAAGTTTCAGCTGATGTGCTTTTATTAGTTAAATTCTAAGAAATAAAAGAAGTGAAATTAAGTCAATATAAAAGAAAAAAAACATTATAAGTAATATTAATTGAAACTAAGATATTCTATATATTTAAGTAATTTTATACCCCATTTTAAGTAGTATTTAATTTCTAATTTATAAGAAATATTAATAATTTATAAAAAGGAATAGCCAAAAATTTAGAATATTAGATTGTAAACTAACATGAAAATGTCAACACTTTAACAAATGTTCTAGATATACCGAGAGAAATTTAAAATAAAAGTCAATAATTTCACATTAGTTCTTTAAATCATATATTAAAATGTAAAGAAAGAAAAGATATATAACTAAAAGAGAAATTCTTAATAAAATTGTTAACTTTCAGAAATGATTATGTATTAAAGTATTTACCGATATGCAAAAACAGAACTCATTTAAAGTAGTAGATTATTAATTGTACCCAGAAGTATCAAATATAAATTCTGCAGAAATAACTAAACTTGAGAAGAATCTTAAATAGAACCAGATGACCACAAATAAGAAATGATGAAAGAAACAGCACAACAAATTTTAATACAATCAATTAATGACAGCAATTCATTTATTAATATATATTGTTACGAATTTAGTATACATAGTGTAAATAATTTGCATTTGGATGTTTAATGCATTTATATTAGAATATGTTATATTTATTTCATGTTAAAATTGTACTATTCACAAGCAATGCTGCCCCTTACATTATAAAGGCGATTCAATGAGAACTTGGCGAAATCTTGGCAGTAGAGCCAAGTTAGCGACTTTGGCGACCATGTTAGCGAGTTTGGAACCCTCTGGACTCTACTAGAAATTTGTGGAAAGGTCCACTAACGTCACGCTGTAAGACACAAGCGGTTATATTACTTGAAGTTTCTGCTGCGCCTATAAATAGAGATGCTCACCGGAACGAGAGGCAATCTTGATTTCAACCAGCAAAGAGTGTACATTGTTTTGGCTAGCGATAAGCTCAGCTGTGCTTGTAAACAATCTTTTACATACATGTATTTTTAAACACTGGCAATTGTGTTTGAATGCTCTTGAAGGTGTGAAGACCTTCGGAGATTTACTCTGTTAATATTGCAGCTGAATCCTGCATTTAAACGATTGGACTCTTGATAATAAATTCGCATCGCTCTAAAAAAACTGTTTATTTTCTTTGTGATTGTTTTGCATAAAATCCTCGTACCCGGATCTACGTAACAATATGAAACTGCCGAGTGGTAGTACATCGCACTTTGACACCACAGGTCCAAGCCCCAGGCTGGGCAAGACTGACTCAGCCTTTCATTCCTTCAGTGGTCAATAAATGAGTACCAAGCTTGCTTGGGAACTTAACACTGGAGGTTTCACGTCAGTCTGACCACCTGACCAGAACATCTGCTCATGCACCACAGGGCTTAAGGTCATGTAGACTGAGTTGGACACAGTAGCCATTAGGCTTCATGGGCTGTTGCACAACTGAGTTAAGTTAAATCTATGTTAGTATACACAGTTTAATTTTTGAAATATCAGTGTCAAATCCATAATTTTTATGTGAACCTATTTCAGTAGTAATTTTAATGGAATTTAATCTACTTACAAAAGTATTAAAGCAGCACAGAAATGACTAGGAAAATTTATACTTAAATGTAGAGATAAAAGGAAGTTAACTTTGCTTCATATTGAATTTATGGGGGGAATTGAGATTAATTTTGTATAGTAAAATTTTACATAACTCTTCATGAGTAAAACTATGTCTTAAAATAATAAGCAAATAATGTGCATACACTGCTTAGTAATTCAAAAGTAAATAGTGTAATACTCACCATTGTATTCTTTAAACAAAGGGTTTGATTTCTTACCGGATCCCACAAAACATTCAAGACTTATCACAATATCACAAATTTGTCTAATTCTGCTAATTAAAATCTTATCCTAAAGCAAAAAAAGAAAAAGAAAATATAACAAAGAAGAATAGTACGCATTGAGCTATATTTTCATGAAATATAAGCAAATTTCAAGTCATTCAAAAATACTAATTAAAAAGATAAGAGTAAAGGAAACTATTCTGTTAAGGCCATACCACATATTTTCAATGCTGAATTCACACATTTCTCCGATTTATTTATAATGCTCTAGACTCAATACCGAAATTTTATATCTTAAACCAGTTCGGCCTCAAATATTTCCATGTTTTCTAGTAAATTTCATAAAGAAGGAACACATTTTACACAACCATTACCAACATAAAAGTCAAACCAAACAAACTCCTCTAGAATTTAGAAAATATGTCAAAAATTATAATAAGGCCTCCTGGATGACATAGCAGGTATATCACTGGCCTTGGACGCCAAAGTTTGTGGTTTGACAACGGCTCAAGTCGGTAGATTTTCAAGATGCAAAAAATCGACAGCGTCTACGTTGTATGATTATGTGAAAGATTCCCTAAGTGCCTGTTTGGCTTGAATACTCTTGGCAAAATTAATTTTTCAAGTATGGTTTTGCACTGTCAGAGCACAGGTGCCACCCTCTTGGGAAAAAACTGGGCATCAAAATTACTTGAGGTGATTGGTATTCAACCTAAATGATGCCTCACTAAAAAGAGATACCAGCTTTAGGGGAATGTACTGCAATGGCAAAACACCAATCTGCTGCCCTATTAGAAATTTTAAAAAAAAGTAATAATGAAGCATGAAATGGTAGGGCACCAACAGAAACAAATTTACAATTTTTTCTATTAAGTTACATCTAGTCTTAAATGTTTTAACTATAATAAAGCTTCTTCATTTTTAAAATAAAGAGATTATTTTTAAATACATTTTAAATAGATTTATCTCATGATATGAAAAATTACTCTGATGCACATTACAGTAGTAAGCATGTCTATTGTATAATTTATGTGTGAAATAAAGATAAAGAAATCAGATATAAAATTAGAATTTTGATAAATTTATGACAATAATAAAAGTAAAAGTGCCTGTTTCAAAAAGCTTTTTTTTTTACCATCTAATAAAAACTATATTTTAATATAGAATTTAATTATGCTAAAATATGTATAAAACAATCTACAATAAATATTATCCTTACTTGTACAATATATGAAGGCACAGTAACAACAGCAACAGCATATGATGTTCGAAGTAGTGCTTTCAATAAATACAGAAATCTAATTATGTCGAGTTCTTGATTTTTCTCGGAACCAGAATGCCATAGAGGTGAACCAAGAGATGTAACAGCTATTCTCATGATATTATCACAACCCTTTGAGGATGTTCTAAAACCATTATATGTTATTTCTGATGAAATCCTTTGTAATAAATATGACATTGGAAATGTAATAAAGTTTTGATCAATTCCAAAATAATCTGGGCACTTTTCTGAGGGATCCCAAGTAGTTATAGAACAACTCTGTAGAAGTTCTTCTGATATAGTCTTTGATAAATCAAATCCATGATTATGAGAGTATGCTTTGATGCCTGACTACATAAGAAAGTTATATTAAATAATTATGAAATAAATTTATCATTTAATTTGAATTATTTTAAGTAAAAATGTTTTGATATACAACAATCAGTTGACAATTATATTTGATTCTTTTATTTGAAAAAACATAAAAAATTTTGAGATTATATATATATTTAATATTTAGTATTATAGAGAGAGGTATCATCAATAATCACAAAAACTGAAGCAAAAAAATAAATAAATAAAATAAACAAATCTTGAAATTGTAGTATAAACCAGACATAAGAATTTAGAAAAGATATATTAGAAATTATAAAAATAATAGAATTTAATATATATATATATATATATATATATGGATGCTGCAGTGTTATAAACATTGCTGATTTAGGACAGCTTTTATATATAAAATAATTTATATAAAAATGGGGTTGAACATGTTTTTTGGCCAGCCAACCTTCCCCTTTCTGTTAATAATACTGAGCAAAATACTACTGAAAATAATGCATAGAATATCTAAATTCATAACACAAGAAAAAGGTAACTTACCTAAAAAAATTGCATTCAAAAATGCATAACCCATATATATATATATATACACACACACAGATAGCTATAGAACCTAAGATAACTATACTAAATAGGAAGAAATAGGCACAATAGTACAATAACAAACTCCTGGCCTTAGGAACCAGGATTGCAGGTTTAAACAAGTTTTAGGGCTAGCCAAACTTCATCTGTAGTTTGTCATACTACATACCAAGAGGAAAGGAAAGAATAACATTAGGAGAAATTTAAATATTATAAATAAAATCACTAAGCTAATAAAATATAATTATAAAATTATAGTCTACTAGTATTTACAGTATAGATTTAAATTCGATGCAAAATGTAGGTAGTAAGACTTACTTCGGGAGTGTAATAACTGGTTATGTTTCCTGCCAAATACAAGAGAGGGATAGCAGTTCCGCATAAAGTTAAAATTATGATAGAATAGTATAAAGTTTATATAGATATATGTACTTTTAAAAAATCATAAATAGAAAAATATAGAAATAGAAATTGATATAAATAATAGTGGAAAATAAATGAATCTTAGAAATATTTAAATAATATTAATTTATCAAACATGTGGTGTTACACATACATCTATTTAATAATTGTATAATTAGTTAAAAATATCAGTAATAAAACAGAATGTCAATAAGTTATTAATACAAATTGTATATCATTGAGAACTATTAGAAATATAATTGTAAAGAAAGTTAGTAGGATAACCATGTTCAATACATTGTTTAATAAAGTTATTAATATTTAAATAAATATTAGCTTTAACACTAACTAAAACATTATTACGATAAATATAGTTAAAAATAATATTTCTATATATAGATATTGATAAATTTGAATTCCAGTAAGGCACTTAAAGAATGTTAAAATTAAAGGCATCTCTTTTATCATAAATATCACTATGTAATTTCAAATCCTTAATATACAATGTTATATCTAAGTAATTAGTTTTAATTGGATTATTATTCATTTCAACTAAGTTTAAGTAAGCTGGATAAAAATTAATATTGGGATTTAAATTATCATTTTTACCAAAAATAATTAAATCATCAATGTATCTAAAAATGTAATAGTCCTTATTAATAATATTATATTCATAAATTCATATATATGTATATATATATATATATACTTTTACATTAGTATGGTGCTATTCAAAAATAAATGCAAGCATGCCAAATATTGAGACTACCAATTTTGAACATTCAACTTTTGTTTATCTTATGTTAATTTTCATGTAAAATAGTGCAATAAATTATTGCACAATTTGTACATCCCTAATGATTAAGAAACTTTGTCCCCAAAATCATCTTGTGATGTTGAGTATGGTTTCAGACCAAGCAACTGTATGTTGGTATCTTGATTGAAAGGTTGAAGGGGATATAGAGCAACACAGGCTATAATCACTCAAAAAAAAAAAAAAGACAAGACAAGAGAAATCCTAATAGATTAGTAGATATTAAAAAATTTCATTCCCTTTAAAAAAAACTCTGAAAGTTGATTATTCATTGCCCTTTCCAAAACATCTCTAAATGTAATAGTGGAATGTGGATCAATACGAAGAGTAGACCAGAGATTATTACGATGCCTAGTATATCTAATACAATTTAATATAATGTGGTCCAAATCATTTATACATTTACATGTAATACACATTGCATTATCCAGTAAATTAAATCTATGTAGAAGGCCTGGAGTAATAATCATTTTACTGAAGATTCGAGTGCTTAAGATTTCTTCTCTTTGATTCTCTGTCCACTTTGAAATGATATCAATGGTCAGAATATTTCCCAATTTTTCAAAATATTTGCTTGAGTAAAATGTTTCATTGATTTTTTGAATTCCATTTCGATATATATTTTTATGAATGTCTTCGGAAGCAATCCAGTCAATGTAAACATTGGACTCTGTGACCGATCTTGCGAGATTATCCGCCTGCTCATTCCAAACAATTTTCGAGTGTCCCGGAGTCCAAAGCAGAATTAACTGATTAACGTAGTTAGATAGCATATAAATTTTCATAGCAAGTCTATGAATTACCTTATGGGATTTGATCGAGAAATTTTGAAGTGCAGAAAGAACCGAAAGACTATCTGACAAAACAAGTAAATTTACATTAAATTCCACCAGATCATCTAAAGCTTGACAAATGGCCAAAGTTTCTGCAGTAAAAATGGAGTTTTAATGGTTGATTCTGTAAGCTAGTGAAGATTTTTTTATATACCTGCTATCGATGTAATTTGGTGATTTTTTGAAGCATCAGTAGCTATAATGAAAAACTTCTGAAATTCCCGTTCGACCATTTCATCAAATAAAACGCTTATTGCAGGAATCGGTAGATTTTTATCTTAAAATTTAAACCTATTGGTATAAATTTTACATGGAAGGTCTAAAAAGGTAATTAATCTGGGAATTGAAATAATTCACCACCAACATTTAAATCTTGCAGCACACTAATGATATAATTTTTATCTTCTTCCAAAACATTAAGATTCATTGCCTCTGGGCTGTTGTAATAAAGAGAGGAGAAATCATTATTGGAGATTTGAGTAATAAAGAACTTGCTTGCCAATCTTCTAATTTTACCTGACAATATTTCTTTTGACCAGCCAACTTTAGTAGCACAATATTTGGGGTCCATTGAGGGAGACCTAATGCTATTCGGAGGGCTTTTGTTTGGATAACATTAAAAGGTTTTAATTGATTTTCAGACCATTTATTTATTATGTGACAAATATAATAAAAAACACTGCATATGCTGTTATTGACTAAATTAATGAGATCTCTTGATCTTGGCCCATAGTGTTTATATGCCATACCCCCTTTAGTGCATTGATCCTTTTCAAGATTTTACTGCTTAGTTGATTTTTAATATATAAATTTTGACAACATTTAGAAAAAAAAACTCTAAGTATTCAATAGAAGTTTGCCACTGTAGGGGAAATCCAGCCAACAAAATATTAGGAAGAGTATAATTTCTTTTAATTGATAATTCAGCTATTGTACATTTCTCTGTGCTTAAATTCAGTTTCCAATATTTACACCACTGGGAAATTCTTTCCAGAGTATTTTGTATTTTTTTGCAAATAACATCAAGGGATTTATAAGAGCAAAATATAAAAATGTCGTCAGAATAAACCAGGCATTCAACTTCCGATTCTAAGGTTTCAAAAAATATCATGCATGTAAATAGTATACAAAATAGGAGATAGGACACTGCCTTGGGCTCGGCCTTGTGGAACAAGCTTTTTGGGAGAAAAATAACCCCTTCATTTTATTTGGAAGGATCGAGATGTGAGAAATTTATGAATCCAATTTGCTATATTTCCTGCTATACCAATTTGTAAACATTTATAAATAAGACCATCCACATAAACAGAGCCATATGCACTTTTAATGTCTAAACTTATTCCTACAAAAAAAAATTTCTGTAATTTTGCAATCATTATTGCTTTATGTACCAGATAAGTAGCACTTCTGCTATCTTTGAAAGGAACGAAACCATAATGTTGGGGATGAAGTTTTCTTTCTTTAGTTAAATAGTAAGAAATCCTATTGGCCAAAATTCTCTCAAAAGTTTTTGAAAATACAGAAGTCAGAGCTATTGGTCTGTAGGAAGATATCTTAGTTTTATCTTTACACGGTTTCGGAATCGGGAGAATGATTGCATGCTTCCAAGAATCTGGAACAATTGCATTATCAAATAATTTTGGGAAATATCTTAAAATTACATCCTGTTGACCCTGATCAAGATTTTTAAAGAAAATTGTTGTAACATGATCCTCCCCAGAAGTTGTATTTTTTGAATTTTTTATTGCACTATGCATGTTCGTGAGTGTCACGAGTTTTAATAATATGACGGACCAAGTCTTTCCGACTAAAATTTTAATAAAACCAAAAAGGTAACAGAAGTTATTGTGGGTTTCGATGTAAACAAGTTATTACCCACGTCAGCAAAAATACCCAATCTTTCAGCTTCTCCGACCATATATAGTCCGGTTGGCAGGTGCGCACGCAGGCATCTTCACGCATACGTCATACTCGCAGTCATCATTACGCAGGCGTCAACATCCCGCCCGGCCTTGCTATGTCCACATGCAAGAACTTAACAATTTGTATCTTAACAAAAAATACGCAATAAATTTTAAACATGAATTAATACTAATAAATATTAAGTGAATATCAAATTTCAGCAGAGAGAATTAGCTTAAGTTCTCAAATAATAAAATACATAATAATACATAGTAAGTAATTTGATACACGAGAATACCAAAAATTCTAACAATAAATTCCAAGTTAATAATATCATAAATAACCATACACATTTAATTTTCAATAGGCAGTATGCTCAACCTATTGATAGACCTTTTATAAATACCTTTACCAGTTTTAATATCTACAACTCTAACTTTCTTATCTTTCCCCATGTATATTTTAACAACACGTCCCAATAACCATTTACAAGGAGGAAGATTTTCTTCTCTTATTAAAACCATATCTCCCAATTTGAGATTTTCTTTATTAACAATCTATTTCTTTCGTTGTTGCAGACTATTTAAATATGAAAGGCTCCACCTTTTCCAGATCGTTTGAACTGATTTAGTTATTCTCTGCCAAACATTTAAACGATTTGAATCGCATTGCAACAGAGACGGTTCCACTATAGCTGTGATCGGTCTCCGGATTAAAAAGTGAGCTGGGGTTAAAACCTCCAAATCATCTACGTCAGATGAAAGTGGCGTAAGAGGTGGAGAGTTCAAAATTGCTTCAATTTGCGTTATTAACGTCAATAATTCTTCATAACTAAATTTTGAGTTTCCTGCAACGCGTTTAAAATGATATTTTAAAGATTTTATATTAGCCTCCCATAGACCTCCCAGTTTGGGCTTCTAGGGGGAATAAATGACCATTCAATGCCTTCTTCTGCGAAAAACGCAAATAAAGACTCTTCTCTATCTCTTACTAACTTAGACAAAGCTTTTATTTCTCGATTAGCGCCTATCATGTTAGTACCATTATCCGAAAAATATTTTATGACACTTACCCCTTCTTGAAATAAATCTTTTCAATGCAGCAATTAAAGCTTGCGAAGTTAAGTCGCTGATTATCTCTAAGTGAATGGCCTTTGTTACAAGGCAAATAAATATACAAACATAAACTTTAATTTCAGGACCTTTCCTCTGATACTTATTTTTGATAAAGAAGGGTCCACACAAATCAATTCCAGTTGAATTAAAGACCTTTTCGAGTTATTCTTTCTTTTGGCAAATCGCCCATTTTTGAGAACAAATTTTAGGATTAAATTTAAAGCAAATTACACAGTTATGCACAACTTTTCTGCAAATATTTCGCCCGTGAATTGGCCAATATTTAAGTCTAACCTGATAAAGTAAATGTTGGGGCCCAAGATGAAAATATTTCTCATGGTAGTATTTAACAATAATTATAGTTAGTTTACTTTTCGCAGGAAGCAATATAGGATGTTTACTCGAATAAGGAAGTCGAGAGTGTTTCAGTCTTCCACCTACTCTAACGATTCCCCATATCATCTAAAAATGGGGATAAATTTAAAAAATCTTACTTTTATTACAAATGTCATCACCATTTTGCATAGCTCTAATTTCCTTATAGAATGAGCTAAGCTGTACTTGTTTCATTAAATAAATTTCTGCTTCTTTCATCTCATCTGAAGTAAGAGGTCCCGATTTTCTTGTTAGTTGGATTTCTAATGTTAAATAGAAACCTGTAAAGAAAACTTAACACTCGAACGATAGTTAGAAACTTATTACTACGAGAAAGTAAATGATCAAAAAATGTTTGATTAAAGTTTAAAGTCAATACAGTATGTTCTTTAGAGTCCTTTTGATTTTAGTTCAGGCAAATAATCTACTTCATTCAGTTCCGGGCACTCAGAGACAGTTTTGGGGAGTTCGTCAGTTCTTAGGAAGGCTGGACCAGTCCACCATTTGTTGTTGGAAATAAGTGTAACACTAAGTCCCCTAGACAAGAAATCTGAGGGATTGTCTTGTCCTGAGCAATGAAACCAAGAATCAGGATCAGTTAGCTCGGAGATCTCCTGCACTCTGTTAGCCACGAATTGTTTCCATCTTTTAGAAGAGCCTTTAATCCAGAATAGGACTATTTTGGAGTCTGTCCAGTGGAACACTTTTGCACTCCTTTTTTTTCTTGCGGACGATTTCTTGAACCCTTGAACTCAATCGAGCTGCTACTAAAGCTCCCAGAGCTCAAGTCGAGGCAAAGTAACTGCTTTCAGGGGTGCCACCCTCGTTTTTGAAGTGATGAGATTTACGAGCACTTCATTTTGTTTTCTTACTTTCACGTAAGCTACTGCACCATAAGCGAGTTTAGAGGCATTGCAGAATATGTGAATTTTAATGAGGTCACTTACCTCATCATTCGTTGAATCAAGAACTAACCTTGGAATTCTAAGATTATCTAATAGGGGCAGTTCTTTACACCAAATTAACCACTTTTCCTTTAACTTTGGGGTAAAATTTCATCCCAAGTTATTTTTTATCCAAAGTTCTTGTATGAGACATTTTATTCTTATAGTAAAGGGTGAGAGCAATCCCAGGGGATCAAATATCTTCCCTATTGTTTGTAACATAAAACTTTTAGTATTTTCGTTTATCGAAACGAATTCCAGCAAACCTTTAGTATCCAACGTCAGACAGTCATCTAGAGTTTGCCAAGCCATGCCTAACACTTTTGTTTTGTTTGTTCCTAACCTGATGGATGCATCCATAGGATGTGTGTCGAAACCTTCAGCCGCCCACTGAGCCATTAAAAACGGTATCATTGCTGATCCATTTTCGCATCTCCATCCCTGCTTCTTTCATAATATTCTTAGCGTGACGAGACATGAAAAGAGCTTCCTCTCGAGTATCCTGTCCCGTAATCCAATCATCCACATACATGAAAGAATCTAAATGTTGTACAGTTATGGGATGAATTTCGTTATATTTCTCAATGTGATATTTGATTGTTGCTGCTAGTAGAAAGGGACTAGAATTAACTCCAAATATCACCCTGTTAAATCTATAAACTTGCAAAGTGAGCTTTTCCCCAATACGTGATTACTATCTGTCCATAAAAACCGTACAAAATCTTTATGTTTATCCGCCAAGCAAATTTGAAGAAAAGCCTGACGAATATCCGATGATATTGCAACTCGATTTAGCCTGAAATTAATTAAAACATCTAAAGATTAGGATTCAAATTAGGTCCAGGCCACAAGCAATCGTTCAGTGATAGTTCGTTAGCTTGGTGTGAAGCTGCATCAAAAACAATACGAGTAGAAGTAGTAACACGACCCTCCTTTTTTATCGCTTGGTGTGGTAAGTAATACATTGGTTTGTGTACATTAATTTCAGTATCATTGACCTTTTCTATGATTCCTTGATTCAAATAATCTTGAATCGTTTCTTTGTATTGAGTGTAAAGGGGTTTTATCTCTTCGTAACCTTCCCCATAAACTCTGAAACGTTGCTTTGCCACAGAAATGTTATTCGACAATTCGTTCCAATGTTTACGAAAAGGTAATTCAACCACATACCGATTATTATTATATTGTACAGTTTCCTTAAAAATATTCATAGCTTGGTCATCTTTCCGATAGCAAGGGTCATCTTTTATGCCAAGGGATTCGAGCTCAAAAACAGCTTTAATGTATCATCAACCGAATCATTATCTTTAAGAAAGTAACATGAGAAGTTATTAGTATTGGTTCCCTGAGTCGCCCTCCAGCAATCCATCCAAATTCAGTTTCCCTAAACAATTTCTTTATTTACTTTATATACGTTATCTTTAATTATTCTAAAGAAAATATCCGCATTCAGTAAAGCGTGAATTTCCTTAGCTTCGAAAAATAGGGATCTGATAATTCTAAAAATTCAGGAATTTTTATTTCAAACATCTAACGTAACACTTGGTGTCAACCCGGTAATTTTTCAGTCACAAAAATTCTACGTTTCTCTAAAAGTACCACTTTTATTAGAAATTAAAGTATTAGTTTTTCCCTTTTAAGTTTTGTTTTAATGAATTGAGTCCTGAAACTGAGGAATTTATCTTTTCTATTGCAATACCAAGAAAATCACACATTTTTCTGGATATAATATTAATGTTAGACGCTGAGTCAAAATGACGGACATTTTAGTTCTCGGCCTTCATTATTTCGTAAGAAAACGCTACCAGTCGATATTAACATCGTTCTTTCTATGTTGAGAAGCAGTGCTACTCAAAACTGTGTTCTGTGTGGAAGAATCCACCACATTCGATTCCCGGTCCTCCGGGTTAGTTAGTACTGGAAGTTGGCAGAGGGAATAACCCATTTTTTTCGGTCATCTATTGCCGCAGTACAGAGGGAGCGAGAATGTTTTTTGCCACATGGGCACACATACGTCGAAGTACATTGCATCCTTTTGTGGTTTTTTTCGCAAACACAGTTCACATAACTTATGCAGACGGACTAAATCTAATCGTTTTTCGGGTTCAATTCTAGAAACCTTTTTGCATCGAAATATCGGATGTAAAGTTTTATCCTTACAAACTATGCAACTCTTGTTTTCAACAGATCGATTCATTAAAGGTTGGTTTTTGTCTTAAAGGATAAGTTAGATTTTCTTAATATCGTTTTTGTTTCGACAATACAATTTTTATCTACGGATAAAAGAATGGTTTCGTTGTTCTAAAAATGCAATAAATTCATCAAATGTGGGAACATCTTTTTTGCTTTTAAACTCAGTTCGAAATTTTTTCGTGATTCATTATCCAATTTCTTTAGCATAATATTTAATAAAAATACATTAAATAAATTATTTTGCTCATAGTTTAGTAATTTTAGAGCCGTAAGTTTTTTAATGCAATCAATCCAATGAATTTCTTTTTCGGATTCTCACGTTCTATCTTCTTAAAATTTAATATTTGTTGCACATGAATATCGACAATCAATCTTTTTGTTATCATATCGGGATTCGAGTGCTTCATACAACGAAGAAAATGTATCGAAAGTGGAGGCAAATTCTTTAACTTCATTTGATAGACAGGAATTCAAATAATACAATTTCTGTGACTGAGTCAGTTGTTCGTTAGTTGTAATTAAATCGTCAAATTGGGATTTAAAGTTACTAAATTGTTCATATTTTCCCGAAAAGGTGGGAAGTATTATAGGTGGAATTTTTGTTTGAGCAAAGGTTCCGTTTTCGTATTTGTTTTTTTCAACTGCAGTCACAGACAATGATACATTAATTGAGTTAATTAATTTTTTAACTCTTACCTCCAAATCGTCCAGACGTGTTTCACATTTGTATAAATCTTCTTCGAATTCCGCTTCTTCTGTTGGGTTTGCGGTTTCTAATCCAAAAAGTAGCTCCTTCAATTCTTCAATTTTCCTCTGAGTTGGTCAATTTTCTTGAGTTTGACCTCCAGCTCGGGTGATGTCAACATGTTCGGACACGTTGTCCATGAAGGTTGATATTCTAGTAATACTTCCTTTTAAGGAAGTTTTAGCTTTGTTTAATTTTAAAATATCCATCGCGCTTTAGTTCGTGACTCACGGGCCGACAGGACCAAAAAATGTTCGTGAGTGTCACGAGTTTTAATAATATGACGGACCAAGTCTTTCCGACTAAAATTTTAATAAAACCAAAAAGGTAACAGAAGTTATTGTGGGTTTCGATGTAAACAAGTTATTACCCACGTCAGCAAAAATACCCAATCTTTACGCTGATACGCTGATATTTCTAAGGGAACTGGAATCTTGTCAGATTCCTCCGTCCCTGATCTGGGCTAACATGTGATTGGCGTTGTTAGCTGGCCACTAGGAGGAGGACCAATGGTGTGAAGGCGCAGGCCGTCTGCTGTGAAGGAGGCGAACTCAGATGGTTTGCAAGCTCAGGACTTTGGAAATTAGAAAACTATTGCTATTAAAATTAAATATTGAAAATTAATAAATTCCCAATCTTTCAGCTTCTCCGACCATATATAGTCCGGTTGGCAGGTGCGCACGCAGGCATCTTCACGCATACGTCATACTCGCAGTCATCATTACGCAGGCGTCAACAATGCAATTCAAGAATATGTAATGGTTTATTAAGAAGGTTATTTTTGTCGTAGAGAAAATCCAAAGGAAGTGGTTCATGATAGGCATTTTTAGATGCAAAATAATCTGCAAACATATCTGCTTGCAATTGAGGATGAGTGATAAACCTATTATTAAGCTGAAGGATATTAAGTTTTTGATCAGTGTCAGTAACTGTGGAAAATTTTTTCAGAATATTAAAAAACATCTTGGGATTAGAAATATTATTGCATATCTTGTCCCAGTACATTCTTTTGGCATTTTTAATGTAGAATCTAAGTTTGCTCGCATATAATTTATATCTGATCCATAATTCAGATGAAATTTCTCTAATAGCTCTCTTCCTAAATATTTTTTTAAGCTTATAGAATTTATAACACATACTATTCCACCATTGTGGGAAGGATCTATTCAAGACTTTAATTTCCCTAATATTATTAGTAATGACTTGCGTTATCTTATCAGAAAGATTCTCAGAATTAATTTCTGGATTATTTAAAATAAAATGCGTTTGGTTCATAACTGCTTGCCAGTTTACTTTTATAAAAATTCGTTTATTTGAATTGAGAGAAAGCTCTGTAATAATTGGACTATGATCACTTTCAAAGGAGCAATCTAAAACATAACTATTGCAGTATCCAGACATGCTTGAAGAACAAACTGTGAGATCTATCAATGATGCTGCACCTGCTGAACTTCTATAGGTGGGAACAGTCATGTTAAGAAGAACCAAATTAGAATCAGTAATCCATTCAACACATTCATTACTATACCTTGAAATGTGATCCAATCCCCACATCAGGTGATGAAGGTTAAAATCACCAAAAATAATCATCGGAGCCATCAGGGATTCGAGAAAAGATTTGATTATCATAATATTAAATCCCTGTGCAGCGTAAATATTTACAATATAAAATGAAATATTTCGAAGATGTATTTTAATTGCGAGAATTTCTAATTCTCTGATTTGTTGAATCTGTATAGGAATCTGTTGAGCAGAAATATTGGAAGGAACAGCAATTATTAAACCACCACCTGATCTGTCTTCTCTGTCTTTTCTAAAAATTATTTTATTTGGAAGATTTATATTATCGTGAATTGATAAAAAAGTTTCTTGAAAAATCCAGATATTTGCTTCAGAAAAGGGAGGGATAGTTAACCATATGAATTTATTTTTTAGGCTTCTACAATTCCATTGAATTATATTCATAAATACTTAAGAAAAAAAATTAACTAGAACAAACTATCCTCCCTTTGAGGAAAGAAAACCAAACTAATGAAGACAATAATTAGCCCTCAAAACAAAAACTTGAATAAAAGAAACATATTTACAAAACCCATCTTACTTCCGTAATTATCCCATTTCTATGTTATTGGATGCGTCACTTTCACTAGAGTGAGTGAGTTAATAAATCGCACTGTTTCACGAGGGCTTTTTGGCGACGGACCAATTGAACCATGGTCAAGTGACGTTTGAGCTGGCACCCCTCTCCTAACTACCCACACCACACCAACGGGAGGACGTTTCAGCTCTCGACAGATTTGCGTGCATCGCTGCCCTACAAGTGGTACTGGGATGAACTCATGACATGCCTGCCATGGTTGGATTTAACCACTGAGCTACCGCAGCCCATCACTCACTAGAAGCACGGTTTTATGGATTGAGGATTTATTACCAACAGCTTTTTTCTTCCGCAATGGGGAGTGACTTGATTTCCCCATTTCAAAAATCTTGCTAAGGTGAGAAAGTACAGACTCCATTGCTTTTTGAAAAGCTTCCATAATTAAAGTGGTTTGCTTTTCTAATATTTTCTGAAAGATGTCAGCATGTTTTCAAGTTTTTTTTCTAGATAGTCTTGCATATCTAGATTAACTGTATTAGTCTGGATTACTACAGAATAAGATGCCCTTTTATTGTCACGGAACCTTCTTCGCGCTTCTCCAAATGTAAGATGTTGCTCACATTTCTCAATTCTAATATCTTTTTTTCTTTTATATATTCGGGGCAATTTAATGAGTTAGCTGGGTGATCACCTTTGCAATTTATGCATCTTGAGTTACTAGAGCATTGTCTAGAATGTGAAACATCACAGTTGATACATATTGCAGTTTTTTGGCAAAATCTAGTAGAATGAAGAAAACTAAAACATGTTGTACATTGTCTAGGTTTATCGATAAAATTTTGAATTCGATGATTGATGAACCCCAGTTTCTGGTAAAGTTGTCCAGAGTATTGTAATTAATACTGGTGAGAATTGTTGCTGAGAACCAGTTTTAATAAATCTTCTCATCTCTATTATTTCAAAATTATTAGTTTCTTTTGTAGCTCCTTTGCTATCTCATTCAGAGATATATCAAGAGGTATTTCATAAATAAGGAATCTTGACGTGATTCCCTCCCAAAGAATATTCGTTTTAACTGACACATTTGAAATTTTCTCAAGAGATAGTATTTGTGCTGCACATACTGGGTCTAGCGTAGAGAACCTTATCTTTTCATTACGAGTAAAAGACATGCTTTTTATGTTTTCATGTGATGAGCAATTTTTTTTCTTTATTTCTGCATTTAAAAGCTGTCGGTTGGACTTTGGAATCTGAGAGGATCCTTGACTATTTTCAACCAAAATATTGATTTCGGATATAATTCTTTGTCCAGCGCGTAGAATAATTTCCGCATCCCTCACAGAAGATCTGAAAAATTTTGAAAATCCTGTTTCCATTGTTAAACTATTATCGATTAAGGGTTGTTCAACATCAGAGACGATAAATCTAGAGTGACTCAGCTTGAATCTTTTTTCAAATAAAAAAACCAGAGAAAAATAGAAATTGAAAAATTACCAAAAAACTGAACCAAAAGTAAGGAAAAAAAAACCATTTTTCTCTAAAAGGGAACCAAATAAAAAAAAAAGATACAACCTTTTAAGACTTGAGGAAACTAATACACCACCTTCAACCTTTCAACCGACCACCTTCAACGCAGTGTTATACAATCAATGCACATGCTATCACAGTCGAAATACAACCTGCTGGTATCTTATACATCCGTAAAGTGCTGTAAATTATTTTCAAACCATCCAACTATATCCAAGAAATTATTGTTTTGTTTTAATTTAGCTTGTGCTGTATGGCAACATTGTGTACATAGTATTTGAGTTTGAGTTTTTTTTTTAATTTTATTTTCTTTACCGTTAATAAAGAGAGCTGTGATATAAAATCAAGCTGAGTATTTGTATTTAAAAAGATATTATATTTTATGAACATATCACTCTCCTCTGGGGATCCCTTGGATCATTTGAGTGAAGAAAACGGTGTCCGCAACCATAATTTAATTGTCATTGTTTATATTTCTGGCTTCCGTGACAGGATTTTGTTTTTGGAAACAAACATGGCAAACATATTTAAAGCAGCTAAGGGCTTCTTGAAAGAGGACTTGTTGTTTGTGGCAGAAGAAATTAGAGAGATATTTCCAGATAAGGTAAAAATTTCGGAACTGAAAGACATTATTTTGAAAAGCAAGGAGTATCTGGATGATCCAGACTTTGTGACAAATTTTTTAGTAATGGTCATGAGTGAGCGAAAACTAAAAGAAGAATTTGAAAAAGCTGAAAGATTAAAACAGCTAGAATATGAAGAAAGTGGAAAAATAAGAGGACACGAACTGGAGTTGGCGAGAATCAAGGCAACATTGCCAGTTTCTGGTGAGTCACAAAGTACTGTTATATCTGGCACTAAAAAGAAATTTAATCTGCCAAAATTAGAATTTAGACAGTTTAGTGGTGATATTAAAGATTGGCTACAATTTTGGAGTCAATTTCAACATATCCATGACTATGATGAAATCGCACCCAAGAACAAATTTCAGTATCTTGTTCAAGCTACTGCAAATGGTTTGCGAGCCCGAGAAGTAGTAGAGAGCATCACGGCAACAGCAGCCAATTATGTCAAAGCAGTTGAAAGTTTAAAAGCGAGATTTGGTAGAGATGATCTATTAGTGGAGGTTTATGTTCGTGAATTGTTAAAGCTCATAATTTCGGTGTAGAAACAAGGAAAAATATCAATGACATCTCTGTATGATAAACTTGAATCTTATCTAAGAGCCTTAGATACTTTAGGAGTGACTACTGAAAAATGTGCTTCAATTCTTTATCTCATGGTTGAGTCATGTTTTCAAGAGGACTTTTTGAAAACATGGAATAGAAGTGCTACTTCAGCAGCCTCAACAGATGCTAAAGAACGTTTAACCAATTTAATGACTTTCCTCAAGGCAGAAACAGAGGGAGAAGAAAGAATTAATTTGGCTATGGCTGGTTTTGGCTTAGGTGTAGATGAAAATCGCCAATCTTTTAAGAAAAAAGTAGGGGATTTTCCAATGAAAAAGTTACCTACAGCTGCCAATTTATTAACTACAGCTTCAAAGGAAGTGAAGAAGGAATGTGTTTTTTGTAATTGGAACACTCGAGCCAAGACTTTCAAGCTCAGAAGACGAGTTTGGCTGAAAGGCATAATATTTTAAGAGAGAAGCAATGTTGTTTTGTTTGCTTAACACCAAAGCATACAGCTCATTCTTGTAAGACATATTTAAGATGTGTAATATGTGGTAAAAAGCATGTCCCACTTATGTGTGAGTCTCTAAAGACTAAGAATCAAGATTCATACAGGAGTGAAAATAAGGGTCCAAAAGTTGAAGTTAATATGGCCAACAACACTTCTAGTTCAAGGGGGTTTCTCCAAACTTTGAAGTTAAAAATGGTGTGGTAACAAAGAAATCCCAGTTAGGGCAATTCTAGACTCTGGGTCACAAAAGTCTTATGTATTAAAAAATGTAGTTGAAAAAATGGGATATATCCCACTCAGAAAGGAAATTATGATGTGCTCACTGTTTGGGGGAATTAAACCAGACAAGTGTGAACATACTTGTTATAGAATAAGATTAAGAAATCAAGACAAAAGTGTTACATGTAACCTGGAAGCATTAGATCAGACATCTATATGCGACAACATTGCATCAGTCACTCCAGGATCTTGGATTTCAGAACTTAATGAAATGAAGATTCAGTTATCAGATGTAGGGGAAGAGTCACAATCTGTTCAAGTGCTTCTTGGATCAGATGTAATCGTAAAGCTCATGACTGGCCAGCATAGAATTTTATCCTGTGGGCTTGTTTTGGCATGGAGACAATACTTGGATGGACTCTGTCAAGTAAAGTACCTGACAGTAAGATTTCTTCATGCAATGCTATGCTGGTGGCCTTCCTATTTGTGAAAGAGATGGATATCTCCCAGTTGTAGAGGTTGAATTCCTTGGGGGTACAAGATCCTTCAGAACAAAAAACCAAAGAGGAGCTATATAAAGCCTCAATGGAGCACTTCTGAAATTGATGAAGAGCAATTTCTTGTCTCCCTATCATGGCTTGACAATAATTTACCTCTGCCAGACAACTTTAATTTGGTATTTAAAGGGTTACAAGTGACAACCCATAAGCAGAAGAAGGAAAACTTGTTTAAAGAATATGGTGATGTCTTTAAGAAATGGAAATGAAAAGGCATAATCGAAGAAGTTCCCAAAGAAGAATTGAAGTCTGTTTCTCACTATCTGCCTGATCGACATGTGGTGAAGCCTAACATACTACAAAAATTAGGCCCATTTTTAATGCTTCGTCAAAACAAAAGGGAGCGGTCAGCCTCAATGACTGTTTGGAAAAGGGTTTAAATTTCATTGAATTGATCCCCTTCATGTTAGCAAGAATTCGATTGTATAGATTTGGTGGTTTGGCTGATATACGGTTCAGTTATTGATAGTGGTCTGAATTAGATTAAGTCTTATTATCTAAATATATATATTGTGTGTTGCGTATTTTTCCATCGTAGATTCTCTCACAGTAATTATTATAATTTAATTTGTTAAACGTTTAAGTTGAATATCTTAATAAAGTCATATTAATATAAAAATGCCTTCTAGTTCTTTCATTAATTCTACACCTCTAGCTTACGCTGACACTCCGAGAGATATTCTCCCAAGGGGGGGGGGACATCACATCTTTTACGTGGACATTTGTTTGGCAAGTGTGCAAACCCAGTCAGAGCTAGATCCATTTATTGATGTAGCCATGGAGATCATGGCTGAAAGAAAATTTGACTTAAGAGGGTGGGAGCACTCTAACCCATCTGATCCCATAGCAAGTTCTACAAACGTCCTGGGAATGATTTGGGACAGACATTGTGATACCCTATCATTAAATATTCCAGATTTGAGAGAACTAATGGAAGAGGTAATCACAAAAAGAAATATTCTTGCTGCTTCACACAAAGTTTTTGACCCCTTGGGGATCACTGGTCCAGTGTTGCTACTACCAAAACTTTGGCTACAAAGTTTGTGGAAATCTCAAATTGGTTGGAATCAAGAAGTAGATATAAAAACAAGTCAAGATTTTCTGAAATGGCTAAAGGAGCTGGAATACTTAAAGCATGTTCAAGTACCAAGGTGGTTACACTGTGATAGTGGATTTCAGCATATTTTGTTAAATTTTTTCTGTGACGCAAGCAAACTTGCCTATTCTGCTGTTGTTTTCCTATGAGTTGATATTGGAAGCACTGTACACATACAACTGGTACACAGTAAAACTAGGATTGCACCATGTGGAAAAAAGGAAACAATAATTGCCAGACTGGAACTTCTTGGTGCTGCTTTATACAACTGTCTTAAAAGAGTTGCCAACAGACAACGTTTATTTCTGGACAGACTCTACTACAGTATTAACTTGGTTAAAAAGAGAAGAACTGTGGGGTGTATTTGTTTACAACCATGTTCAAGAAATTCGGAAGCCGACACCTGTCAAAGCCTGGAGACATGTTCCTGGATCTCTGAATCCTGCAGACTGTCCGAGTAGAGGGTGTTCAGCAAAGCAGCTTTGCAGCTCGAAATGGTGGGAAGGTCCCAGTTGGTTGCATCTTTCGCCTCAAGAATGGCCTATTAGTGATGTGGAAGTAGATGTCAATGAGGTTGAAGTGAATAAAGAAAGATAAGCTATCGTGACCTCTATGATGAATGTTCAAACAACAGATATTAAGAGTGATTATTTTTCCACCTATAGTAGAAACAACAGAGTAGTAGCATGGATTCTATGTTTCATTCATAATGTTTCAAATGCAACCAAGTTAAAGGGAAGCTTAGGCTATGAAGAATTCAAACAAGCAGAGGTTTTGGTTTTCAAGTCCCTGCAGTCAAATGCCTTTCAAGATGAGAGACTTCTTGCTAAAATGCAAGCCTTTAAAGATGAAGATGGGCTTCTGATAATAAGAACCAAGTTGGTTGACAGTTATGAGAAGGAAGATTTCAAGTTCCCAATTCTCTTACCTGCCGATGATGTTGTAGTGAAATTAATTCGAGAAGAGCATGTAAAAGCAATGCATGCAGGTTCTTCAATATTACTTGCACAGCTTAGAGAAATTTTGGATAACTAGAGCCAAAAGATTAGTAAAACAAGTTCCTTCTGAGTGTGTTATTTGCAAATGTTATAAAGCTAAGCATGTTGAAGTGCCCTTTGCTCCGCTGCCTAGAGATAGAGTCACTCAGACAAAGATATTTGAAGTAACAGGTGTAGACTATGCAGGTCCTCTTTATCTTAAGTCAAAAGCAAAGGCCTGGATTGTTTTGTTTACCTGTGCTGTCTACCAGGCAGTGCATTTTGAACTAGTTCAATCACTCACTACTGATACCTTCATTCAAGCCTTGAGAAGATTCATAGCGAGAAGAGGCAGGATTTCAGCACTTTACAGTGACAACGGTACTAAATTTGTAGGAACAAACAATGCACTGAGAACATTAGATTGGGATAAAATTGTGGTGTACTCAACTGCCCAGAAAATCACTTGGAAATTTATTCCACCCACAGCAGCATGGTGGGTGCATATTGTGAGAATGCTCAAAGAGCTTCTATGTCAAGTGTTAGAGAAATCTATTGTAAATTCTGAAGAACTCCTGACCATCTTATGTGATTGTGAGTCAATAATCAATGTTAGGCCTTTGACATACATACACGAAGATCCAAATAAATTACCTTTGTCCCCAGCAATGTTCATTCATGGAAATAGCAACTGTGAAACTCCTGATTTAGATCAAGTAGATCGATCTTCATTGGTAAAACGCACCAAATACTTGCAGAAGTTGCGTAAAGATCTGAGACAAAGGTTTAGAAATGAATATCTTGCTCTTTTGGTCCATAGAGGGACAAGGAGAAATGCTTTACAAGTGGGCGATGTTGTGCTGATTGGGCATGACAATGTGCAACGAATTGACTGGCCTCTTGGTGTTGTCTTAGAGGTTTATCCCGGCAAGTATGGAGTTCCCAGAGTAGCTAGAATTCAAAAGGCTATATCCATTGGAAGTATCAGCTAAAACTGAAATTGGTGTTTTAAAAACCTCAGGAAAAGACAGCCTACATGTTGAGAAAACTCCTGAATCATCTACTGACCATGTTTCGGATTCACCAACTGATTATATTCCCGATTCTCCTGTTGAAAGTACTGATAATTCTGGGGAGAACCCCCTTACCAAAACCAGATTGGGAAGGACCATAAAAATTCCTCGCAAATTGGACTTGTGAACTTCTTTTAAAATTTTAGGAGGAATTAAATCTAATATATATCATAAATGTGAAAGTTTGTGAGGATCTTTGTGGGTCTTTCATGCAAAAACAACTGAATGGATTTTAAAGAAACTTTACAGTAATATAGCTTATATATCAGAATAACACATAGGCTATAATTTATAGCATTAGCTATAATTTATAAAAATTTGTAAAAAGTGTCCAAAATATAAAGTGTTTAATATTTGTCAAGTAGGAAAAAAATTCTGGCATCTCCAAGCAAATCTGGCTTGCGCTGAAAAAAGCCCACGTCAGCATATATCTATCTTTTGTTTGTGAAAAACTATTTTTGTTTTGGCTACGCAAGGGGCTTGCTTCTAATTAATTCCTGTGATCAGAATAATGCCTATTTTTTTTACTTCAAATTAAAACTAAGTTTTGAAGGGAGAGGTTGTTATAAATCTCTTTATTTTAATGTTTTTTTTATGATTTTATTACGCACATTTGGTAGTAAGAAATTGATCTTTTTTCAAAATAAATGCTTTTATCAGTTCTGATACTTAAAGTAAATAAACTTTCTCTTTCACACTGCATAATTTGGACAAGTTTTCAAAATTTGTTTTTGGTTAGTAGTTAATTATAACACTATAATTTTAATTGAATAGGCAGACATTGTATTTTTAAGTTTAAAGATAATTAAAACTACTATACTGTATCTTTTGGAACGAGTGAATATTAACGTTGCACTGTTCAGCTACATGAGGGCTTTTGGCAACGGATCACGTAATTTTGAACCATGTTCAAGTGACGTGGACGACACCTGAGCTGGCACCCCCTTCTCCTAACTACCACACCACACCAACTTAGAAGGAATATTCTACCAATACTTAGCAGGAATATTCTTTGAAATCCGCTCTTCCAAGGTATATGGCAGCACGGGTTCTATGATGAGTATTTTAGCGGGGAAGCTGAATAGTTTTGTAGCAGATATTGGGTTTTCAGCTGACGGCGTTTTCAGCGGATTGCAAAGATTATTATTTTTGTCCCGAAAAAATAGTTTATGTCAAAATTTAAGTGTCTTATGTTTTTGTATGTTAGTGAAGATCTTGGAAAATGATTTCACTACTTATTTTAAGTGAACGGTGTATATAATTAATTTTACAGTGGAATATCTTTTATTAATTTATTAGCTCTAACGGATTAAATTTTCCAAAGTGGAGTATATTTTATGTATATCCCTTAATTTTCAATGTAGTGATCCAAAATAAATATTGTATGAAAAAAACTGCAGTAAATCATAATGCGGTTGGATAAAGTATTAAAGTGCATTTCTCCCATACACAGCGGGTCTTACAAAGCTCTAATAAAGCTCCAGCTACGAAAGTAGCTAGGCATTTGCCAACTTGACTCTATCATTAACATTTCGCTATGTTTTTCATTGAATCGCCATTATAATTTAAGAAACGACGTTGCTTGCGAATATTACAATTTTATAATAAAATAAATACAACAGAAAGTAATATTAATGTATTAAATCTTTCAGATATAAATTATTTACACTACTTTAAGCGTTCATTACGCAAAACTTTTAACAATGTGTTACTTTTGATGAGCAGAGATCAGCTTAGGGAGGTATTTTGAAAAATCGACCCTCAAGAGTGTTACAAGGAATTATAAATAAAAAAAAAATCCTTTTTATCAGCTATTAGATCTACATACTTAAAATTTAACAAAGGTGTTTTTTTTCTTTTTGTGTTTAGCTGATATATGCAAAAAGCTTTTTTGTTTAATTTGCAATTCACATAAAATTAACTCATTAAAATCTTCTTTTTTCTTCAATCTGTGTTGTTTAATTTTTCAGTTCACCTGTGCGAAGAACAGGTATACCAGCTAGTGTTATATATATCTATACAATGTATTGCATGGTTAAAGTTTAATTTATTTTAGATTGCAAAGTTCAGTTTTACTTTGCAAGGTGGGAGTATGTAACATGCTGTAAATTATTTTCAAACCATCCAACTATATCCAAGAAATTATTTTGTTTTAATTTAGCTTGTGCTGTATGGCAACATTGTGTACATAGTTTTTGAGTTTGAGTTTTTTTTTATTTACTTATTTATTTTATTTACCGTTAATAAAGAGAGCTGTGATATAAAATCAAGCTGAGTATTTGTATTTAAAAAGATATTATTATATTTTATGAACATATCACTCATCTGGGGATCCCTTGGATCATTTGAGTGAAGAAAACTGCCTCCACAACCATAATTTAATTGTCATTGTTTATAACATTATTGTCAATTAAAGAAAAAGCATCAAGAACAAAAACATATGTATTTGGATATGTATAAGCATATGTAAAACATTTGTCATTAGATTATTTTAACTGTGAGGAGAAAAAATTATTTTAATTGAGGTTTTCAAGTTATACATAGAAATCAGCCATAACAGTAAAGTAAACTGAAAAATTACATATATGAATCAATTCTTTGATACTTCAAAAAAACAATTAAAATCAACAATTTTGAAGAAAGAATTTTATGCAGCCTGTTTAGACTGGGTTTTGTCTTTCTTTAGTATTTATTACTAATAAAAAAAAATTTCATATATATATATATATATATATATATATATATATACACACACACATATATATATATGGGGGAGTCTGAATAAAATCTTCGAATAATAAATCAGACTCTTCAGAAGTCGGGATTTTAAATTGGCGAGGTGGTTGTCTAAGGGTAAGTATTAAAGGGTTAGTGATGAATTAATTGAATCAAAGTCATTTAAACGCAGATACTTCATTTAAGTAAAAAAGAATTTATTTCAATTTAAAGGGGAATATTTACAAAGGGAAAGAGACATGGAAAAATTAGGTTAATTGAAAGTTTTGTTATACCTTTAGAAGACGGGGAAATTAATTACACTCCTCATGCTTGGACTGAAACAGCGTTGGGTGTGAAATGTGCAAATTTTTTTATTTATTTATTTATTTATTTTTATTTTACAAATGCCAGGCCATTGACCATCAGGTCATTAGGCAACGGGCTCTCCAATACCTTTTTACAATGCAGTTAAGATCATTCAGTGCAGAGCACTCGTCCAAATGAGCGGCAGTCATGTCTTGTCCAGTGTCACACAAAACGCAGATAGGTGAAGTCACTAAATTAAAACGAAACAGATGAGCACAAAGGCAGTCATGTCCGGTTAAAAGTCTAAATTTAGCCACAGCAGCAGCACGAGGAGAACGGAATACCGTGGGATTTCTTACATAGTGTACTCCAAGGCTTATCACGAGCAACACGAGAAGCTGTAAGGCGAAATGATTCCCTAAAAATCCTTTTAATTTCCAGTTTGGCAGAATGAAGTGTCAGGTCTCTTTGAAAGTTCTGAAGGATACCTGTTCCCTTTTTGCCAAAAAAGTCTGCCCCTCTCATTTCCCCAAAGACCACAGTGGGATGGTACCCATTGAAAGACGATCTTTCCTTTTATCTTTCCCAGGAGTTCTCTACAGTTCTGCACACGTAAACAATTATTCTCATTATAGTTGGACAAAGCCTGAAGGGCAGAAGTAGAATCTGAAAGAATTACAGCTCTTTCAATGGGGGGAAGACGAACAGCAAGTTGCTGAAGGGCTATATGTATCGCTTCAACCTCACCATCAAAGTGAGTTGTCAAAGGGCCGGAGGAGAAGAGGTGACTAAAAACACCAATGCCAGCACCTTGGGCAAAGTCCAAGAGTGAGCCATCTGTGTAAATGTGAAGCCACTCCTCCAGTGGGAAGCGGGTATTGATAGTTTCCAAAGCTATAGCGTGAAGAGCAGTTGGACTTAGATCACGTTTTCTCACATTCAGAACAAGGTCCAATCTGATGTCGAGTATTGCGTAGTCGAGTGGGTTAGCAAAAGACAATAATTCAAAGGGCACATCATTAATGACTTTATATTGAATGTTCTCACGAACACATTGAATAAAGCCCTTTTGAGTCTTAAGATTACGTCCTCCATCGGAATCATAGTCCCGCCAGAATGAATTATTTGGGAGTCTAATAAGTCTATTGAAGAGAATAGCAGCATTCTTCTCAATTATATTAGTGAATGGCTGAAGGTTGCAAAGTAACTGCATGGCAAGTACTGGAGTAGTTTTAACTCCGCCAGTGATCGTGCGAAGGGCTTGGTTATGGAAAGTGTCAAGAAGTTTTCTAACGTTCTCTGAAGCAGAGATTAGCACCTCATTGCAGTAATTTAGAACTGGTTGAATATATGTCTTGTAAGTTGTATTTAAGGTATCCCTATTGCATCCCCATTTAACTCCGGTCAATCTTTTAAGAATGGAGAGTCGCTTTCTTGCCTTAGAAACAACAAGCTCAGCATGTTTAGTCCATTTCAATTTGTTATCAAGAGCGCAACCCAAATAAATTGAGACTTACTTTGAATTGAATTTACTTTGGAAAACGAGACTATTTTCGAATCCGTTTCGAGTTTCTGTAAGGCCGGTGAAAGCGTCGATAGAGATTTCTCCAGATTTGTAAAAATTATCTTTGAAACTGCTAAGAAATGGATTCCTAGGGGCAAGCAGTTTAACTATAAACCCTTTTGGAATGAAAATCTCGCTGCTTTAAAAGAGAAATCTTCTACTGCCTGTTTTATTGCTGAACAAAGTAAAAATCCAGAGGATGTCCAAAACTGGAGAAAGAGTGTCGCCCTCCTTCGAAAGGAAATTCTTACCGTGAAACGTAATTGTTTCAATAATTTTATAACAAAAATCAATTACAGGAAGGATGGAAAAAAAGGTTTTTAATTTTGTAAACAAGATTCAGAATAGGGCGAATACTTCTTCGACGGAACCTTTGAGAGTCGGTAATCGTGTTTTAACTAACGACATGGATATTTCCAACTCCTTTAATTCATTTTATTCAACTAAACAACGCCTAAAAAAGAGCCTTAAGACCAGACAGAAAATTATTGGGCGAGAAATCCGTAATATTGCTTCGTCTCAATCTCATGGACATGAGATTTTCCATTGAAATTTTAGTATTTCAGAGCTAAGAGAGGCTGTTGGGCACATAAGGTGTGCTAAGAGTCCCGGACCAGATAATTTTCACCCTGAATTTTTGAAACACCTTGGCTGTAATGCACTTTCTGTGCTTTTGACACTGTATAACCATAGCTGGAAGTATGGTGTGCCTGCAATCTGGAAGGCAATAGTTGTTCCTATTCCTAAAAAGAACAAACCTCTGGATGATTTAAACAGTTATCGCCCCATCTCACTAACAAGTATCTTATCTAAGGTCATGGAAAGAATGATCACTTCTCGACTCGACTGGTACCTCGAAACTAATAATCTCCTGACCTCTTCTCAGGCTGGCTTTAGAAAATGTCAGTCCACAAACCAACAAGTTGTTTTTCTTGGCCAGTCCATCAAGGACGCCCTTGATCAGAGATACTCTGCTCTTGCCCTATTTGTGGATTTTGAAGCAGCCTTTGATAAAGTTTGGTGGCTTAAATGTATTCAAAAATTGCAGACCTTGGGTGTGTGCAATAATATGCTTATGTGGATAGGAACTTCATTTTCAGCGTTTCTCGGCCGCTCGCTTTGGAAATGCTATTTCCAGTTTTAAACAAAGTGAAACTGGCCTGCCCCAAGGCACTGTGATTAGTCCTATCTTATTTAACATCTTTATTAATGATCTCCCTGATCTCTTGGCATCTGATGGACTGACCAATACAGCTCTATTTGCGGATGACCTTGCCATCTGGTGCAGCACACCAAAGAGGGATCAGTCCAAACTAAATACCATCCTAAATCTGACCCTTGAAAGATTACACCTTTGGTGTATTGAAAATAATATGACTGTAAACCTAAAGAAGACTACTTGTCAGTTCTTCACTTTAAATAGACAACCATTCAGTTCCCAATTGGTTTATAACGCTATGCCTGTTCAACAGAGTGATGTTTCAATTTATTTGAAATGTGCAAAAAAACGTGACATGTTGAACCGGCGGGGGTTAGTAGGCCTCTGCCAAAAAATTATTCAAGCCGGAGCTCCGAAAGCTCACCAGACGGCGCTCCTTTGGATGCGGTAATAAACAAAATTGACATTAATAGTCCTCTGAAAAGGATATGACTCAACCTTTTACAAAATGTTTCAAATGGAAAATCCTACATATATATATATATATTGCCTTTTGAAAGCCATAAAGCTGAATTATTTTTGCCCCTCTTCTAAAAAGTAAAAAGTATTAGTTTTTATGATGCTACTAAAATGCTACTTATTTATTGCTGATGTAAAACATTATATATATATATATATATATATATATATATATAATGTGTGTGTGTGTGTGTGTGTAATAATTCAAGTTAATTTCATCTTTCAAGTTTTTTATTTGTAATGACCCTGAACCATGTAAATAATTAACTGTTAGCTTACCCACCTAATGAGATGTAATTGTAACTTTATCTCTTAGAAATTAAAACTTCAGCATATTTTAATTAAGAATTACATAAGACATCATCATCCAATTATATGAACCAATCAGAAGAGGCATCTTTGGAAATCATGAGTTTTTGAACTTCTAGTTGCCACTTCCTTTCAAGTTTTCACAGAAAATTTGCTCTGCTTATAGTAACTACTGCATGAATGTATGCTTGTCCTTTGTTTTTTGTAAATAGACATGTGTTGTATGTGTGTATATACTTATAACTTACTGTCTACTGAAAATAAATGTGGATTAATAACAAGCAATATCTTCCCTTCTATCAATACAAAAAAGCTTACTACATTCATTCAAGAATAAATTATCACTAGTGAAATCCAATACATCACTCCATTATTTATATATATATATATATATGTGTGTGTGTGTGGTTTTCTAGTAATTATAGATTTCTTAATCTTAAGTATAAGAAAACTAAAAAGAGGAAAAGTATCAAAATATATACATACTGCAAAAGTAGCTTGTTGATTCTGGTAACGCCAAGCAATTTTCAATTCTTCTTTTAAAGCAGAATCTTTAAAATTATCTTCTACTTTTACTTCAGGAACTTTTATAGAAGGTAATTCCTAAAAGGTAAGAAAATTCAAAAAAATTTAGATTACAAATATATTTTTATTTGCCAACATTCTGTGATTTATTTGTTTATTACAGACACTAAAAATATTGAATATAAAAGCTCTAATCTTACTCTTAATAAGGTCAACTTAATAGTTTCTTGAAATCAGTATAATAATTTCAGTAATCAATCAAACTCTATTTCTTGCTAATCTCAAATCAACAAAAGATATTGAAGATTATAAATCTATATACTCCTTACAAAAGGAAGTTTTAAAGATAGATGGGGACATTTTTTTTTCAAACTTCCTTTTTCATTAATTGTAACCAAAAATAATACATCTTTTGTACATGAAATATAAACTTTGCTCTTATTTCCAGTTTTTTAAAAAATGTGTACCTTTTTAAATAAAGTGAGCTTATGTAAAAAAAGAAAACACACAAAAAAGTAAACTATAATATTTATTTCATATGGTGTTCATTTTTTTTATACAGTTATTCAGTAACCGATCAAAATTAAAAATTGTTGATTAATGAATATTATCAGTAAAATTCGTATAATAGGTTTTTTGGTACTTCATAATTTTGTGAATAAGCCAAAATGACATATATCTTACATGGGAAAAAACTGTAAAAAGGGCTGAAAAAGTACTTTGTTACGAAATACTTTTCACGAAGTTTTTCCAATTAATAAATTTCAACTTCTTTCATACGTACCATAAATAAGCTAGAGTAGATCATTTGACTTAAAAAATGTGCAACACAGCTTTTTTAATAATACTTTTATGGCATCTGAATGAAGCTTTGCAAATTTCTAAACAGTTATTTAGAAATTTGCAAAGTCCTAAAAAATATTATAGATGTTTCAAGGCATCTAGTAATTTAACTAATTACAAATATTGTAAAATATATAACTGAATATACCAATTTCAAAGCAATTAAATTTTGAAAAAATAATAATGATAATTTTTTATCAGTGTCACTTTTTCTCCATATGTAACCATACAAAGCAATTACATCATATTTGCATTAAAATTTAATATTGTAAAGAATTTAGTATAATGAATGCTTAAAATAATTTAAATAATTTACACCTGGATGTGTAATATGTTACTATTACTTTCTGTCTGTTGTATTTATTTTATGTTAAAATTGTAATATATTCACAAGCAATGCCATTCTTTACATTATAATGGCATTTTCAATGGTAGCTTGAAAATACAGCCAAGTTAGCGTCATTTTTGGCGACCATATGGATGCTTCTGGAAATAACTGGAGAAATCTATTAATATCATGATATATTATGTAAGCGGATCTTTTTCCGAAAGATCTGTGTGGCCTTTAAATGGAGAGTTACTCACCAAAACTGTGAGTAGTATCATCTTGATCATAGAAGCAATTGCTTGTGAATACATTACTTATTTGTATTTCTAGACACTGATAGTTGTGTCTGAGTGCTGTAGAAGGTGTGAAGACCTTTTGGGACTTATTTTGCAAATTTTACTGCTGTATCCTGCATTTCTAAGGATTGTTTTTCAACAATAAATGTTCCTCGCTCCTGAAGAACTGTCTTGCTTTTTGAGACTTGATAGCATACAATCCTCGAGCCCCGATTTACAAGACAATATGCATTTTTCATTTATAAATATGGAAGAAAAGGCCTTAGCTTAAATAATAATTTATATTTTTTTAATGAAATTTGAAATACAACTAAAACTGCTAATGAAAAATCATAAATATGCAAAATTAGCAACATACCAATTTTAACCATCATGTCAATTACGCATAATTCCATAATTTGAGTTGCTATATTGGAAATGTCATAACCTATAACATCTTGTCAATCATTGATAAAGAAGCAAAATCTTACATTTAATTAAATTGTTTAACTAACAATTGGTAAAAAGAAATCATTATCTAGATTGAATAACAACAGATATTTCTTAAAACTTTGATTTTCTTTTGGAGCAAGCAGTGACACCAAGACAACATGAGGACTTTGACCTTGACAGATTTAACATACATCAGCTTTTTTAAACAGCAAGTCTTTTCAGTGACAGGACTCAACTGCCAATTTTACAGAAATCATTAGCTATAACAGTGACCACTCAGCTACTGTGGCCACAACAAATGATGAGATTCAGTTGCTCTGCGTAAATCCTCAAATTATTCCTTGAAATTGAAACAATTGTAAAACTGGCACTTTACCAGACAGTGCCGATTTAAGCTTATTTTGGGCTCTGGGCACAGAAGATCTACAAGCCTCTTGATACTGGAGGATCGAAATTTATATAAACAGAAAATCTGGTTAAGTCCAGCTTTGTTGTATCTTTTAAATACAACATGTTTTTGTTATTGCTCTCCTTAGTTATGATATCATAGCACAATTTGTGTGACAACATAAATACATGAGAACCCATTAAAAATATCATAAACGAAATTTTAGAACTACTTTTTTCCTAGAAAAAGTATTATTTAAAACATTTTAGTTTTGATTTGATATGCATAATTTAAAACCTTTAACTAAATCATCATGAAAATTAAATAAAATAATAAACATTGTTGGAATGTGTTACCTTTAGTATATTTTTAGAAAGCTTATCACCACTTGATAGAAACAACCTATGATTATTGGCGACTCCCTCAGTCAGGAAATACTTTACAAGAATATTAGAATAGGTGTTGTGACAATCTTCTTCTACAAGAAACAATTGTAAAATATATATCAAAGATAAAACGTGTAAATAACAAGTCATTCATCAGAATGAAAATATTACAATTCTCACTGCAATTCAATTAAAAAAAATTTAAAATTTGTTATTTTACAGTACTATAATGAAATTTTTTAAATGCTTATAATACTTATACATATTATAGATATATATGTGGTTATTGAGCTATTATTTTTCTATTACAATTTGTTATCAAGATAGTAAAGAAATTAATTGGTCTACTTAAATGAATATTCACAATGTATATATATATATATATACGAAAGCGAAAGAATCTAAATATGAAGAAAAACTCACAACATACCTATCAAACACACCGTACCCACAGCTAGGCCACCACCTAAAACAAGATATTCGATTTAATAGACAGATAAATTAATAAAAATCTAAAACAAATAGAAGCATATCAATTCGCATACCTATGAAGAAATCTAATGTTGATGAACCAGTGGAAGTTATTAGTTGAGCATTTTGAGTAAACACCCGTGTGCCTCTAATGTTTACAGAATCCGTTCCTTTTTTACGAAAACTTTTAACATTACCAGTTCTATTAGTGCACGAACTCATTGTATTTTTTTCTTTTATTTCAAAACAATTCTTTCATTACAATGAATAATTGTTCATCAAATGTGTTTCAGTTACTTCCTTACCCAACTTTATAAATAACTTGACAGTACTAAAACGTTTCAAACCATACAGACAGTTCCACATGTGGAGCTTTAAGTAAATATAAACATTGTAAGTTAGACAGTTAACATCATTTCATGCAATAAATTTTAGAATAATATTTTGCATTCATAGTTTGTAGTAAAAGTGATAAACTAAATTGAAGGCAAATTCTCTAATCAAAAATATGAAATCACCGCAAACACAGTTTATAAGAGATTAATTTTTCATTTTAACTACTTTTTTCAAAGTAAAATTTTCTTAGCCGCTTGAAAGAGGGACTGGTAACTGTTTTTTAAATATCTGTTTACTTTCGCAAACTCATGTGTATATCTATATCAATCAATCAATCTCATGTGTATATAAAATTTTTAGTGCATCTTAAATAAACATTGCATCTTAAATAAAAAAAAAAAAAGAAGTTTCGAAAATTACGAATTATGTAACATCCTACATTTGCAGGAATTTTTTTCAAGCTAAAATTATTTATTACGTGATCAAAATTCATATAAAAATATAAATTTGTTGTATAAAATAAGAAAATATTTCAGAAACATGTGCAGTGAAGAATTTGAAAACAAATTTGATTTGAGTAATAATTCTTCGGTTTCCGAAGAGAAACCATTTACTTGCCATGTGTGTAACAAAGATTTTGCCAAAAAAGCAACTTTAATTACTCATGGCAATTTGCATGCTGAAAAGAAACCTTATGCTTGTGATATATGCGGCAGAACTTTCACTTGGAAGACTAGCTTACACCAACATCATCTAACTCATACAAACGAAAAGCCCTTTGTGTGTGATGTGTGTTTGAAACCATTTAGAGATAGATCAGCTTTTAAGAGACATTGTTTTATTCATACTGCTGATCCAAATGAAAAATCTTTTAAGTGTGAAATTTGTGATAAAGCCTTTTGCCGAAAGTCTAGTTTAAGTGACCATCGTCGTATTCATTTAAATCGCAGACCTCATGTATGTGAAGTGTGCAACAAAGCTTTTAAAAGGAGATATCATTTAGAGAAACATAGTCTTTCACATACTCGAGTGAAATCTTATACATGTGATGTGTGTAATAAAGCATTTTCTCACGAAGCACGTTTAACAATGCATTACCGCAGACATTCGGACGAAAGACCTTATGTTTGTAACTTATGTAGCACAGCATTCAAAAGACATTCACATTTACTTAGACATTGTCTTACACATACTCAAGAAAAACCACATATATGTGATATGTGTAACAAAGGGTTCTCAACCAAGTCTAATCTCAGTCAGCATTATCTCACACATACTAAGAAATCTGTTCAAACATGTTTACTTTAATACTTATAATTTTTTTTATACTTACTGGTACTATGTTTACTTTAATACTTATATTTTTTTTATACTTACTGGTACTTGCATATTATCGCAACCTATTGGCAACATTATATGAAATGAAGCACATTATTGCCAATTTAGTGTATGCAACACATGCTAAATTGGGGCCAGCTTGGCAATTTATCTTGAATTTGGGTGATTGTTGTGATAATACATAAGTACCTACTTATTTTTAATATTCTTGATAAATATGTAAATCTAGGTTTACAATTTTTTAAAAAATAAATTCAGATTTGTTTAGTAAATAGTTCAGAAGGATAGAAATTTCGGTTTTGCATTCTTAAGTTTTCCTAGAGTTAAGTTTGAAACTAATTCATATTTAATTTAATATTGTATATCATTTGATTGCTTTAAAAGTTATAAGAAACAGGCATCAAGTAGCATTACTGAAATGAATCACTGACAAAGAGAATCAAGCTGACTGATAACTGGACCAACAAATGTGACATTCCATGTAAATTAAATTCTAGAATAAAGATCATTTCTTTTAATAAAATTAATTCACATATTATTTTGATTTGATTGTACATACTCAATATATTGTATATTTATATAGCACTTTTGAGTGTCTATTTTTGTCTGGCTTATTGTAGTGAATGTATATTATAATTTTTAATTATGGTTTGTTGTCAAGGTCTAACCTAAACTGAAAATTCATCTCATGTATTGTATATTAATTATACTATATTATGTATTGATTTACATAAAAAATAGAAATAAATTACATAAATTAATTTTGTCAGGTTCTGAATAATTGAAATTTGCTGAAAAAAAATTTTTTTTTATTCTGTTACAGTTGTAGAAATTTAAATTAAAAATTAATTTTTGCTCTATTCTATTTTAAGCAAACTAGTAGTACATCATTTAATTATTTGAGCTGCATTTATTTATTGAATTAATATGTTTAAATCTGTAAATAACTTTAAAAAACTGAGGTAGAAAATTAGAATTAAATCCTTTCCTTTGTGTTCCTTTAAACATGTTCATATGGAAAAGCTATAAATTGATTAAGAATAATTATAAATTCCATTCATGATTGTATTTAAATTAAATTAGAAGTTCTACTTTTTAATATTAGAAAATATTTTGAAAAATTCCAAACCATAAATATAATAGGGAAAATCAAAAAATTTAAAATATAACTCAAAAGTTTATTAATCAGTCCAAAGAGAGATTTAATTAATAACAAAAGGATATGTTTAATATTGCAGAGAAATTGCATCTTTATGGTTACTGATTACAAATGGAAATGTATTAAAGTTATATTTTTGATTCTAGGATACCGAATTGGTGCCCCAGCATCCAGTGGTGTAGCTAGGTATCCAAAGGCCCCTGGTGCGGAAAACAAAGAAGGGCCCTATCTTGGTTGTATCTACAATTTTATCAAGTAAAAATGTATAAATATATTTTAAATATACAAAGCTACAATTTTTGTTTACTATCTTCTATTTCTTGACATTATTTTGCACTTAAACACACCACTGGTTTTTTTATCCAGTTTTATAACTTATGCAATACATTTTGTATGTGCTTGAGTACTTACTGATGTTAAAAGGAAGAAACATAATGCTACACTACAAAACGTCATTGGGAATCCCTGGCTATTTATTTGGGAGGATCGAATTACAATTATTTTTTTTAAAAAAAACAAACTCTGCAATAAAGCAGAGGAGGGGGACAAAATTACATTAACCTATTGCAGATACGAGAAGGTTGCAAAACACTGAAAGAGGAAACTAGCTTACTATGAATCTTATTCATTAACTAAGAAAAAATTGCCTCTTGTATAGGTTTCTTAAGATGTAATAATAAGTATGGTAGGATTTTTCAAGTGATAGTTTTTTTTAAAAAAACCTGAGCAGTATAAACTTTTCAATATGTAAAATTTGCAACACCAAACAAACAATGGAAAGAAATTAGGAGAATTCCCTACAGGTTCAAGATTACTTTCAACTGAATTGCCATGCTTATAGTTGTGTTGCAACCTTTTATATTTTATATCATAAATTTGGGATAAATTATTGCAAGTTCGGCTGGCTTGATAGCCAGGGTCCAAAGGACCCCTTATCAGGAAGGCCCTGGTGCATGACACTGCCTAGTCCATTGGTAGCTACACCACTGCCAATATCATTGCCTTCTGTCAAATAGTCACTGTAATGTGCTTTTTTTTTTTTTTTTTTTTTTTTCATATTTGGGGTTGGGTTTTTGTTTTCCCTAATTTGGTGCCAAACTGTGGCGAGAGTTTCCCACCAAGTTGACGATTCTGCCAACTGGGAGGAAATGGCACTCAGACCAGCACTTAGTGTTATTTTTTGGACAGGGGTCAGTTTAAGCTCAACAGTTTGTAGACACTGGCTTTTCTAGAATGGATAAAAGTAAAAGGATGAGTAGATTTTCTGTACTTTTGAATGAAAGAGGCAAGAAAGAAGTGTTTGATTTTTGTATGAATGGAGGATTTAATAGCATTACATTATAAATATCTTTTATATGGAATAAAATGTGTTTTTTTAGAGAGAAGGTGTGCCACTTATAAATCAATCTAAGACACTTATTTCTGATATTTTTCCACTTTTGTATTTTAGATGCTATGTTTTTGTCTTTTTCTTCCAAAAGCCATTTTGGAAACCATATTTTTCACAAGTCATTTTTTTTTCTACTTTTGAATAAAAGAGTCAAGAAATTGATTGGTGTATAAAGGAAAAATTCATTCTATCGCAGTATGAAAGTCCAGAATTTGGAAAGAATATACATTTGCTTGAGAGACTGGAAGATCCTAAATCAACCTAAAATGCCATTTTCTTTGTTTTTCCCACTGCTGCATTTTAGAAACAATGCTTTTTTCTATATTTTCCTTTTGATGCTATTTTGGAAACCACATTTTTTTTTTGGAAGCCATTTAAAAATTATGCTATTTTCTTTGGTGTCAAAAAAAATCAGGGGGTCCAATTAGAACTTTACCCCAGATTCGTAATTCCATAGCTAAAACTCATGAATTACAGGAATATATTTTCTCTAAAATAAATTTATGTATGTATATTAACTTTGTAGACTAACTGATATCGTAGCATATACATTCACAGTGATAAAAACTGAAGAAATTTGCATAGATATATGTGCGATAAAAGGTTTCACAAAATGTTCAATCTATACTTGTTTATTAATTGCGTAATAGAGATTCATCTATACAGCAACCTATTGAGGATTGCTTAATATTTTTGAAATTTGCCAATGGCATGAGATTAATATGCAAGTATTGTTTCTAATTTTGTTTAAATGCTATTGTTCGAATTAATTGCGACAAACATATTTTTCTTGTCTTCAGTTTGTGATTACCAGTGATGTCTCGAATCGCTTAAAACGATTGTAGAGATAGCGTGATGAATTCTCTTTGAATATAATTTACTCATTTGATTGGTTTTAGTGTTTCAGTTGTGAGCAAATATGCATAACTTAATTCCCTACATTCCAAATGATAATACTAAAAGACCAAGAAGAATTCTTCTTGATTTTTATAATCCTCCTTAAACTTATTTTTTCATGCAATAATTTTTTTATAGTACCATAGTTAGCTGAAATTATACTTTCTTTTAAAATTTTGTCATTATTAATTTCTTTCTTCCCCACTGGACAAACGCCTCCCCATTTTCTAAATCTCAACCCTCAGGGAAGCCAATTGGAGTCACTGTTCACTGTACCCAGCAACCAATCAGAGAGCAGCATCTAAACTCTCAACCAAGCCAAAAAACGAAACCGAAAATTAGATGAGTCGGGTGCCAGCGAAATAAATCGCTTATACCCAAAATCGCGGAGAAAAGGATGAAAGAGAGACCAGTATCTGAAATCACTCCCCCGCAGGGGGAGGCTGGAGGAAGAAAACGGCCGAACGAGGACGAAACTAGAGTACGTCACGAGGGCGAGAATGGAAGAGCGCAGGAAGGGGGCTTAACAGCCCCAAAACGCGTTCGAGGAGCACCAAAAACGCAGTGGGAAGGAAAATGCTGCTTTTTTTTTTTTGTTTTGTTTTTTGCGGCTAGAATGAAAAAGAAAGGAGTCTGCAAGGAAAACTTAGACGACACAGCAGGTGTAACGAAGCTGGAGCCAGCTTTAACACTGATCCCAGTTCTGATGAGAGGCAAATGCATTTGAATGTTGTGAAGTGTAGCAATTAAGTGTTTTTGTTGTGATTACGGCGGTTTCAAGGGCAGATTCCATTTAGTAGTTTTGTAAGCAAAATTTAGTTTAGAGTGAGGATACGTGAAAAGTGTTTGTGCTTTTAATTACTGGGTTGTCGTAATTTTGGATTGAAGTAAAAACATTTCTAGAAGTTCTAGTGATGTGATTATCGATCGGCTCCATGTGTAAGTCGTGATGAATGACACTATTTCTAACGTACCAAGGTGCGTTAGTAATGATTCTAAGAATTTTATTTTGAATGTGTTTTGTGTGGGTCGGGGCCGTGGCCCCCCATACTGGGGACCCATACGTTATTGTTGGACGCAGAATTTGCTTGTAAAGAATTACTTTATTTTCCAGGGAGAGAGGAGAGCTTCTCCCAATAAGGGAGATAGCTAACGCTATTCTACCCCAGAATTTGTCTGAAAGATAGTCGACTATCAATATGTAAGCCCAAGTAACGTACGACCGGGACCCAATGAATGTTGTCATCAAAAAGTATGAGTTCAGCTTGGGGGTCAATGACGCCCCATTTTCTGAAAACAATGGCTTGTGTTTTTTCTACATTTATAGCTATTCTCCAGTCTGTCAACCAATTCTCTAGTATGTCGAGGAAGCGTTGCATAGTTTTAATAGTGTAATTGAGTTGGACACCCTTGGTGAGCGCCACCGAGTCATCTGCGAATAGACAAGTACTGACGGTGTGGTGATCTGGAAAGTCATGTGAATATGTTGTAAAGATACGGGGATAAAACCGAACCCTGCGGGGTTCCACTTTGACAAAAACCCGTTTCAGAGGATGTGTTATTTACACGAACCCGGAAGGTTCTGTTGTGTAAATAATTTTAATTAAATATGCAGGGAATTTGAGTTTTATCATTTTGTAAGTGAGGCCATCATGCCACATCTTGTCGAATGCCCTTTTGACATCCAAAAAGACACCAACAGTGTATAGTTTGCTATCGAAGCCTTCATTTATAATATTAGTGACACGTATCAATTGGTGTAGCGTAGAATGGCCCTCTCGGAACCCGCATTGTTCCGGGGGAATGCAATCTATGGCTTTGCAGTGAGTTTTGATCCTATTTAAAATAATTCTTTCGAAAATCTTAGCAGTGGTATTTAATAAAGAAATTGGCCTATAATTTTGACTAAATTTATTATCTTGATTTGGCTTTGGCAGCATGACTACATTTGCTATTTTCCACTGTGTAGGAAAGTGGCAGTTGATGAGGCACCTGTTGTAAATTTTAGTTAAGTGTGTAATAGAGCATTAATAGGAAGATATTTTAAAGCAATATTTGGAATCTGATCTGGGCCGGGTGACTTCCTATTTGGTAATTTTTTAATGATGCCTCGTACTTCTAAGGGCGAAGTGAGGGGAGGGATGTGAGTGTTGAAGTTGTCGAAATAGTGATTCACTGAGCTTTCGACTTCAATTTTGTCGTCACTCTAAGGTTCAGCATTTTCTTGAAAAGTGACTTCAAGTGCGTCTTTAAAAGCCTCCGCTTTTTCGAAATCAGAGTAAGCCATACCACTCGGACCATGGAGAGGTGGTATGACTGTGTGCTTTTTTGTAATTCTTTTATGTAAATTATACAGAGAATTGTCCTCAACATTTAACGAGGAAAGAAGATTTTTCCAGGTCCTGCTTTTATGTTCGTTGATTTCGATCCTAATCTGCCTAATGAGAGCATTCACTTCCCTTTTATAAAGGGGGTATCTCGTGTTGTTCCCAAGTTTACGGAATCTATTTTTAGTTTTAATGAGCTCTCTAATGTTAATAGGAAGGCGGAGGTGTGAAGTTTTAGATATTCTAGTGGAAGTATTAATAGCATCCGAGACAATATTGCTGAAATTTTGAACGGCCTGGTCCAAATTATCTACCGTAGGATTTCCTGGCATGTTGTAGTGGAGAATTTCTTGAAATTTAATCCAGTTAGCAGTTTTAAGTGTTTGGAGTAAAGGTGGTAATTGACAATTAGTTACGAAATCGAAAATAACTGGATTGTGGTCACTGCTAAGTTCATTTACAGTAAAAACGTTAGAGTGTGAGAAATTAGCTGCAAAGCCGATGTCAATAACAGTGCTTGGAGCGTTGTGATTGAAATGTGTTGGAGTGTCTGGAGCGATAATATCAATAGCTGAGCTGACCGCCCAATTGCTAAGAATATTACCAGAGGCATTGCTTCTCCCTGGGTTCCAACTCGAGTGTTTTGCATTGAAATCTCCAAAGAGAAAGGTTCTATTATTATGGGCGAGAATAGCATCGAGTTCCGTAACATTAATGGAGCCGTGTGGATGTTTATAGATACACACCATAGTGACTTTGGTGTTGTTTCCTAATTGAATTATGACCGTTGTATTTTCAAACGTGTTTGAAGTACTAAGGATGGCGTGGTGCTTGATGGAATTTTTTACAAAAATGACAGTGCCCCCGCCTCTGTGCACTTCTGTGACAAGTGTAATTTGGAATGCTAATTCGGTCCGGAGGACGAAGATGTGTTTCTTGGATCCCCATTAAGTCGGGATTATGAAAAATGATGCTTTCTTTGAGTTCTTCTAAATTCTTTTTAACACCATTTGCATTCCAACTGTAAACTCTAAGAGTGTTACTATTAAACGCGCTGAACATTAATTTTTGTTATTTTGTTGTAGGAAAGCTATCCTAGTTCCCCACTGTTGCATCATTTGACCCATTTGTTGCATGATCGCATTGGCATCAAATGTGTTGTTTGTCGATGTGTTCTGAGCCGTTACCGAAGCATAAGACGGCTTCTGTTGGCGAGGTGTGGACTTTTGCGTGCGCTCCTTGGCCTTCTCCGTCCAGATGTTTTTATTTGGTTGATTTTTGTGTTTCCTGTTGATGGGGTAGCTGGGGCATCCTGAAAAATTGGCTGGATGAGGTCCGCCGCAGTTTGCACATTTAGCTGGGGATTTAGTGGATTTTTTGCAATCTGCGGTGAGATGGCTACCACTACATTTCAAGCATTTGGGTGCTCTATTACAGAGTCGGGAGTGGTGATAAAACTCCTGGCAGCGGTAACACTGAGGAGGCATCGAGGAGCCCTTTAAAGGTTCTATCACGACACGGAAAAACCCAATATTCGTGATTTGGAAAATTTGCTTATTTTCCTCGTTTCTCTTGAGGACTACCAAAAAGAGTGGCATGTTTATATTTTTTCTATTGCGTAGAATAGAAATGTGGCTGGGTTCGAACACGATGCCCTTAAGTTCTGAGGCTATTTCCTTCTGATCCTAGTCAGTTGGTAGTCCTCTAATGACAGCTTTAAGCTGTTTGTTGTCCGCCATCTCGAAAGTATGGGACCTCATCTTTTTTATCGCTAAAGAAGATTGGAGCTTTCTATGCTCAAGAATCGTTTTGGGAAAGACCCGAAGCTTCCCGTTCTCAAAACGCCCCTGAGAGAAGTGCTCACTCAATGTATTTAGCAGCCCGGTGGTATTTTGGCTTGCATCGATAACGATGAAAGCGACTTTCTTTTTTCGAGCGACGACAGTGAAATCATCGCCCTCCGTGTCGGTGGCAATAACTACCCGCGCGCGTCGATCGGGCCGGTTACCTTCGGGCTTCCGAGCTGCTCTCGTCTGCCTCCATCGCCGAGAGGGATTCCTCTACAACGGCGGTAGGAGGGGGTGTTGTATTGCCGGACCGCTTACGTTGTTTCTTCCCTGGAACAGGAGAAGTCGTGGAGCGCTTTTGCGTACCTCTCTTCGCTTTCGAAGGAGAGGGTGTAGTGGGGAACTTATTTTGAGAGTGTAGTGGGGAACTTATTTATTTCCATTTTAATTCTTCAATGTAATCTCTCTATTTTGAAGTCTAATCGACTTCCGCGAGGCTTTAAGAGCCAAACATTGAATTTCGCTAATTAAACGGAGCTTCTGTATGTCGTCTAAAATTCCGACTGTCTTTTTTACATTATCAATAACATCTTCACAGTCGGAGCATGCAGTGATACTATCTAAATGTTCATTGGCCTTTACAACATCAAAACAAATAGGATCAAGCGAATAAAGCGTACTTACCGGGGAAGACGCCACATCTGTCTTGGTTTCAGACATATCCAGGGGAATCCAATGAATGCTGAAACAGAATATCAAAGAAGAATACTAAAAGTGTTCGTAAATCCAAGGACACGTGGTGCCGGCCTAGGCCTAACTCACCGCGTGTGACACTAAGTCCGAAAAATCGGTAAAAAAATGTAGGAAACAATCCTAAGAAGAGGACCACAATTGTCCTAAGCCAAAAAACTCTAAACTTTTTCGCCCAGATGAAGCACCATAGCCACGCCCCCCGGATTCCATCGTTCGACCAATCGCCGTCATGCCACTCAGCAGAATGGAAAACACCACTTTCGCCATGCCCAACATCAAAGATTTGCCACGATATGGGATTCAGGGCTGTTTTACAGTCCAGATGCCCAAAGAAAAATGCATATTCAGTTGTGAGCATTTCAGTGTGGTAGCTAGTGGTCAGAGAGAGAGAGAGAGCCGGATTAAACTAGCTGGGGGTCCCTGGCGGGAAAAGGTTTGAGGCCCATTGGCTCGAGACAAAAAACTGAAATAATGAAAAGATTTGCTGACCTTAAATTCTCAAAATAAAATATATAGCTGATAAAAAATTAATGCTTCAAAAATATTTTAACTTTATTTTAAAAAATTAAAAACCACTCTTAAAAAAATCTTACAATTTTGCTATACGACTTTCCGTCTTGATTTGTCTTTGGCAAAGTCATCGATTATTTTTGCAGTATTTAGTTGGTCCACAACATCGTGTTCTATATATAATATTGCCGAGTTGTTAAGTTTGTCCTCTCACCCTATGCATTTGGTACCGGTATTGTTTAGAATATTTTCATAAGTATCTCTGCATTAGTATTTCTTTTGCAACTCTATGAATTTATAGTGAAATCTTCATTGCACCTTTGTTTAAAAAAAAGGTAAAACCTGATCCAATTCATATCGTCAAAATTAAAAGATTCAGTATCGTCTTTGTGAGTTTCCTTTAGTTGTTGTGTAGCTTTGTTCCTAATTTCATGTAATCGTCTATCTCTCAGCAAAACATAAAGTGTTCTATAATAGTTTCATACATCTCAACTATTCGGGATAGTTCTCTTGTCTTATCGCATATGACATTCAATGAATTCATGATGAAGTTTCTCTTCATTCAAACTTTCACGCAGTGGCGTAACGGAGCATATTAGGACCCCTTTGCAAAGTCAGATTTTGTACCCCAGGCAAGATCTTACAAAGTGTACGTGCTTGGCAGCAGTCAGACTTTGGGTCTCCTGCAATGCGGGGGCGTACTTTACGCCAATGCATTCACGGCCGTCTTCTTTACTTTCACCGAAAATAATTTTTTTTTCTTTTGCTACCTGTGAGCTTGTTCAGCTTCCTCTTCAAACGAAAACCTTGATAAATCAGTTGCTTCTTGTTCAGGGGCGTAGCTACCGCCGTATCAATGATACAGGGGCCCCAACATGTGTAACTACAGTACCACTAACAGTGCTTTCTTTTCTAGAAAAGAGCCCCCGACGGAACTCAGATCTGATTACACCAGTGTTCTTGTTTCACTTTTGGAAATTCATTTCTGAATTCTGGATATAATTTTCCATAGATTTTAGTCGACTACATCCTTTTTAATAATTCACATTTAAGTAATTGCAATGATTTGCTTGTAGCATTTATTCTTTGAGTATGGTATTTCAATTCACGGTCATTCGGGAAGTTTCATATTTGTACATCTCCTTCAAAAGGACAATTTCCTCTAGCTTTGTAGTATTTTTCTTCCGCATTCATTTCACTGATTTCAGCCAGGTCCTTTACCTTGCTGTTAAGGACTAAATTCAACTAGCTTGAAAAAGTTTGCTTTGAACAAGACATACTTTTTATCAAATAATCCTTTTGCTTCATTTGTCTTCACCAGTAGAATACGCTGATGGAAATAAAAATCCCTACCCCAAGAAGAAGGTGTGCTAGGTGAACGAAATTTGGTAGGTGTGTTTATACATCTGAAAGATGACTTTGATTCAAATTTTGCGTTAAGCGCATAAGTGAACGCTAATTGCTCCACTTTGAACATGCAAATCAGGTGTACTTTAAATACGCACTATACAGTCAGTGAGAGTTATTTGACGTTAGTAAAGAATGATTTTAAGCGGACGAGTTTGAACAAAGTAGTGTAATAGAGCTAAAAGAAAGTGGATTTTCTTTCCACGATATTGCAGGTCTTGAGAGGAATGTATCCATTGTTCATAGTTTTGGGCAGCTGTGGTCCCGGAAAGGCACTACATCAGTGTTTCTCAAACTGTGGGGGGGGCGCGAGAATATCGAAAATAAAAGTTTCAAAAAATTTTATTTACTAGAATGAAAAAAACCAAAAAATTTCTGACATAATAAAAAATATACACATTTACACGGAAATAATATATTATATATATATATATATAAATAATATATATATATATATATATATATATATATATATATATATATTATCTGCGATTTTACATGATCAAAAATAAAAAGCTTTTACTTCAAAACCTCATTTTTTAGCTATCTTTGATACTATAACCAAATAAAAAAGGTTTTATTCGATTTGCTGTAATCCCATGATGAGAGATTTTTTTATTACGTTTCCTTTTCAAAGCGAAAACGCTACTCTTTTAGAGGAAAGACAAAATCCAGAGCCATAATCAAAAAACATTTTATGAAGATAAAAAGTTCATCACTGTTATATATTATTGCCATCAGCTGTAGGCAGCAGAATGTATTTGCTGCGGTTTGACCTTCGAGCTTACTTGTACGGTTAGTTACGTCTCTGCTCTTATGTATTTGTTTTTTCATTTAGGGAAGTTTGAAGGATTACTAAGCCAAGCATAATGAAAAACGTTTTACATAATTTTTTTAGAACATCCCTATCGTAATAAATACACTTTTAATCCGGGAGCGGTCACGTCGAGCACACAGTGCACGAAATCGGTAATTCTGGCAAAATTGTTTAATTGTTACCAATGGCCCTGACACTATCCTCCTGTTTGACAATCTTAACGTGAACTAAAATATATTTGTCACATATCTCCCTCTTTTTTAGGAGTGACAGACGTTTTTTTTACGATCTTTAGGTACTTGTTTTGTCTGAGTTCCCGGTGTGATAACTTTTTTTCCGAAATGTTTTCTGTGTCCTTGAAAGTAGGTGAGTATATTTTCTCTTTATGAAATTATTCACTGGAATTACGATATTGTGTACTATAAAAATAATTATAAAAAAAGGATTGTGGGGGTGACTCAAATAACCCCGCTCGACCATTAGTATCGAGTGCGTGCCTGCTCCAGGGTTAAAACATGTTGAAGTCTTTTCACTTTAAATATTAAACATAATACAATTATTCTTCATCAAAAATTTTTTTATTGTTCATTATTCAACATCAATTCTAAATGCTAATTCTTTGAGACTTAAAATTACAGTTCGCTTAAATCTAATTATAATTTGAGCAATCATTTTAAAAAAATCATTTTACATTCTTGTAAACATTGTCGCACACTTGGCTTTATTCTCCTTACAATTAAGCGATTATATCAATAATGTTTAATTTTCTTATAAATGAACTCGGGCAAAGAGCGGGTCCTTCAGTCGGTACTTCCATGGGCTTGTCTTACAGAGCAAAGTTTTTCAAAGGAATGCTTATGATTAGAAATTGACCCTCTGAGTTCTTTTTCTACATTTATCTGATATCTATATTTTTTCTTCTAAGCAACCACCGCATTTTGCAATATGTTCCAATTTAAAAATTAGAGAAAGGAAAAATAACATAATAATTATCCTATCACTTAATTTTTTTTTTTTTACTCAAAAGTAACATGTACGAAATTTAATACTCTTGTCATGAATTTGTACGGATTATAATAAAGATTGTTGCTTTAGCGTCAAAGTGCATTATTATTGCATTCAGTACATTATTAATGTATAAGGGGGGTGTGCGATAAAAATTGTGATTGAAAAGGGGGTCGCCAGTATTGAAAGTTTGAGAACCACTGCACTACATCAAGAATACCATGATCCACACTGTTAGAGAAGACCGCCGCATTCACACTATATGGATGGGGAACATCATAGTGTATCTACAACAGAAATTAGTTGTTTTTTTTCGACACCAGATTGACACAATAAACTGCAACAAATAAATAAATAGAGAAATAGCTCCCAGCCAGACGCCTTGTGGTTCTCAAACTTTCAATACTTGCGACCCAATATTCAGTCATAATTTTCATCGCGCCCGCCTCCCATACAATAACAATATATTGAATTCAATAATATGATACTTTGATGCGAAAGCTACAATAGGATTTAAACATCTTAAGTTTCACCTGCGCATATAAACGTCTCATTCAGATAAAATGGTATTTTCCCCGGACGTATATATACGTCTGTCAAAAGTACGATCTTTTCTGTGCACTGCTATCCATAAAATTATTGCGAAGGCTCTGGAATGCAATAAAAGGACAGTGTTTGCGAAGGATCTACTTCTTTCAGAGGATTTGCTTATTTATTCTGTTTCTCCCGCCCCCCAATGCATCACATAGGCATACCTACATGGAAAACGGTGGCATTGGAGAACGAATCGCATAACTTTTAATCAGTTGTTAAGGGATTCATTATAAACCGCAAAAATTATAAAGATAAGTATTAATTTTTGTATATAGTTTTATATATGACACATCCATGGGTTGATTGATTGAATATTAACGTCACACTGTTCAGCTACACGAGGGCTTTTGGCGACGGACCACGTAACTTTGAACCATGGTTAAGTGACGTGGACGACACCTGAGTTGGAACCACTCTCCTAAGTACCACACCAACGGGAGGACGTTTCAGCTCTCGACAGATTTAACGTGCATCGCTGCCCTACACGGCGAGTCTTTAGTGGTACTGGACTCGAACTCATGACGTGCTTGCCATAATCCGATACCTTGACCACTAGGCTACCGCGGCTTGGACAAAAAAGTTGAATTGAATAATGTCATTGTGGTAAAAGCGTGGGGTGTGCTTGGTACTACATTTTTACACTAACTCAGCATTTCAGAATAGAACTAATAAGAAATTATAACAATTAATATAGAGCACCCTACGCTTTTATCTCAATGACATTAATTTTCTCGTTAATCATTTTATTATATTAAGAATTATTATTATTATTTTTTTACTTTTTAGTTCGATTCACACTATAAAAGCGTGTTTTTTATTTTTTTAAACTATAATTTATTAATTAATATATTTCAAATAATTACAATTTAAGAAATTAAATGCTCAAAATGGATTTCTCGGATCATTTCCCATGTTTTGGTACTTTCGGCACGTTTTTGCGTTTACCGTTTCTTGCGAAGATAGCCTTACATGAATAGATACGTTTGTTTACATATGGATTTAAGAAAACGCATCCAAAAATAACTACTACTACATCTGGGATCAAATAAAAAAAAAAGTTCAAGTTCAAAATTTTAAAGAAATCTCTCTTTTAAGGCTGAGTACGAGAGCCTGAACTAAACGTGGAGCACAGTTTCAGACAGAAAAAATGCCTCAATTTTCATGAAAATTTGCAACATTATGCATCTGTTAATAAGATAGGGTTTCTAAAATTTCAAAGCATTCCTTGTGAATATTATTTTTTTTTTCATTTTAAAACGTGAAAGGACAGCTTATTTAACATTGCGGTTTTGGAGAAAAAACACGAATAACATTTTACGCCAGAAAAATGGCTCAGCTCGGTCAAAAAAGTGAAGAATGATCAAATATGTTGTTCTCTAAGGGATAGTGCAGCCAGAATATAATATTAATTTTTCATTTTTTTATATCTGAAAAAATGTGCCTAATTCGGATCCTATTCTGTAACATTAACCAAAGACAGCCTTAAGAAAGTTTTTTATCAAACTGTGTTTCGGTTATTATTGCCCGTCCATGAAATGAGAACTTTAAAAAAACGTTATGTGTGACATTTCTCTTTATATGCAGAATATTAACATCGCACTCTTCAGCTATTCGAGGGCTTTTGGCGACGGACTACGTCATTTTGAACCATATTCAAGTGACGAGGACGACACCTGAGACTGGAACACTCTCCTGACTTCCACACCACACAAACGGGAGGACGTTTGATCCTCGACCTATTCAACGTGCATTGGCCCTCTCTGCACGGCAGGGAGTCTTTAGTGGTACTGGACTCGAACTCTTGACAAGGCCAGCAACGATCCGATACCTTCACCACTCGGCCACTATATCTTAAATGTAGGAGAAATTATCGCAAGTTAGGCTTGCTTGGTGGTCAGGGTCCGAGAGTCATCTTAAGCTTGAGGGCCCCGGTGCCCGACATCACCTAACTCATTGGTCGCTGCTAAGAGATAAAATCAGTGATCAACCTACTCAAACAGCTTGAAGAAGCAATGTTTCGCCAACTCTGCATAAACATGTTGCGGTTATGTTGGCGTGTTTCTCAACGTAGCATAAAGCGAGAACAGGAACCGGCAGTGTGTGGAGCATGAGTCGGCGCGTCCCCTTGTCGTCCAACTTTTCGTAAGATACTGTCGTCTTGCTACGTTTTTCTCAATAATCTCTTCACTTGTAGTAATGCAAAACTGCGCAATTTCACCTCTGTTCTTTTTCCAATGGGAAATTTCCCTACACCAAATTCCTTCAATAACTGAGGGGCAATTTCATCTTTGTCAAGTCTTTCCAACACTTGTAATTTTTCTTTTAATATACACGAGTTATGTTTACGTGATGATTAGCAACACAATCCGATCACAACACAAAGCAATTCAAATTGCAGTGCACTAGATTATGTAATTTCTTACCATTCGTTCTTGACACATCAGACATTTAATACGCCTTATAAAGTCAATAGACGGCATTATATGACAGAACTCCGACTAATCCGAATTTTCGCTAATTGCAACAAAGTTCGGCCTCATTTAGTTTGGATTAGCGTGACTCTACTGTGTTATGCAAATCAAAGGTTATAAAATGTTCTTTTTTACAAAACTAGTGGCTAAAATGTAGGATGTGAATGGTTTAATGTCGTGTAGGGGAGCGATGCACGTTAAATCTTTCGAGAGCTCAAACGTCCTCCCGTTGGTGTGGTGTGGTAGTTAGGAGAGCGGGGTGCCAGCTCAAGTGTCGTCCTCGTCACTTGACCATGGTTCAAAATGACGTGTCCATCGCCAAAAGCTTTCGTGTAGCTGAACAGTGCGACGTTAATATTCACTCACTCACGCGACGCACCATATCATATTTCATATATCACCATTTATCATAAACTTTTAAATTTTATTGCCAAAAATAAGGATTCGATTGGGATGAAATAATTTTATCGGAGTTAAAAATGGAATTTGAAAATTTAGTTCCTCAAATCGGCTATTTAAAAGATATTTTTGTTCTAAGAAAATACTTTGAGAGAAAATTGTAATTTTAATATAAGAAATTTCTTTCCACATTTGTTGTGAATATGTATAGGGTACCTCTTTTAGGTATTGTGACATAAATAATGATATCTCTTATAGTTTCTAAAACCAGAGTGGCTCCCTTCCAAAAATCATCTTTACCTCGATAGGAGCAGTAGTTGCACCTTGTCCGCATTATTTAGTGGCGTTTGCAGGGAAATTCATCTTTGGGGTCAGATTCTATAGAGTACTGCTATATATTGAATAGAAAATCATGCCAGAGCTTGAAAGCAAAAAAAAAAATTGCAGAAATACGCAGTTTGACTAATTCTTCTTGTTGGTAACTTTGTTGTGCCAAGTCAAATTCGACAGACCAACTTGCCAGAGGTTTTCCTGTTCAAAAGCTTAAACATCACGATCTATGGTGATATTAACTAAAATGGCTGAGAGAAAATAGACTTAAATGGGTTGAATTTACTGGATCTTCTAATAGATGTTGAAAAAATCTGGAACTAGATCAAGCGAAATTCTACTAAACTTATACACAATTAAATTAAAATTAGAAAATCTTGCGAAATTAGAAAATTTTGTCTTCTTACTAAAAGTAAAGTGAATTATCGCTTGGACAAAACGTTTTACTTTTAACTGCAGCAACTTCTCCTAATTTGAAGGTTGCTTGTCATAAAGTTGAATACCTTCTTCAACGAAGTGCAGATGCAGCACTATACGAAAGAAATAAGTTTGTTAAACCATAAGGAGCAAATTTTGAAAAATCCTAAACTATATAATGAAAAAACTCTGGTATTTTAAGGATCCGCGGTAGAATTAATAAAGCTAAATTTCGTTCTTATGTAATAAATCTAATAAGAGAGTATATATATATATATAAAAAAAGTCCAAAAATTTTTTATCAAAACTCATAGTTAAGGGAAAACATCTAAGATTGTTTTCAGGGCCGTTTTTAACCTCCCCGGCTCCCTAAGAGCCAAATTGTTGCATCCCCTCCCACTATTTCCAGAACACTCCTTCCTTCAGTTCTCACCTTACCTGTTTTTTTTTGGGGGGGAGCGTTCTGTAGGGATTTTCCCTTAAACTCTCTTTCTTCTTAATGGAGAGTCCACCACCCATAGACCCGCCGTGTCTCGGACCGTTGGTCATTTCTTATCTTTTGGGATCACAGACCCCGCCCCTCATCCTTTTGTAAATAAGTACAGCAAATTAATAAAATCATATGGACTTACAGTATAGAGTATACATTATTGTAGGAAGTTGCTAATTACAACTTCCTTACCATTCAACTTGTTACTTTTAGACATCCCGAGCCACAGTCGTTGTATTATTGCAACAAAGGTTTTCTTTCATCATTAATATCATAGTAATCAATTTTTTTCCATGGTTATACCATTTTGCGTGCATTAAACTATTAAGTTTTTCATTTTTCATGTAGCTCTCGTGTCCATGTTAAGGGCAGAAAAGCTTCTCTCTGTTTGTCACAGGAAGAGTCAAGTAAATCCTCATTGCGAAACTTAAATTTGGGGTGGTACTTTTCAGCTTGTTTTTTCTGATGTAGGAAAAGATTCCTCTTGTGGTTGTTATTTTTTCCTCCTTCATATACATTTTGAAATATTGCACACATTGTTCTTCATCGATGTCTTTGGTCATCGATATCCAAGTATTCATTCCATGTCCAAGTATTTCGCCTGTTTTGTGACTTCTTGCTCCATTTTATTAGAATTTCTCAATATCTCTAATCTTGAGAACTTCTTTTGTTTCATTGCGCTACAAGATTCTCAATAATTGATAAGAAAAACTCCAGCTCGAAATCTTTCTCTTGGAGACATTCTCTCAAAATCTGGGTCTCTTTTCTCTTTTGAAAAAAAAAATTCTTTTTCTGATTTTTTCATAGTTAGGCTCAGGCACGTTAGCTATTTGCAATGCTCTTGCCTCGTAATCATCCAAGTTGGATCTTCTTCAATTCCTACTATTATAGCTCACACTCTCTCTATACTTATTTCTTTATTTATCTTGGCGGAATTTTCAATCGTTAATAAAATGCATTTTAAAGCGCTCTATTGAGATGAAATTTTACATACATGATTATTTTGGTTGACAATACAGTAATTTAGTTATAATTAATAAAAAATAATGGATTAAAACTAATTATTTAAAGAATTACAACCTTTTTGTCGACTTAGCGACCCTTTTGGCGATTTCTGTCAAAACTTGAAAAGGTTTTTTTCTCACGTTTTAAAGCATTCAGTTGAACTGAAATTTTATAAACACGATTGCTTTGGATGACAATACGATACTTTAATGATAATGAATACAAAATAATTACCATTTAATATTGTGATTCTGTCATATGTATATACATATTTACACTCATGGACAAAAAAATTAGTGCACCAAGAAATAATTGCGGGATCGTAACGATACTTGACATGAAGGTACATGTTGGGGTGATATGCAAATGATTAGAAATGCAGCGTAATTGCGCATTACGTATAGCCAGTAGAGGGCGTTTACCGTCGTTCTCCGTGGTGTATAAAACAGGTAATCAAAGCTTTTGTGAGTGTGCTGAATCGTTTACAAAGGAAGAGATGAGGTAGACATACCATTACGCCGTTTTCGAAGACAATATGAGTAGCTGTCACAGTTTGGGAAGGGGAGAATCATCGGCAGGATGGAAGCTGGGTGGTCAGCTAGGGGAGTATCTCATCAATTAGGCCGTTTTGATTGTGTTGTGAGGAGGTGTTGGGACTAGTGGATGCGAGAGATGTCATTTACACGAATACAAGGCTCAGGATGCCCTCGACAGACCAGTGATCGAGAAGACCGCCACATGGTAAGAAATGTACGCTTACAGCCATCTGCTTCGTCGGATGCCATCAAGGCACAAGTAGAATCTTCACTAGGGACTCCTATGTCTTCTCAAACCATACGAAGGCACCTGGATGAAGGACATTTGGGATCACGGCACCCATTACGTTTGCTGCTCTTGACGCCCACCCATCAACGCCTCCATTTGGAGTGGTGCTGCGCACGAAGAAACTGGACTGCAGCGGTATGGAACCAGGTCGTCTTTAGCGATGAATCCAGATTCATCTCAGCAGTGATGACAATCGTGTGTGGAGACCCCGTGGTGAACGCCTCAATCCTGCCTTTGCTTTACAGCGACACACCGCTCTTACAGCTGGTGTTATGGTATGGGGTGTCATTTCCTACATTACACGGTCACTCCTAGTATTGATCCTTGGCACCATGACACCCCAGCGGTATGTCCATGACATCCTGCAACCACATGTGTTGCCACTCATACAATGGCTTCCAAGAGCCATTTTTCAGCAAGACAATGCTCAGCCTCACACGGCAAGGGTGTCACAAGACTGTCTCCGCACTGTTACTACACTTCCTTGGCCTTCCCAATCCCCAGATTTGTCTCCAATCGAGCATATATGGGATCATTTTGGGACGGCGAGTTTGAATGAACTAGAGGCAAGGTTAGAGAATATATGGAACGAAATGTCTCAAGACGTCATACAGAACTTGTATGCCTCAATACCCGGTCGTATCGCATCGTGCATTCGCGATAGAGGGGGTTCAACCGGGTATTAAATCCTCCATTCTTTTGCCTTTTCCTCTGAAATAAATTATCCTTTTTCTTTGATTTTCTAATCATTGACTTATATCAAAGTAGTCATTACGTATGTAAAACTTCGTTTCATTTTGACGAGTCCTTGGTGCGCTAATTTCTTTGTCTAAGAGTGTACATTAATTGTAATTATTTAATAAAAAGTAACTAACATAAAAAATTTTCTTTGTTGACCTTAGTAGGAACTGACTTAAAAAAAATTATATTACTTGTTTTTCTTTGAAAGATAATACCTATGAGAGATGATTTTTGTGAATACTAGAAGACAAGTTATTTTGTTACAAATTTATCATAATCAACCTACTGATAAATATCAAGTTGGTTTAGTAGATTTAAAGAATAGATCTGTACTAGATTGCGATATGAAAATCGTTGATTGGGATTTGATTTTATCATCTGAAAATAATACTATTGTAAAAATGGAAAATTGGGTTACTAGCCAAACTACAAGAAAAGCAATGTTTGTTTTAAAAGAGGCTATAGTTTTTTACCCAAAATGTATATTTATTGCTTGTAATCAGGGAGATATCACAAAAGAGTTCAAGCAAGAAAAGATTAGAGCAAATGTTACAAATGGTAGACAAAATTGTCCGTCGCGACTATAAAGTGTTAGTTGAAGGTGATAATCTCGAAAGTGAACTCAAAATGACCATATGTTTTCGCCATATGTACGAGAGTGTGAACTTGACGCGGAACACAGAAAAAATGCCTCTGTTTTTATAGAAATTTGTGACATTGTTACTGATGCATTTGCTTATGATATAATGTTTTTAAAATTTCGAAATATTTCATAAATAATTAGTTTTTCCTTTTAAAATGTGAAGGGAGAGCTCATTTAGCATTACGGTATAGGAAACGAATTGCAAAACACATTTTATAAAAGAAAAATGTGTTAACTCGGATTAAAACGAGTAGTATTATAAAATAAGTGATTCTCCACAGGATAGTGTGGCCAGAGTATAATATTAATGTTTGAGTACTTTTATATCTGCAAAAACTGTTCGAATTCGGCCCCTATTCTTTAACATTAGCTGGAGATAGCCTTAATAAATCGATAATAGTTTACGCAAGGGCGTAGCTAGTTCTTAGAGGGCCCTGTATCTAAGTTCCTCCGGGGCCACTTTCAGGTATGGGAACCCAGTTAGTAGAACTGTAGATACACATGTTGAGGCTCCGTATCATTGATACGGCGGTAACTACGCCCTTATGTATAATTTATCGTGTAATTACAGTTTTTACGTGTTTTTGATTTTGTTTTAAATATCCATTTCTTTATATTTTAAGTAAAAACTTATTGCGGATGTTTAATACTGCTAAATAATAGTATATACTACAAATAAAAGACATCTAGAAGTACCCAAGCGTGTGTAAACTTATAGGGTCGCACAAAATTTTTGTACACAAAATAAAGTCGTCATTCCGAAATGCTTAAGAACACTTGAAATGATACAATTAAGAATATGTTTGCAGAAAAGCTTTAAAAATAGACCACATTACGCAAGATTGAATGTTATAAGTTCCATGGGCCAATCATCGTCAGTTGCAGACATTTTTTTTTTTTAATATTTTGATAATGTGAGTAAGACGATATCATGCACACTTTGCAGAAACGAGTTCAAATGTTAAAGATTCTATGAACATAATGAAATCAAATCGTTTATGATATCCAAAGCAAAATGTATACCACAACAACTTGTGTATGATGCCTACTTCTCCTAATAAAGGGGAGGGGGAACTGTTTTGGTAGTGTTGGCGAACTAACTGCGAAATTTTTAGTACAGAATTATAATTGCATTGAAGACTCGAGTAGTTTTACGGGAGAAAAATTGCAGTGGGTTTTCAAAGTGTGATACACGATTTAGGATTGCTAAATATACCCTGGAACAAAGGTTAAGATAATTAAGGGGGTCCGGCACGTCCATAGGAGCCTATTTTAAATTGCGTAAGTTTATGTACCTTTTTCTCAAAAACTACTTACTTCTCATGAATGAAATTTTTACAGTAGGTTATGTGTACTATCAATAACAATTTAACGGAGTTTGTTACAAATTAAAATAATTATGAAGTTTTTAAAAATTGTCCAATTTCCCCCCCTAAATTTAGTTTTAAAAATATCTAAAACTGTTTGCAAGATATATCTAATTCCCTCCATTAAAATGTGCAAACATGTTAAAAGTCTCTTCTCACTGAAAATTTGAGGATTGTATCATAAATAGTTTTTGAGAAAAAGATACAAAAAAAGAAAATATTACATTTAAATAAAACTGGCTTTAAAGTAAAAATTTGTAACTTTTTGAGCATTTACTTTTTTTTAGTACTTTCCAGAAGCATATGAAGCATTTTTTTTTAAACTCTCTGCTCCTACAAAAGAAAATCTAATTTTGCCTTTTTTGGGATCTCAAGATGCTTTCGTTGGGCTGCTTGGGAATTTCTCACAATAAAATTTATAATAAGTTGAATAAATATGCTGAATTTTAAATAGCTATTGAAAAATCAAAATAAGTCCCGATTTCCCGATAGCATAACATAGTTCGAGAAAAATAAGAATGGATTTCACATTCTGAGGAACATTCCTTCTCATCAGGGGTGTAGCCTGCCTTATCATGGGGACAGTATCAATGATACAGCCCCCCATAGCTACTTGTGTAAGCAAAAAGTCGTAGAATGTTGTTAATGGTCATATTAAAAGTTCCTTTCTACGTTTATAAAATGTTATGTCACTGGCTTCAAACGATATAAATTTTCCTTGTGAATTCTGAATCTCAGGTTCTACTATAAAAAAGTTTAAAAGCTGGTAAAGTTACTCAAAATAATGAGAAAACAAGGAGTGGTATGTGGTCAGAAAGCAGGAAAAACTTCTCATTCAAAGCAGTTAGACAAAAAGATCGTTTGAAGTGAAATACAGATAACACTTGGGAAGGGAAAAATACATTCAGAATGTTATTTGCTTGTAAATTAAAATACCCCCTTCGTCTGTTGATACATTGATTGTAATAAAGGTCGCACTAAGAAGCTACACGAAGGCTTGGCAGTTGGAATTTTTTTCAGAAGTGGTCCAGTGAAAGGGAATATTAGATTTTATCTATCCCGGTTCTCTTTTATTTCTGTAACAACCAAAAGACCGAATGTTCATTCAGTCAGCAAGGAATCTGTTTCCCGTTCCAAGAAAGATCTGGCTCATAAGCGCCAGAAATCTTCTGTCACCCTCCAAGTCTATAGTTAATTATTTTCTTAACGAGCATTCATGAGCTCTCAATGCTGGTCCCATGGGGGAACGGGGCGTTAAGGAAGAATTTCGACACATCGGACAAAAGTAATGAAAAGTACGATCAAGATTTATGACATGCTTAAGGACGAATGAAAAGAATGGGGCAGAATGACCCTCAGAAAAAAAGATTCCTTTTCGAAGAAAACTGAGGAAATTTTGCGTCAATTTGACTTCCGAACTCATTTCTTTAAGACAAGACAAAATTCGGAACAACAAAAACTGTTAAACAACAAAAAAGGTAACTATATTTTCACTTTCAAAATTCTCTTTTCGATTTTTAAAATTTAATGCCCAGGTATTTTAATCATTGCGTAAAATAAAGTGAAAAAATATTTTGTTGCATTTGTGCTATAACTATTTTATTTATTTATTTATTAATATAAATATAAATAACTGTCATCAGTTTCTTAGAATACTTTCATGTTGATTAGCATATTTAAGGGTATGTTTTCGTAGCTTGAATGTACCATAATCTTCTTAAAACATTTTCAATTGGCATTTTTATTCAAATGAAAGAATATTATTTGCCTCTCGTATAAAAATAATATAAAACGGTAGTAGTTCAATTAAAATACAAAACACTAATGAGCCTTTGAGTACATTCATTAATTATTTTCCATACTTAAAAGGATCCTAACAATAGCGCGAAATTCAAATAAAACATAGTTATATTTATTTGGATGATTTTGTTTGTAATCATAACGTGTATTACGATAATTTTGTTTAGTAATAAATGAAACAATCTATAATTTCTAAATATTTAATTTAAATTGCTTCTCAAACTGTGAAAAGAATTTTCAAAGAAATAAAGTATGTTAAGTTTACTTAAAGATACACACACATATTTTTTGTTCTTTTTATTCAGGTAATATGTAAAATAAACACATAATTTTTCTAATATACTCTAAGACTGCTAAGAGAATCATTATTTTGTAAGATTGAATTTGAAAAGCACAAATTCTTTTTTCTTTTTGTTTTTATTGCTATTTTAAAAGTGATTTGCACGATACCTTCTTGATTAAGATCTTTTGCCCAGAGAATTTGAAAGAATATTTAATGCAAACTAATAATTAATTATGTGTACAATTAATTATAAAAATACATAAAAATCGTATAATTTCTTTGAAATATTGTATAACATTTTGTATGCTTCTAATAAAGTTAATCAAAAAATTTATCTTTAACAATCTATAGCAATATTTAAAATCTTTAAAAAAGGCAACAATAAGAATGTCAGAACTATTGCAGAAATTTCTTATAAAAAGCATTTACTGAAAGGTTTATTTTTACAGAACAATAACAAATGTTGAAAAAAAAATATAGGTAATATTTTTTTTTGACTAATCTCGGTACTGCCTAGCAGGGCTAGACAATCCCCATGAATCCGAAAATCTGTAAAAAATCTAAAAACAGCAGTGGGTCGCAAAGGACCTCGTCCTTTTTAAAACCCAAACAAAGTAAAATAGGCCTCTCCGGAAGAACACCAGTGGCATTCCGGAAAAGTCCATTAGAGAACCTGAGAGCTCAAAAATCTAGAATAAGTGGAGTGGAGAGGTCTACTACTGAGTGTAAAGGAATCGCCCGGACATTTAGCAAAGTACCATGCTTGACTGGGTGGAGTTTTAATTTGTCGGTTGAGCTCCAATTTAGAAATCTCAGAAAATGTGAGATTCCCTCTTGGACTCACACTCTCCACAGCCGCAGTCCTAGCCAAAAAGTCAGCTCTTTCGTTACCCTCTATGCCAACACGCGAAGGGATCCACTGAAAATGTATACTATGTCCTGAAGAAAGATCATGAAGAAGACTCAGTATGTCCAGGCTAGTCTGATCACCAATGTCACCCCAATTAGCGAGATGCTGAATCGAGGCTTGACTGTCAGTCAAAATCCATATTTCCTGGAAACGATCCTCCAACTGAGCAGCACACTGCAGGCCCTTCCTGATGGCTATAAGTTCTGATCTAAAAACTGAACAGTAATTCGGATATTAATTTTAAATTCTAAGGCCCCAGAGGGAGTAGGAATGTACATTCCACTTCCCGAAATGCCTTTCTCACCCCTGCTTCCGTCTGTATAGATTTTCAAGGGAGATTGTGGGATTCCATTGATATATAGTCTCGGTAATATTTTTTAGTTGCTCCTAGTAGTATAAAACTATTTAATTAAAGTGATAGCAAAATGCAAAACAAAAATAAGATAAACATAATTTATAAAATAGATTAGTGATTTCAAACAAAACAGAAATGTGAAAAATTATTCAATAAGTAGTAAGGTTGAGTATTTTTAATGTAACTAAGATACAAATTTAGTTAAAAAATTTTAGAGATTTCTTTTGTGATCTTGTGGCCTTTGTCAAAAAGTTTTGAGTTACCTTGGAAATTTCAAATTATTCTAGAAATATTTTATTGCTCTTTTTAGTCTCAAAGTATTAAGATATTTGAAAAAACAAACAAACAAGTATAATAATAATAATAATGTTTTGTTAACTTATATTTAGAAACTTTAAAAGAAAACTACAAATTCAGAGTATTGTGATTGTGTGTGTGGTGTTCCTAATTTTTTCTAAAAAAAAAACTCTTAGAATTTTTGAAAGCTTACTTTTGGTGGAAATATTTTAATAGTTTTGAATAAGTAATCTGGGGGGAAGCCAAGCTACGTTTTGTTCTAGAAATGAAACTAGTATGTTTAAACAAACAATTAATTAAACAAAACATGTTTGTATTAAATCAGAAATTTCGTAATTCAGTCAGAAAATTTGAAAAAAGGATTAAATGTAATTTTTTGAGACTTTGAAAAAAAATTAAAAAGCTTAAGATTATTATTTTAATTTTCTAAATATTTCATGGAAAAAATTTACAGTTTGCAATAATAAATAGAAAACTTTAAAAAGTTTGAAAATTTAGATTCTATTAAAAAATAATTTGGTTATGTTTTAATCCAAAATTTATAACTTTATTTTCAAACATTCACAGAAATTCCTTCCACACTGCTACAGAGAAATAAATTATATGACTCGGAATCGGTTTGATTGATTGAATATTAACGTCGCACTGTTTAGCTACACGAGGGCTTTTGGCGACGGACCACTGGCACCACCCTCGACTCGGTGAGTGAGTTAGTGAGTAATATTAACGTCGCACTGGTCAGCTACACGAGGGCTTTTGGCGACGGACCACGTAATTTGAACCATGGATGACGTGACGACACCTGAGCTGGCACCTCCCCTAACTACCACACCACACCAACCGACGTTTCCTCGACAGATTTAACGTGCACTACACGGCGGGTTTTAGTGGACTGGGATCGAAATCGTGCCTGCCTCGGAAATCGTCCCTCGGAAAACCCGAGGCTTTGTGCAAGCATCGAAGTTGCAAAAGAAATGTGGTCTCGACTTTCCCTAATGTAGAGATTCTTTTAAAAATACTTTTAATTATACCGATATAGAGAATGCATCAGGTCAGAGATCTTTCTCAGTTTTAACCCGGCACTTCCCGCGCAGGGTGACAACCCACCGTCTTCCTTTTTTCAACGCTCCTTTTAAACCTTTTTTGGAAAATTGATAGCTTCTCGTGTAGCTGACTTTAAGGTCATATCCTTTGAGGGGCCTTAGCCTGTAGGCGAATTATAAATATTTATTTTTGGATACCGCCTCTTTGGGTATGTCATACCCTGCACGTGAATCGCCGTTTCAGTTCTGAATGCATGAGCACGTTTTAAATCTTCCTCATGCTATGGCGTATTTTTACAGTTATGATGGAGAAATGTGATATTTAAGTAACTTAATAGATACAGTATTTAATAAATATAAAACAATAATATTTTCGGTTGAAGAAATTCTCTTCGCGGTTATGATGAGGAAGAATCAAATGATGAAGAGTATAGCAGCAAGTAGGGTCCCTCCACAGAAATCGATCCAGTTTTAGAAGGGGGAGACACAGTTAGAAATAAATGTTTTATATGTATAGCACATAAACATTTGGGAAGAGAACGTGACTTTAAAGGAGACAACTGGTACACATCTTATCCACTTTCAGATGAACTTTTGAAAAGAAAAAAAAAACCTATTGCTGGAACAATAAGAGAAAAAAAAAACCTATTGCTGGAACAATAAGAGAGAAAAAAAAGAAATTCCAAAATAAGATTTCGACGGTATACAGCTCTTCAATGAAATAACTTCATTCAAAGATATTTTTCCTGGTAAAAAACAGCTAACTGAGATATTAGAAATCATAGTGAGAAATGATCTTATTCCCTGTTTTCCCAATTTCGCTCTAGCATTAATAATTTTTTTAACCTATCATGTTTCTGTAGCTTCCGGTGAAAGAAGTTTCCCTAAATTAAAAATTACTTGAGAAATAATATGACACTAGAAAGGCTTTCAGATTTGGCTATAAGCTCAATTGAAACCGAAATCTCAAAAAAAATTGATTGAATCGAAACTATTAACAAATTTGCTTCTCAGAAAGCCAGAAAAGTTGTTTTATAGTTACAGTAAAATCTGGCGTATATAACGTGTGTGTATATGCCTCTACACATATTCGCCGTATAACACGCACACCCTTTTTTACGAAGAAACCTGAAATGCATCTGTGCAATGATCTTGCGTTTTGAAATTCTTTATTCGAATATTATTCCAAGCTTTAGTAAAAATAGTGTACTTTCAGAATTACAACCCTTTAAAAGTTCATAAGGAATGTTATTTCTTTCACAGAAACAGTATTTGGATATATGTAAAAGTGATCTTTTTCTATGTTCATCTTTTTTGTATTTTTAAAGCTCTCATTTTTATACCCGGCGTATAACGCGCAACCGTAAATTTCGATCTTATTTTTTGAGTTAAAAGTGCGCGTTATACGCCGGATTTTACGGTACAGTTCATTACTGAGTCTTAGTAGAAGGACTGATTTATATACTTTTCGTTTCACGAGATTTGTGCCTTAGTATTTATTTTTATTAGATTGTATTTTTTGAGTAAATTGTTGTTTTGCATTTATAATTATAAAATGTTTATTTTTATTTGAAAGGTCATATTTTTGTTAGTTTATTATTTTGTTGAAGCATTTTGTCGCTATTATAACTCATTACCCGCTCAAAAAATGAAGTTCTGCACCAAATTTTATTTGATTTATTATTAATGTGTTTTACTTTTTATTCCTGTATAAGTGGATGATTTTTTAACGTCAACATTAAGTATTAGTCAAAATATGAAAAGTTCTCTAGGGGGGTCCATATTCTAGTTTTAAGATCATTAAATTTGCTACATGATTCATATTGAACATTGCAATATCCATATTTACCCCAAATTTTAGTTTTTAACTCCACAAATGTAGAATTTGGAATCACTGACCATATGGTGTTATTAACTGACACATTTGGGTTCTGGGTCTTTCCCATGTAAACATTTTCTTAATATTATAGGATCACCAGATCTCTAAAAATTGGCTTCATTTAATTCATTATGGTGTATGTATTTATGATCATAGTGTCTCATTACATTCAGCTTCTGTCTTTTGAAACTTGCACGAGGCATTTATAATCACAGGAAACAGTCCATGTTGAGGGCTCTTGCTTGAAGATGAAAATAAACAGCCTAAATAGCAGTTTTCATGCTGTGTAGATCATTGATATTTTTTCTAATAGTCATAGCATAATTTCTTTAAATTTCGATATTATAGTATCAGTGAGTCGATTATGACCTCTTAGGCATTTTTTTTTATCACTTAATTTTTTTTCCTCTGTTTCGCTTTTAAGATCCAAAAGACAAGCGCCCATGCACTTTTGGATAAGCCCAATGCACTGTAATTTCTCCACTTGAACATTATATGGATTCGCGCTCATCAGAAACTTATGCAAATGGGAAACACAGGTGCTCCTAGCAAAGCTCATTGGATGCATGCCAAGGAGTAGCTTCATTCAAAAAAAAAAATAAATAAATAAAAATACTTCTAATTATCGTATTTTAAACAGAATTATTTAAACTTTTAAAAAATATAAAAAAAGTGAAAATCGGTCATTTTTCGAAAAATCATGCGCAGGACTCCCTTAATTGCTAGTTGAATGCTTAAGGATCGATAAAAATTCCAAAGTGATCGGGAAATTTGATTAGCTGAGTACCAAGAAGCTATATTAAGGAATTTTCAAAACACAAAGAGCAAAATAAATTTAATACAAGTTTTCTGATGAAAATCTCACGGCTGAACTTTGCCCAACTAGGTTGAAAGTAGTTATGGGGCAGATAGCATTGGGAGTTTTTCAAAGATTGGGGATGCTGCCCCCTGATCACCCACATATGCGTGTGTAGCACACGTTTTAAAACCAGCTTTAACACGAACGGAATTTCTTCTATCTAATGAGATACTCTTCCCATGGTAATGTAACTTGATGCGATAAGTTCTGGTGTACAGTAAAAGTTAACATTTATATTCAGTTGACGAAGCCCCCCAACTCTCTCTGTGAGTTGGCCATCCATGATGTAGGATAACACTGTTCAGACTGCAGATGCTAGTCCACTTAACAGCCCATGGGGTGTCTAATTGAAGGCGGCATTAATAATTTCATAGAGTGGCGCAGAACGTCAGCAAATTTCCTGCAATCTGCTTGAACAGTTTTCCAAATAATTCTTAATGGTCTGTGTAGTAGTTAAACACTTTATAATACGTAAATAAATTTAATTTGTATATGCTTATTATATAAATCATTAGATTAATTTATATAATGTGATTTTAAAATTTTATATGCTATTTGTGATAAATGCAATAATTGGTGCACCAATAGGAAGCATGAATAATCCGTAAGGAATTTTAGTGCAACATCCACAGTATTTGAGTAGCTTTTGTAATATTTTTTTTTTTTTAAATCTTCATTCCAGTACAAATATTATTGATATATATTGAAGCAAAGAAAAATTTTTCCTTGGATCCAGTTCGAAATACTGAAAAAAGTTAAGGATTGTAATAATGTGTTTTAATTTCAATTACTAGCAATGTAATAAAAATACAATCTATTTAAATGCAAATGTATTGAATAAAATAAAAATAAAATTACTTTAAACATATGCATATACACTGCCAAAACATTATGAACACCTACTCAATAACACAACTGCAACTCTTTGGCATGTGGATGCCACGAGTTCCTGGTAGATGACCGAAAACAGATTGTACCAAATGTCTAAGCCATGGTCACACAAAGTCAAGATATACTAACATGGAGGTGCTTGATCTTCAAGTTGTGCCTTTCTATGAAAACCCATATGTGCTTTATTAGATTAAATACAGTGAATTAGATGGCCAAAACAAAAATTAGAATTGTGATTATTATGCTCCTTGAACCACTTGCACAATTCGAACCTTTTTCACTAGGGGTGCTGCCCTGTGGGAAGATTCCAATTCTAGTTAGGAAAACAGACGCCATCTAAGGGTGCAACTGAACCACAATTATGTTCAGATAGTCCCCAGAGTTTGTTGTCTGTTCCACTACAAATAAGGGTTCCACAGCTGCCTATAAGAACATCCCTCAAAGCATAATACAGTCACCAACTGCCTGTATATAACCAGCTGTACTTGAGGATAGCAACTGTAAGTTTGGACGACAGTGCACCCTGACATGACAACACGACGAATGAAAAATCAAGATTCATCTGACCAAGCAACTCTTTTTCACTTATTCACGGCCTTATCTAAATGTTCCTGGGTCCATTGTAGGTGAAGTTAACAGTTACACTTGGTCACCAGAGGCCCACAAATGACATGTTTGCTGTGCAGTCCCTTATCCAACAGTGTCAGCTAAACTGAGTGTTTGGCAACACTTGGACTTGCATTGTATTGGGCTGTTAACCGACCCACTGTCTGACAACAAATATGCTTTACTAAGCGGGACAGTCTTCAATGCCCTATTTCTTGGATGATGCATGAATGTCAAACAGTTAGGTGTCTACTGCTGGTTTCAACATCATTTATCCACTTCACATAAATACTAAAAATGGCAGATCATGAGCAGCTTATCAGCCATGTTGTTTTGAGCTATTATGATGAATCCTACATCAAATTTGCTTAGATCAGCAACCATTTCCACCATTCACAAAAGTAAGAGTAAGAATGATTCCTTACCTTCTCCAGCAACAGTTAAATATCCTTTTCTCTTAATTACATGGAAACTCCATATCATCCAGACTTCATTGAAAAATGTGAAGGTGTTCATAATGTTTTGGCTTGCCAGTATAAGTGATTATATATTGTGTAATTATTTGACAAATATTTGCTTGGATATTCCAAATAGAACAAGGAATTTTAAGATTCCATATTTTAATATTTATTTTATTTCGAAACATAAAAACAGCTTTATATTTCCTTTTATCAAAAATTGTTTTAGGTAGCTATTATATTACAAAATAAAATTGCACAAATTATTTATACATATATTTATTTGTTCAATTCTTTTACATTTACAAGATTGCAATAATTGTAAAGAAACTCATTCATAAGTTAAATTATAAGATTTCATTTTGAAATTGAGACAGTAGCGTATAATTAAGAAAATACCAAATTTTCCCCTTAAATATTTAAAAAAATTGTTGAGAATTCCAAGAGTACAGAATTTTAAATGCATAACATTTATGGAGAAAAATTACACAATATATATAGATTTATGTTAGAAGTTTTCTGCTCAGTAATAATAAAATACATCAAAATTGAAACAAAAGTTTGTCCAAACAAAGGCATTGCACACTAAAAACATTTTAAATCTATTTCGTTATGAGAGATTATACTTCTAAACTAAAAATTCAATTGAAAATAAATTTGCATTTCAAAATATATTTCAAAAGATTCAAGAAATCATTGGATGGATTTGATACTTAATTTCAAAATAAATTGTAACAATATACATATTTTTAAGACACATATTATACCATAACTATAGGAAACAAGCAGATTAGCCAATTCATATTAAAAAGCTTTAAAATACAAAGACATATAAAGGCTGCATATGATACAACTTAGTAGTGCTACAAATAAATAGAAATGTTAAAAAGTGTTCAACAACAGTACAAAGTTCAATAGAAAATGTTTAACAAGTACAGTAACAATCTAAATACAATAAAAGGCTGCCCAGAGTCAGCTAACAGTTGCATAAATGATTTCTAAAACATTTATATTTTAACAAGTAAAAAAAGGAAGAGAGAATGAAAAATAATTTATGTCTAAAAACAACAATGAATCATAACTTAAAGCATTGTTCTAGCCTAAGTAAATTAGTAGGCATAATAAATGCACAGCAATTGATTATAATGTGCAAATAAATTATGCTTCACAATTCTAATAGATGTCAAATCAAAAATTTGATTCAATGAAGGAATTCCTTTACAAATGCTTCTCAAACAACTGGCGGATGGTTTGAAAAACCTGAAAGATATCAAAGTATACACATTTAAGCATTAAAAAATATTCAATAAATTTACTATGCACTCTAGAATTAGAACAAAATACTATAGACTATGCAACACAGCAATGCCATATATTCATTACAGTACAAAAAATTTACACACTATTCTATGTCAACTATATACTAAACAAAAATAAAATAATCTATTTGACTTGAACAAATTGGTTGCTGTTGAAAGTATGGCAGATTATAGACCACCAAAATGACTGTAAGGCTATCCTTTAAACCAATTTCCATCATTGATGCGATAAAATGCAAGTATCCATTACAAATATACAATTTTCATCAATTAAATACAGGAAAAAATAAATTGAGAATTTATATGCATTTATATATATAAGTAAAAACTTTTCATAAATTTTATATTCAAAGCCAACATTTTTAAAGGATAAAATATGACCAATAAATAAAATAAAGAATCAAGAAATGCAACAACTCAATAACAAACTAAATGCTTAGTAGGTAATTAGAAATCATTAACTACAAACATTAACTCTACAAAATAACTCATTGCATGTATACATTTTATCGAGTGTAAAAAAGAAAAAAAAGGATGAAAATCCTAACCTAATATAAAAAATTAATATATTTTTGATGCACAGTCAAGTCTGCACAGCTAATGCCTGAAATAGTTTATCTAGTTAAACAGTTAATTTAAAAGTCCTAAAATTTCAAAACAAAATGTAAATAATCCTTTAATTAATACTACAATTGTATAATCCATACAAATTAGATTCATCCATAAATATTTCTCTTTAAGTTAGATTATATATAGCTTGTTTTCTCTCTAAATATTTAAATGAATTATAATATAGTAAACAAATTTGTTTTTTCTAGTTGCATTAATAGGATAAATGATTTAAACCAGCAGTTCAACCTTTAGAACTAGGTGGACTACTAATGTATATTTTATGTTGAGTGAACTAATATGATTCATAACTATATGGCGCACTCCTATAACTATTTTGTCACTTATTTACATCCCTTTGCATTTCACTCAAAAGGAAAAGGATGAAAAGCAAAAAACTGGAGTGATATGCCATCCATTTACCATAGTTACGCCAAAAGTAGCTAAGAGAATTCACTAAACTTGTAACTGATATCCAATAATATAGTACTGATTTAATGATTTATCATTTTTGTAATTGAATTTTTTTATTAAAATACAAATTTCCCAATTCTTGGGCAGACCATCAAAATTTTTTCAGAATTTAAACTGAAAAAATAGACATTACATTTCTAAATTAAAATATCCTTCAAGAAAGTCAATTTCTTTTTAAATAAACAAGATTATCTTTCGAATAAAAAAAAATTCATGTCAATCGAATAATACATCATTGTTTTATTGCAATTTAAAGTTCTAAACCTCTAAAAAAAACACCCTTTATTAATTTGTTCCAAGAATCACAATTGGAACAAAATGCATATGTAATCGATTGCATACATATTACTTCTAAAAAAATTTTCCCATTAGAAATTCTATTTGGGTATTTGTCTATAATAGTAACTGCATTGGTATAAATTGCCAGTCAAGAAATTTAATAAATTCTAGCAACCCAACTTCAATGCTTCTTTAAAATCGGACATGATTGCCAATTGTAATTCAACAAACTATTTTCTTTCTCCTTCAGCTTATTTTCATCTTAATCCAAATTTCTAAGACAGGGTGTAGAATTTAAGCAATTTTATTACAATTGCTTCTGTTGGTAGAGTAACATATTTTACCTACTAAGTGCAAATAGTAAAATTTTCACGAACTTATATTTTGCGAGGAAAATGTATTTCTAAGGATTCTGAAGTACTAGCTTGTCTTTTATCACAGTTTAGCATATATAGTACTTAAGCTATTTTTAAATATATTGCATTGATATTTACACTCTGAAAAATAATCATAGAGAACCCCCATTAAAAACTTATAACTTTCAAAAATAAATCAAAAAGTAATTAAAAACATTTACAGATTAATACAAACATAGCTGATATGTAATAGCTTTTAAAAATTATCCTTCATTGAAAAATTCACCAAACATTACTAACATGATTACTTAATAATTCCCACAAAGATGAATTTTGATAATATTTATTTAATGTTAAAAAAAAAAATTATATTTCACAATCTATCAACATATAGACAAGTGTTTTGACATAGGTCTTTTAAAAAACTAAATGAAATGTTTTACTTAAGTAAATATTAAATTTGTAACAGGTATAATAAAATAATAGCAAAAGGATAAAGATAAGGGTCGTTACATTATTAATTAAAAAAAAACAGCACTATTAGTTGTACATGAATTGTTTAAATTAAACCTTTTGCAAGTCACAATGATAATTTTTATTCTTTTTACAAGTTCATTATTCAAAATCAAAGCATATACAAATTGATACTCCACATGTGTGTTTGAAATCCACTTAGATTTAATGTACAATCATTGTTTTCAGTGTATCAAAGTCTGAAATAGTCATGAAATGCTTTCAAATCCATTTAATCATCTTAACCATACTTATAGTAAATTATTTAGTTCTCTCTCTGATTTAAAAATAAATTTTATAGACTCACTGTATCAGGATCTTGACTTCCATCCACTTTCAAAACCATACCTTGTTCACTAAACTGATTCACGATAGGCAAAGTGTCTTCGTGAAATGTTCGAAATCTGAAAAGTATTTTGTTTGATTAAATATCAGGAAGACTACACAAACAAATAAAATTCTAATGCAATAATTCAACAACAAAAATCAATACAAAACAATCAGAAGCAAAAAAAGATCAACAAACTCTAAAAATTTAAAGTACAATCAGACCCTGATTTAATGAATTCATTAGGACCAAACATTTTGTTTGTCACAGTTCAAGGCTATTTCTTACATTATATTAGGAAAAAAAAAAAAAAATGCAACTTTTTGTCACTTTACTTTTGGAAGTTTCAACACACACACACACCACACCCCACACACACATCCATAGTTAACTTAAATAGAAAGTGCATAATTTCTAAAAATACTTTTAGTGAAAGTAAATTATTACACACTAGTTAATTGGAAATTTTAAAATCCTGATTAATAAATGTTTCACAAAACTTTTGACACCTGACTCAAAATAGTTTTTCAACTTTACACAGAGAAAAAAATACCGAGTGATTTGCATTCTGCTACATAATGAATGTCTCCAGTTTCCAAACAATGTAAAGTATTAGAAAATGTAACAGTTTTGAATTTGATTGATTGAATATTAACGTTGCACTGTTCAGCTACACGAGGGCTTTTGGTGACGGACCCTCTCCTAACTACCACACCACACCAACGGGAGGACGTTTCAGCTCTCGACAGATTTAACGTGCATCGCTGCCCTACACAGCGGGTCTTTAGTGGTACTGGGCTCGAACCCGTGACAAAGCAAGCCACAGTCCGATGCCTATACCACTCGGCTACCGCGGCCACGTAACAGTTTTGAAAGGAGTTTCATTATCAATTTCTGCATCAGAATCGCTATTCAATGGCTCCGACAATAAATAGCAACAATGTCGATAATTTCCTTAACTTCAGTTGCACAGATAGGCAGTCCCCATCCCCAAATAAAACAATCATTAAAATCTTACAGTATTCCCTCTGTTATAGAGTAGGGTGAGATAATAAAAAAAGAATTTTCTATTTTGTTCAAAACTCACACGATAGGTTACACTTGTGACTCATCTGCACCATTAAAATCTAATAATGGTCTGAATCTTTTCATCTCAAACAAGAAAAGTATCTTTCTGTTCTGGTCAAAAAAGATATGTAATTTGAAAAAATTCAATTTTTTCCCCCAATAGATTAATAACAACAATTTTCATCTGTTCAAAAAATTCATTAATTCAAGGTTTATAATTTGTTAAATAGGAGTTTTTACCTTTTTTTTATTTGGGAAAGTAAAAATCCATTAAATTAAAAAAAAAATTCATTAAATAGGTGTTCGGTAAATTGGAGTCGAGAGAGAGAATTGTATACATAAAATAAGTTATAATAGTCATTTAAATATTTAAACTGATAAGCAACAGAAAAATTTATAGAGTAAAATAATAAAATTAAAATTCTAAATAGAAGCACTTCTCAAAAAGGCATTCCTAACCTAAAAAAACCTGTCCAAATTAAGAATGCTTTGAAAGTATTTAAAAAGCTACTTCATTTCACATCAATATTCATGTAACATACTAAATTGCAACCAATCAAGAAAATTTTGCTTTTTTCCTACAATGCAGCATACCTTATAATAAAACAGGGTTGCTGGAAAAATATTTTGTGAAACATATATAGAGCACAACTCAGAAGGAGAGGGGGAGACCTCTAACCCAATAAAACAAGAATTAACCCTCTAAGTGGATACCTTCCTCCTGAAAAGTTATTCCGAAAGCGTTTCACTCTTATTTTCTTATTCCCTTCAAAAATGCAACAGACTTCAATTCTTTCCCCCTTTTAAAACTTGGGAGGTCGAAAGGGGACAATTTTATGACTTAGTTCGGCGTGAGAACCAGGATAGCAATCGTTTACAGCTAGCTGTTAAGTTGCCTTGGGCAATCTTGTATGAAAACCGTAGTTCTACTCTGTCGTTTTCCCGATAGATTCAGTCACAGTAAAATTAAAACAAAATGTAGGGTAAAAAAAAAAACATAAAATAAATGGCGTGTTAAAAGTTGAAAAATAGTTGTATTTTCTTCAAACAAAATTTTTCTGTCATTTTTTAAAAATTAAAAATATATATGTAATTTGGTATTGTGATTTGAACCAGAAAAAAGCATCCTGTATTCATTTTTGAATATGAGAGTAAGAAAACGCGCTCACTTTCCTGTTTTTAAAAAAAGTTATGAGGTAAAAAGAGTAAAGGCCCTAACTTTTTTTTTAAACAATAAGACAATAAATGGTGCATATTTATGAAATAAAACAGATCTTTCTCTATTCAATTATATTTTTAATTTAAAATAACATAAAAAATGACTTCAATACTTTTAATTTATTTAAATTTAAATCATATAAATGATATTTTTATGTTAACTGAATATTTTTCGGAAAAAAATTTAAATTTTCCTTCCTAGTGTTCTTTTTCGAACTTCTTGTATTAAATAAAAATTCCTTTTTACATCGGCATTTGTGATGGACATAACACACATTCAGTCAATAATTTTTAATTTAAATGGGGGATATACTTCTTCAAATGCGCATGACAGTACTTCTAAACCATTTTCTACTCAAGTTAAATTTCTTATCTTTCTGTTTCTTTTATTACAAGGAAAAATGTCACACATCGATAACTACATTTTCACACAATTCAGTCATTACAAATTCTATTGTGAGAAAAGTTCTCCCTAATTAGTTTTGTCTTTCAAAACAGTACACTTAAAACAATTTTGTTCAGTGAAGTTAACTGACAGTTTTTCACAATGTATTCATACCAAATTTAAAAAAACAAATTTAACACTGAAAATGTATCCTGTATTAAATTTTTCAGTATACACAAATATTTCCTGCTGTAGGGAAGATATAGTATGAGATGTGGTGTGCGGTTGTGAAAGAATGTTTTCGTACGTGTAGACTATTTTTGAAAATTTAAATATCACTGAAGCTGATCATATAACTGCAAATGAGCCTTATTTTAATGTGTGCTGGTATCAAAGTAAAACACTTTACAATATTAAACAGCCTATGGGTTTATACTCAATATCAAACTATTCGCAAAATTGCTTACAACTTCTATTCAAATTGTAAAGAAACTGAAATATAAATATAAATATATCTTACTGCAGTCAAAAATATTCATAATATGTAAATATCCTATTCCTCTACTTATTTCAGTACATTTTAAAAACTGTAGCTGAATGCAATTTTTTATATTTATAAACGAGGCATAAAAGTTCACACAGTCGTAAAAATGTCATCATTTTTAAATATACTACTATAAAACGTATATGGATTGTAAGATCAGTTGTAAAATCCTAAAAGCTTTTAGAGGAGCTAAAAACATGTAATTTTGGATTGATAAAATGTTTAATATAATACACAAATATACATGTTATTAAGCAAATACATTTGAAAAATCAAACTTCCATCTGAAATAAACATAATTGAAAGAAGAATGTTTAATTGCAAATGAGTGGAAATACATGTGTATCTAAGGGGTATCCCCAAAGTGAGGAAATCCTCAAACTTAAAACTCAAACTCAGTGGCACAACAATCCATGAGGGCCAGGAACTACTGTGCCCATCATAATACACGTGACCATTGGACGCTGAGGTGCATGAACAGATGTCCCGATTTGGTGGTCTGTCTGAAGAGAGATTTTCAGTGTTTAAGACCCCAAGCAAGCTTGGTACTCATTTATCGACCCAATGTAGCGGGGATGAAAGGCAGAGTCAAACTTGCCCAGCCCGTTAATAGAAGCCAAGACCTGTGGTGTGGAAGCACTATACATTACCACTCGACCCTATTCGGTGAAAAATAAAACTTAATGTTAGAATCTTATATAAATCCCTAATGAATGAGGGAGTCCAAACTTTTTTTTTTCATGTAAACTGTTTAGACGGAAATGGTTAATTATGAACATTTCACAAGTTGCATAAATTAAAATTAACCGTTATAGTTTACATAAATTTTTAAGGGTGCAAAAGGTGTATTTCTGCTGCACGAATTAATTTTAAAAGGAATACGGTTACGAAAAAGTAGTACAAATCTATCTGTTCGAGCATGCGCAGTGAGCGCCGCGCGGCGGTGAATAAGAGTATTAAGCGAAACGCAAATTAAGAGTTTTTTCAGAGTGAGTGTGGGAGACGAGAGAGCGAGAGCGCAGAAACGGTGCCCATCGTAAGTGTTCTGACATACTCCCTGAGCAACCCAATGCGAAATAACAGAGTTGTGTCAACATCCTCGTCTGGTTTCCCGAGACAAAAACACATAGGGACCACTTCCCCATCATGGTCCGACCAGCTGAGCCGGAGAAGTGAGCTATTCAAGGTGACGTGAGTAGTGGTCTTTTTTGTGTTTTTATTATTATAAATTGAGGACTAAATTAATCTTCGGATCGTAGCTCTTGAACTTGGTGAGACTGTTGCTGAAAAAGTAACTATCGTTGAGTTAACTGAAATTATTAAAGAAAATATTTTAAAGAGTATGTTGAATTTGTTAAAGAATTAGTTCAATATACGACGAGGACCGTAAGAGAGCAGAGGAAGACCGTAAGAGAGCAGAGGAAGACCGTAAAAAAGCCGAAAATAGGTTACGAGAAAAAGAGCTTGAGCTTGAACTAGCACGTTTAAATGTTAATTCGAATAACGAGAGAACAGGTGAGGGTTGTAACACGCTGGATGCGTTGGTGAAAAGTGTTCGAATCCCTAACGGTGAAGGTGCCTAATAGACCTGAAGGTTGGGCATTCTTTTTCGCTTCATTAGAAAGAGCCTTTGTATCAAAAAATGTGCCCGAAAAATTCAAGTAGAGATTTTATTAAATTTGTTGGGAGAAAAAGCTTCAAATGTGTTAACATATGTTAAAGATGACGAGCTTAACAATTATGAACAACTAAAAAATCAATACTAAGAGAATATGAGCCAAGTGCAAATACATTCCTTGAACAATTTAAAAAAGCTACGCATCATCCAAATGAAACATTTATTCAAATATACTTCTTGCTAGTTACAAATTGGCAGTATTACTTAAAATTAAGGAGGGTCTCGATTTTGACAACTTAAACGATCTTATTGTGTCGAAAAATTTTCAGTTCGCTTGAAAAAGAGGTAGCGTCACACATTTCGTTCGAGCAGGAAATGATTGGTTTAAGCCCACTAGAGCTTGCCAAAGAGATAGACTTGTATAATACTTCTCGGAAAGAGCTTAAAAACTTTGCGAATGTTCTTACTAGAAATAATCCAGTGAAAACGCGTCAAGGGTATTTTTGAGTGAGATTAAGGATTCTAAATGTATTTTTTCGCTGAATCGCATCCATTATATAAGTGTGCAGTGTATTTAAAACTTCCCATAAATACGGTGAATTGATCTGATTAAAACTTATAACCTTTGCTTTAATTGCCTTTCTACATCTCATAGAGTGAAAAGGCTATGTAAGTGAGATTTGTTTGTTCTGAGTGTCAAAGGAGACATCATAAAAGCGATACATTACAGGGCGCCAGCCAAGCCAGGAAGTAAGGAACTCCACCTTTTGAACCTCTTAACACTTCAGCGCCAGTCTTCGAGTCGCGGAGTAGAAAATCATAACTTATTAACCGCAAGCGAGTATAAACAGAAAAAAAAATGTGTTTTGCTAAGCTCAGCAATTTGTTATCTAAAATGTGAAAATGGTTTATTCCCAGTCAAAGCAATTTTAGACAGCGGATCTACATCGAACTTTTTAATGATGAACTTATGTTTCGGTTTCAGGACTAAACAAAACAGTAATTCCAATAGACTCGCGTGTTTCAGTATCTATTAGCAATAAAGAAGGGAGTTACATTAAAACATTAGACTTTTTTATGGTACCTACAATAACGGAAGATCTTGTTCCAACAACAAAAATCGATTTTAATCTAAATATTCCCAATCTTAAATTAGCTGACAAAAATTTCAATATTCCAGAGCGCGTGCAAATGCTATTAGGTGCAGAAGTATTTTATGAATTAATGTTACCGGACAGTTCAAGACGGAGGGTTCAAATGTTATTTTTCAAAACACTATTTTCGGTTTATGGTTTTCGGATCTACTTCTTCAGACGTGAAGGGAAAAGAACATTGTGAGTTTATTCAGGCTGCAGATAATCTAGAGCATTCAATTAAGAAGTTTTGGGAAATCGAAAATGTGAAATCGATTCGGTTAAAACCAGTGAATTAGATATTTGCGAAGACCATTTTAAAAGCACTCATTCGAGAGATGACCAGGGAGATATACGGTGGCGATGCCATTAAAAGATCCTTCATGTCTTGGTGAATCCAGACAAACCGTGATTCAGAGATTAAACTCTTTGTGGAAACGACTGAGTAGAGATAAATATTTTTGTCCCTGTATGAGAAATTTTTTACAGGAATATGAGGATTTGGGCCACATGAGGGAAATCAAGGCGGATGGATCTGGGTTTTTCATTTTACATGCCACACCATGGTGTTTATCCCCCGAAAAGTCTACAACTAAAATGAGAACTGTCTTTAATGCATCAAGTCCTTCAACGAGTGAAATCACTAAATTCAATTCAATTTAATGGCGGACTGGACCAAGAAGACCTCTTTTCCATTATGGTTCGCTTCCGAAAGCACAAGTATGCCTTTACTACGGATATAGAGAAAATGTTTGCATGATAAACATACATCCGAACAAACGTGTTTACAAAAAAGAATTCTGAGGAAGAAGGGCATAGGAGAGCCAATAAAACGTCATTTGAGTTAACTACAGTAACCTACGGCACAGTTAGCGCACCTTATCTAGCCACGAGAACTTTGAAACAGTTAGCGATGGATGAAGCTAATAATTTTCCTTTAGCAGCTCCTGTGGTGCTGAGTGACTGCTACATGGATGACATACTATCGGGATCCGAGAGTATAGAAGAGGTAATCGAATTGCAGCATCAACTAATAGAAATGTTTAAGACCGCAGGGATGCATCTTCATAAGTGGTGTGGAAATTTACCCGAGATAACTTCCAATCTACAGGAGTATGCTTTCTTGGAGTCTGATGAGACTAAAGCTCTAGGAATAATTTGGAATCCTAAGTTAGACTGTTTTCTTTTCAGAATAGAGCAACAAAGGCCAACTTCATTCACCAAAAGAATGGTTTTGTCTACTATTGCAAGAATCTTTGACCCTTTGGGTCTCCTCGGACCGATCATAACTTGGGCAAAGATATTTATGCAAAGATTGTGGTTGCTGGAATTGGGATGGAGTGATGAACTTCCCTTTAAAGAAGAAAGAAAAGGAGTGGCGTCGATTTTATCGACTCTTTGAAAGCGTGAATAACATCTCTATTGACAGATGTATTGTGATTCATAGAGCGGAGAGCATTGAGTTACATGCATTTAGCGACGCATTGGAAAAAGGCGTATGGTTCATCCATTTATCTCAAGTCTATATCTGCCCTTGGAGAAGTCAAAGTGTGTCTTGTAACGAGTAAAAGCCGAAAAGCCTCTGAAGCAGATTTCCATTCCAAGACTTGAACTGTGTGGGGCAGTTCTTGCCGCTAAATTGATGAAGAAGGTGAAGGAGGCGTGAATCTTCAGATTACAGCTGTGCATTTTTTGGTCGGATTCAACTATTGTGATTTCATGGATACATCGAGAATCAAGAGAATTGAAAGACGTTCGTGGCTAATCAGTGTCTAAGATTCATCAACTAAGTTCCCGTGACCAGTGGCATCACATTGCATCAGAACAGAATCCTGCAGGTGTTATCTAGAGGACTACTTCCTGAGGAGCCATTGATGACTCTCTATGGTGGCATGGTCCTGAGCTTCTACAGAGTACTTATTCAACTACTGTCATTGCAGAACCAACCCAGAGAGATGGCTTTGACTGCGAACTAAGGGTGTCTGAGAGAACTCTGGAGACTTCACTGCTGAATTCAAGAACTTTGACTTTTTCAACCATCTTATGGACCTTTCTAATAATTATTTTAAAATAATACATATTGTTTCTTATATTTATAGATTTATTGAAAATTGCAGATCAAGGTGAAAAAAAGAGGGGACCTTTAACTACAAGTGAGGTAAATGATGCAGAAACCTGGCTTATTAAACAGGACCAGAGAGAGAGAGAGAGAGTGGCATTAACTTAAGTGACCCGTCAGGTAATCTTAAATCTTTGAATATATTCCAGGATGATAAAGGAATCCTGAGAGTTGGTGGAAGGCTGGAAAAAGCTTCCATACCCTACAGCCAAAAGCATCCAGCTATACTGGCTAAAAATTCTAAATTGAGTAAAATACATTTCATAACTTTGCATAAGAAATTATTTCACGTTGGTCCACAAGGACTGCTGAATGCAGTAAGATTGAGATTTTGGGCTTTAGGAGGTAGAAACCTAGCTAGAAAACGGTTCATACTTGTGTGGTGTGTTTCAAGTGTAAACCAATTCCCTCTTCTCAAATAATGGGCAATCTTCCATATGAAAGAGTAAATATTCCATTCATACTAGATTTGGGAGGTCCAATTTTGTAACTACAAACACCAGTGAAATATGGCCCGAGGGGCTTTCCATTCAGTATAACTGGACTAGATTTGGGAGCTCGACAGTCCATAGCGGGTCTTTAGTTTGGGCTCGAACTCGTGACAAAAGCCAAACACCAGCCACCTTACAAAGAAGAAAGGGCGTTTTGAATAAAATTTATGTTTGTGTTTGTATTTGCTTTGTGACTCGTGCCATCCTCCTAGAAATTCTTTCGATTTGACTTCGGATGCAATAATTGCGACCCTTAAGAGATTCATGTCTAGGCGAGGAAAATGTTCCAAAATTTTACGGATAATGCAACAAATTTTGTTGGTGCAAATTCTCAACTAAAGGTATTTTATAAGACCCTTAACTTTCCAGATCCAAATCTGGCGGCATATTTCACTGAGGAAGGTATTGAATGGAATTTTTTATTCCACCAAGGGCCCCACATATGGGAGGTCTTTGGGAGGCGGGCATAAAGTCAGTGAAATATCACCTCAAGCGAACACTGGGAAGATCCCGACTCACCTACGAGGAGTTTGAAACAGTGATTATCAGGTAGAAGGAATTTTTAAATTCCAGACCCATTACACCAATATCCAATGATTTTGATAACTTTGAGGTGATATTAACGCCTGCACATTTCTTGATTGGTAGATCAATTAATTCTATTCTTGAGCCCCTAGTAATTAATATTAGTGACAATAGATTAAGCCATTGGCAGAGAACAAAGGTAATTCAGGTAGTTTGGAAAAAAATGGAGTACAGATTATCTGAATACTCTCCAAGCAGAGGAAAGTGGATGATCGAGAAGGACAATGTAATGTGTGGTACAATTGTAATTGTAAGGAGGATTTTACACCAGTTTGCAACTGGCTTTTAGGCGCTGATCGTTGAGGTCTATCATGGTTCTGATGGTAAGTGAGAACAGTCAGAATTAAAACAAAGACAGGAGAAAAATTTAAAGAGGCCCATAACTAAGATCTGTATTCTACCTATAGATGTAAATAATTAAGGTTAATTTCCATTTAAGAAATTATGTGTTTATCTTTAAATTGTGCTTTTGTAATTTTAACTCTTTTTTTTTTTTTTACTGAAAATTTATAGTACCTTTTATATATATAATAATTTTGAAAACAATTGTGTAATTTTTTGTGAACTTGTTGTGAATTGTGAAACTGTATTGCTATTGTTGAATATTAATATTGCAAAGATTAGGGCGGTATGTTCAAGCATGCGCAGTGGGCGCCGCGGCCTGAATAAGTGTATTAAGCAAAACGCAAATTAAGAGTTTTTCAGAGTGAGTGTGGGAGAGACAAGACGAGAGAGCGCAGAAACGGTGCCCATCGTAAGTGTTCCGACATACTCCTGAGCAACCCAGTGTGAAATAAAAGAGTGTATCAACATCCTCGTCTGGTTTCCTGAGACAAAAACACATAGGGACCACTTCCACATCACTATCTAAAGTAGGGTTGGTTACCTTACATATTGTCAAACACAACAATGTATTGGAAGCCAATTCCACAATTCGTTGTTATAAAAATGTATGGAAAATTACAAGATTTATTTTTACATTTGTAATTTATATATATATAATTTTTCCTGGGAACTTTAAAAGTTAGAGCGGCATCCATCAAAACCGCGGTTCTCTCTGTTTTTCCAGATCGCCCCTGACTAAGCCGGCTCTGCCATAGTAAGTGAAAATGCCGGATTTTGTTTGTCAAGATCATTTTATAGCAGACTGCATTTTTCATGCATTTTAGATGGTCGTTTTATATTTTCTACATCAATATTTTAATTTCTGAATTTAAAATTACATAAAATTCTTGATATTAGCATCAATGACCATGATAATTTTTATTAGTATATGAATGTGTCAAACGATTACATGACTAATATTAACATAATATTAATTAAATGGTTAAAATAATAAGTACAACATAATGCACACAAATTTTCTGAACTTTAAAATAAATATTTCGAAAACTACTTCAGATATACTCAAAATTTTTCATTCCTACGCTTTAGCTTCTCAGTTTTGCTTCTATGTAACAATTTATTGTAATTGTATATTCATCAATTTTTTTAGTATATTTTTTGCTCTTAGCATGCACTTTTCAACTGAATTGTATTAAACCTTCGAAATATATTAAAAGATACCAAAGAAGCTATATAATAAAATTCGAAATTTTTATTATACTCAAACAATTGCTAAAACTTACGGTAAATAATTTTTAACTGCGTGATGCATTTTTTTTTCGAAATTTCAAATGGAATTTCTAACATAAAATTTCTAGCTTTATATGGTCGAGATTTCAAAAAATATCCAGATTTTAATTACTTATTCACTTAGCCTTTAAGATAAATGTTGAGGTATTTTGTATAAATAGATATTTTTGAACAATAATTCGAATGTTTTTGAATAGCTCGAATTTAAAATTGATTTTTATGTTTATTTATATGCATAAATGTCTACTGTAAATGTTTCTGTATATTTTTGATTACCATTTATTCAAACATTCACGTTATTAAAAAAAATGTGTGAAAATCTTCATTCATGTTGTCTTTAATGTAAACTGAAGTTGAAGCACTTAAAATTCAAATATAATTCGGTGTATTTTAACAATATATAACTAGGCACTGTACTTAAACTTGATCGATTGAATATTAACGTCGCACTGTTCAGCTACACGAGGGCTTTTGGCGACGGACTACGTAATTTTGAACCATGGTCAAGTGACGTGGACGACACCCGAGCTGGCACCCCCCTCTCCTAACCAGCACACCACACAAACGGGAGGACGTTACAGCTCTCGACAGATTTAACGTGCATCGCTGCCCTACGCGGCGGGTCTTTAGTGGTACTGGGCTCGAACCCGTGACAAAGCAAGCCACGGTCCGATACCTATACCACTCTGCTACCGCGGCCTTTAAACTTCCCTGAACACTTGGGCTTTGAAATAAAAAAAAAAACTAATAAATCTTAGTTTTTTTTTTCGTTATTATTTTTTATCAAAGTGTAAGAAAATGTTTCAAATGATTTGATGAAGTTTATTCATTTTTAGTGGTTGGAAAATTGAAAAGGTTTCAAATTTTTAAAGAGTTTGGTGCTTTATTAATTTTTTCGGTATCTTATAATAAAATAATCATGTTTCAAAAACTGAAAGCTTTGATTAAGAAAAATGAAGCGAAAGAATATACTTAAAAAAAGATAATTTGTCTAACTATATAAAATAGCAGATTGCACTGACACGCCCCAACTTGTTACAGTTATATGAAATCAAATTAATATGAAACCAAAAGGGAATTGTAACATATTTTACTTATGCGTTGGGACTTTTCAAAACTTTTAAAATATGATTTAACAAATAAACACTTCCTGGGGTCTAAAGAAATTTCCCCTGGAATTTTTACGATTGCCCCAGGGTCAAAACACTGGGTTTCCTGTGAGCCATAAAACTTCCCCTCAGTGTCCTGCTGTGTTGCTTCCATGGTCCCCAATTATCTTTCAAGATGTTAAACCTTTAAAAGGGGGAAAGGATTTCAGAAAAGTGCGGCTAATCCGCTTTTGAAAACGTTACTTGAAGGCAGAAAAATCAGTGCAGTCCATTTTCGAAGCATCTTTACACTGACGGAATTTTCCGTGCTATCCGGTTAGAGGGTTAAGAAAGTTTACTAAGAATATCATGGGAACTTTCTTTGATAACTATAAGGACATTCTATCTTTGTCCATCATAATCAAAGAAAATAAAAATTCTGAAAACTACATTGCTTTAACCATTTGCCAACTAAAAGCAGGGAGAAATGTGCATGAAAAATTTTACATAAATTCACAATTATATAAAAAAAAAATCCATAAATAATGAAGTTATTTTTACCAGAATCTTGATACTAGCAATCTTAAAAAAAATATTAGAAACAGCTTTAGACTAGATTAGTGTCCCCAAGAATTAGATAAAAATAATCCAAAAATTATCAAAAGAAATTTTATATATTACTCATAATTATTTCAGATTAAATTATATATTCTTTTCAACAAGATTCCAAAAGTAGAAAAATTAACTGAACTATATTTATATCATATTTTTTTTATTCAAGAAATACATTTAAAATTCAATAAATCTTAATATGTAATAAAAAAATTCTGCTTTCCAGAAGAAAAATTGATAGACATTTTTTAATCCTGATTAGGATTTTCTTAAAATTAGAAACGTACATTTCGCTTATTGAAAGGTAATATCTAAGCCCCAATAAATTTTTAAAATTAGAATTAATGCATTAAAATATTACACGAACAATAAAAAAAAAATGAGGTCAGTTATAAAAATATAACATCTTTAAAAATCCTGCATACAAAAATTTACTCAAATTTCCTTATTACTATGATACTAAAGTAAAGTTTTCTTTGCTGCATCACAAAAAAAAATTATACTTTCTTATTCAAAGGGAAATATTAGGCCCACTGGTAAGCTCTGTGTCCATTTTTAGAATAACAAAATAATAAATTTTTCACACTTTAAAATTAACCCTCTTGAACAATATAATTGCCAATATTATATATGACTTCTTGCCAACATGATGGCAATTTATATATTCCAATTTAAAAAAATGCTTTGTCCCTAAAGGTGAAAAATTGAATCAGTGCTTGTCTGATACATTTAATTTTTTTTGCATTCTGAGGGTGCTAGGTACAAAGAGTATGGTGGATGTGGCAGAATTTCTCAACCTAGCTCAGCAAATTTCTGACAATTCCCCAAAGTAGCTTGTAGCCTTGCATTATTATGAAGCAGTACCTTATCTCTGGCCTTATTTCTTAGAGTGCTGTTTTTAAATTATTTAAATGCTTACAATACCTCTCCGAATTTAGCTTTTTGTTTAATTTCAACTACTTAAAACATATTGGTCCTTGAATGTCCTATATATCATATACATATTCTCTTACTAAGGCTCAACTACAGTTTAGAGGTGGAGGGGCAGGTGTTTTGGGTTCACAATATGTCCTTTTCCTCACAAAGCTTTCATAGGTAATCCAGTTTTAATCCCCAGTTATCATCCAGTACAAGAAGGTTTGAATTTGTTCCGGAAAAACAGATGTGCATGACACGATTACCCAAATTCTCAATGAAGCTGCATTTATCTCTGATGCACACTAATCCTCAGTTTTAAACATGGTCCGAAATGTTTTGTTTCTGCTGAATCCAACCTTTCTGCAATTTCTGGTGTTGTCAAAAAATAATTTTGCTCTAGGAGAGAGCAACTTATCCAAAAGTCGAAATATACTTGAATATTTTTCAAACCATTTTCTGCATGCTCTATCAGAAACTGTGCTTTCCTTAAGCCCTCTCAATAAATTTATACACAATTCTGCAGCACTTCTTCCTTGTTAGAATTCATACAAAATGCAGAGGCATAAAGAAACTTCATCAGTAACCATGGATACACGATTTCTTCTCATTTAATACGAACAAGAATCTTCTTAGTTTTAGCTCATCTGTTGGGTCATTATGTATATATTGAGTGATAAAAAGTGAGCCAAATATATGTCAAATGAATATGTGCATACTTGTTCAAAACGAAATGAACTGAACCTTACGGTACACCCAATACATTAAAAAAAAAAAAAAAAGGCAAAACGTTTTACAAACTTATAAATAAAAGATTTTAAAGTGGCAACAGAATCTATAAAAAATTTACCTCTTTTTTAAGCTTTCAATGTTATCATCAGAACGGCCACTGCCTTCAGCACCTCTCTTTAAACATCTCTCTATACAAGCCTATAATAAATAAATGAGAGTAATTTCATCTATAAATTGGAATTCATTTCAATATTTAATAGATACAATGGTAATTTAACATTTGTATTTTAGTTAGTTTTTAAGCGCAAAAAATATTTTAAAAAATAATTTCACTAAAATTACAGTTGGGATAAATCTCTTTAGAATTATATCTATACCTTTGACTGTCCATAAATAACCAAGCCATAGTGAACTATAACAACACACAGAAAATAAAATTTCATAATTATACCACATATATTCATTACTGTGGAATATAAAATGAGATTTAATATGTTATACTGCTATATTTTTAAATTCCGATAGAATTTAAAACTTAATTTTTGATCAAAAAATATTTATGTATGCTGTGATATGCCACCATATTACTTTTAATTTTGAGTAAAACTAAAAAAAAAAAAAAAAATTAAAAAGCAAATAAGAATGTAACCTCACTATTTTCAAAAAAAAAAAAAAAAAAAATTACTACAGTCCTCAAGTAAAAAATCATCTACTCATGAGATTTAAATGTAGAAAAAATGTTTGGGGTACAATAGTACAAGTGATGTTACATTATTTAAGATATAAAAGAACTATGAAAAATGTGATGCCTTGAAAGAAAAGAAAGCACAAAATATTAATTATGACACTGTTGAAGATATAGAATAAAAAAGCAGGATGAGAGCCTGAACAAATATGTGCAGCACATTTTCAGACAGAAAAATGTCTCCATTTTTATGAAAATTTGCAATGTTGCAATTCATGTACTTGTTTATAATATAGCATTTTTAAAATTTCAAAATATTCCATAGATAATTTTTTCTTTTAACACATAAAGGAATAGCTCATTTAGCATTACAGTATAGAAGAAAAAAATGGGCCACCTCAGATAAAAATGAGGAGTACAATAAAATAAGCTATTCTCTAAAGTATAGTGAAGCCAGAATATAATATTAATGTTTCAATTCCTTTGTATCTGAAAATATATTCCAAATTATGATCCTATTTTTTAATACTTCTAAAGACAGCCTTAATGTTTTTTCTTTTTTTGTGCTCACAACAATAGTGAATTTGAACAATTTTTCTTTTCTATTAAAGGAAAATCCGGAAGACTCAAGATACATAAAACAAAAAATGAGTGATGCACTGAACATGAAAGAAACAAAATATTTAAAACATGGAAAAATTTCTTACTTCTTCAGAACAATCAATAAACAAAATAAATCTGACATCAGCCTTATCGCCCATCTCTTTATTCCAGCCATCTAGATTATTCTTGTTGCGTGGGAAACCATCGATCAAAAATTTATTGCTTGCTGCAGCTTTCATTGCCTAACAAAAATTAAACATTAAGAAATTCTGAAATGACAGATTTGCAAAAAGATTATCTAAAACGTGCTTCGTACTTGTCATCTATTGATTGATTGAATATTTACGTCGTACTGTTTAGCTACACGAGGGCTTTTTTGGCGACGGACCACGTAATTTTGAACCATGGTCAAGTGACGTGGGCGACACCTGAGCTGGCACCCCCTCTCCTAACTATCACACCACACCAACGGGAGGACGTTTCAGCTCTCGACAGATTTAACGGGCATCGCTGCCCTACACGGCGGGTCTTTAGTGGTACTGGGATCGAACTCGTGACAAAGCAAGCCACGATCCGATACCTATACCACTCTGCTACCGCGGCCACGTACTTGTCATCTAAGACCAGTAGTATAAGGGAAAATATTAGAGTTCCCACCTACAAAGTCAGGTTTTGTCTTTAATATTTTATAAATTGGTTAAATATGTACTTGGCATTAGACTGGCTTTAGGGCCCCTAGAAACCTGTCCCCCCCCCAGGGGTGTACATTATGCAACTGGCTAAGACCGTTTATTTTTAATAAATTTAAAATATAAAACTGCAATTTAAGAGTTTACTTCAAAGAATGTAACAATTTTCCAATTTATGTTACCTTTCTATGAAACAAAGTTAATTCACTCATGAAATTCAGATTTCTGAACAATTATTTCATATAAATTTCATTACCTTGTATTTAAATCACAGAGATAAATGGAAAAGAATCAAGCAACTTATTTTTTTAAAACAGTTTATCTTAACAGTAATCATTCAACAAGTATTATTGAAGGTTTGTAATAAAATACTAAATTCACAATGAAATTCTTATGTAAAATGTATAGTAGCTAACATACATCTGAAAATTTTTTGAGGAAAATATTTAATCTAAGATGGAAAATTCAACATACTTCAAATCTTCAAAACATAGTTTGACTTCTCTGTATACAGAAAAGTACTAAACATTGCCATAGATCTGTACCTGAATAATGTAATTAAAATAGGATTTTTCTTTTTTTCCTTGATGAAAATTCAAAATAATTTTTAATTTAAAACTTATTCACATATTTTATATTTATAATCAAATTAACCCAACAATTTTACCTCATTAATAAGCTATTTAAGATTATTAGGAAAACACTTTACCTCTTCGATAAGTCGGCAAGTGATTTCAACAGGCACGATGGTTCCATTGCGAATATGATTTTCAATAAGTTCTCCATATTGTGACCCAGGAGTATTCCTTTCAGCTCTTAGTAGATCTCCAGCAGATAAATGGACAAAACCAAAATTCTAGAATAAAAATAAATCAATGTAAACTTGAAAAATTTAAGAAAAGACTACATAAATCTTGATTTTTAATGAATACTATAATATATATACCTACATAAACTTTATACAATTTTATGTACCTAAATTATAAAAAATTATCTTACAATTAAAATAAAATCCCACCAACAGTAGATGTAGTTAAGATTTCAAAAAAAAAAAAAAAAAAAATAGCATAAATGAAGGTTAAATAAGAAAACGTCTAATGAAAGATAAAACAAAACATTAATATTTTTAAGACATTTGTTACTATTTTGATTTAAAATTGATTATCAATTATTTTACTGACAGATACTACAAATTTAACTTGAAATCAAGCACAAAAAATACTATTTGTTTATAATATGCAAACAGTCAATTGAAAAACTCTTTACTACAAATCAGAACTGTTTTAATTTAGAAAAATATGTTTACATCAACAATTTTCTTGCATTGAGTGCCTTTTCCAGCTCCAGGAGCTCCCAATACAAAAACTACTTTAGGTTTTGAAGCCATTTTCAGTAAGTATTGAATTCCTCTAAATCTCATACATCACCTAAAATTTTTTTAAAAGTTTAATATACAGATAATATAACAAGAAATAAACTAAAAATGTGTTAATTAAAAGTAAAATAAAATATTTCATTCGATTTGCATTTTTATGAAACATCAAATCTAGGTATTAAAACATTTAAAAAATTATTTAAATCAGTTGCAGAATGGAAAATATTAAGGCTCCTCCTCCCCCCTGAGCAAAGTCAGGTTTTTGGCCCTAAGCATAATCTTGCAAAGGATTGTGAACTTAGTGACAGCCAGGCTTTGAACCCCCTAGGATTCTGCCCTCCCCCAGTCGTGACCAGAGGTTGCTGGGGTGTACATTATGCCACTGATTTAAATATAACATTAAGCATTTTTAAGCAAATTCTTTCAAATGCAGAAATGAAAAGAATCAAATTTAAAATTGTTTTCTTCCTTTTTGATAACCACCTGTATAAGAAAAAAATCTTATGATTGCTGTGCAGTAAAATGTTTCATAGAGGATCAAAACATTTCTCTTCAAAAATAAAAATAAAAAATTCTAATATAATATGCTTATGTAAACAGATATTTGATACATTATTTGTATTTTTTTTTCTACAGAATGAAACAAGGATGACACTTTTGTAGATTAACTACTTAGCTGAAAATTTATAAATTAGGCTCATGGTTCAAATGCAATGTTATCACTACTGATGCAAACAACCCAATTCCTGTTCTTCATGTTTAGCTACCTGTCCCTTCTACAGGTAGAAGAAACATTTAGCCTGAAATATATACTAGCCAAAGACCATTCTGAATATTATAATAAGATATATAAGTGAATTTGTTTTATTCTTAAATAATTTGATACATAGATAAAATAAAACTGAGCAAGGTTTTACAATATCAATATTATTTTTATTACCTATTGCTGGAGTTAAATTTTTCATAACATTTAACCAAAGCTTTTAAGAATTACCAACTAGACAGATTCAGAATACATACATTAAATCCTTTTTCCTATCAAAGATATTTGGAATACAAATTTTAAATAATTTTTACAATTATAAAAGAAATTAGGCATGGGGTATTAATAGGTTAACTTTCAGAACTTGGAAGTTATATTCACTGAAATATGATATGAATTACTAATGCAATTTTTATCTTAACAACCATTAACATTTAAGAATTTTAACGAGTATACCACTGTAAAACAGGGAAGAGATCTGATTATGCAGATCTTATATATATAATTAATATAATCTTCAAGTATATACAAAATGTTTGGTACCGACACATATTACAGCAGCAATGCCGATAATACACAACCAAATTTTTTTTATGTAAGTACTCTTAGAAAACTTTTCCAAATTCAATGACAAATTTTAAGGATTTGTATAATTCATTAAGTCACTATTCAGACTTTGCTTATTGCCTATAACACTATATTAATCCCATCAGTTTCTTCGAATAATTGCTTAAACTACTATGAGAAAGTAGTAAAAAAATTCACACACAACTTCAAAATGAAATTACAGATTGAACAATAAAGACACAGATGAATAAATAATCATAGAAAAAGTATCAAATTCAAGATTAAACAACGTTAGTTGAGTGAATATTAATCTCACACTGTTCAGCTACTCAAGGACTTTTGAATATGGACCTTGTATTTTTAAACCATGGCCAAGTGACAAGGACAACATCAGAGCTGGCACCCTCCTCTCCCAACTTCCACACCACACCAATGGGAGGACATTAAAGCTTCACAATATTTAACATGCATTGACCCTCTGAATGGCGGGTCTTCCGCAGTGATACTAGACTCGAACTTATGACCATGAGTTTGTTACCTTGGCCACTAGGTAACCACAGCCACACAATATTAATTGAATAATATGTTTATTTAAAATAAGTTATGAAAGCTACCAAATGAATTATCTATGATAAAATTACACTTATTACTCAAAGATATTTTTCAAATTCTAAACATAAACAAGAGAACTCATTTCAACAAAATACTTTTCCAATTAGAAAAAAGATTAAATAAATACAAATAAGGTATAATTAAAAAGATTCAACATCCCAACAAACAAATCCTAAAGGCTTTGATCTATCTAATATAAGATGCATACTTGTATCCAAAAGAAAAGAAAAGTTATATAAAATTTAATTAAGTTTCTCTTAAATTTAGTTCAGCAATAATATTTGAAAACATTAATTGAACACAAATATTAAGATTAAACCACCTTACTCCGATAAAATTAGAAAAACTCATTAAGAAACAATTTACTTACATTTATACTTCAAAATTACCTCAATTTTACAGAGTGCCACACAGCTAGTATGAATAAAAAATTTTTTACAAGTATATATAATTATTATGTACTTATCGCTAAACAGGATCTGATTATTGCAAAAAGAACTCATGCATTCAATGAATAAAAAACAATTGAGCATAACACAATTAGATATTAAGATTTAGATTTCCTCAATTAAGATTGAATAACCAAGGATATAACAAACGTTTCGAGTTTAATAACGTGCAATGGTATGAAAGAAAATCACAGTTATTCACAATGAAAATGCAAGAACAGCAGAGTATAAGTATATTTTAATAATTAATATATTTCTCCTTCAAATAAATTATAAATGACCTAAGACATTATTAGCAACATGGATTAGAGAAATATTGTTAATACAACTGTTGCTCAAAGATCATTGAATTATTTAAATTTAATTACATAAAAAGATAAAGTTACCTTTAAAACCACGTATGCAATAGTAAATTTTTCGATTTATCAGACCATTAATAATCCCTCTATTAATACCGGAAGCGGAAACTTTAAAATTTCAATCAATCAAGTGAAACAAACAGTGTTGCCAATCCTTAAAATTAATACTCAAAACATTTAAAGGAAAAAAAAAACTCAATAATTAAGCCTTAACTACATCTATTGATTTTCGGAGAAAATTATCACCCTTATTGAAATACCTTAAAATAAATATATAACCTTCATTAATTACAAAAATTAGTTCAAAGTTTTCTGCGAAAATTCAATATCAAACAGAACAAATTAAGTATGAATCAAAAAGCTGAAATACTTTCTAAAAGGTATTTAAGGGCTTGTGGCTCACATGCTTTCCCAATAAAAGACACATTTTAAGCATCGTGATGGTGGGAGGTCACTATCATTACAGTTAACTCCCCTAATACAAATCCCCTCACCATCACTTCTATCAATGTTCCCCCACACTCTGATAAGCTTTGCTTCATCCTAGACTTTGAAACAATACTTGAGATGAACAGTAAAGCTGAATTCACAAAAAGGCTGTCAGCGTCGAGCGTTAAGTGTCTAGCCAATCAGAGACTTAATCTCGGGCGAAATGAAGTCTCTGATTGGCTAGACGCTAGACCAGGCATGCCCAAACCGCGGCCCATTTGAAGAATTTTTGCGACCCAAATGAAGTTTCTGTCTATATTATTTCAGACATTTGGACTATAGACGGTTGAATCGAAAATATCGTGTTTTCACCCATCCCCACCTCTCCCCGTGCAGTTTTTACCGAAATAATTTTTCCCCTTCATTTGACTTCCAAGCAATTGTAATACAGTCGGTCGAAAAAATTGATAAGCACCGTGACCCTGTCAAAAAATGATTGGAAATTGAAAATGACCTTTTTTTGAAACGTCATTTGAAACCATCTCGTTTAAAGTTCATCCCCATGTCATTTGAAACGTCACTGTACCTTTTTATCGACTCGTTTTACATGACCCCTACTTTTTATACCAAACTTGCCTTTAAGGACACAAAGGGAGGACTCGTTTTACCTGACTCCTTTTTTATCCTAACCTTGCATTTAGGGTCCAAAAAGGACGCGGCTGTGTGCAACGTGTCCCCCCCCGTTTTTATACCCCAACGTTGTATTTAGGGTTCAAAAGGGACGTTTCAGCTACTCCTTTTACATGACTTTTTTACCTGCTTTTATTAAATTATTTAAATTTCACACAAAAAGATTTTTCAGAGCCGAGCGAAAATGTCCACCCCAGAGAAAAGAGGGGTCAAATGAAATGCTGGACAGGTCAAATGAAATTCTTGACATGTCAAATGAAATGCTGGACAGGTCAAATGAAATGCTGGACCGGTCAAATGAAATGCTGGACAGGTGAAATGAAATTCTTGACATTACAAATGAAATGGGGGTCAAATGAAATATTTCGTGAGAGGGCCACGTCATTCCAATCTAGGTAACGATAATTATTCACAGGTAATTTGATACATCTAAATGAGAAACCCTCCCATCTTGGTGAGAAGGAGCGATTCTGAGGTTCCAATCTTGGTGTATGAATGGACCCGAAAGAAGAGAGGGGGGGAGAAACTGCCCTGTTTTCGGACTTGAAGATTTTTGCTAAAAATATTGACCGTTAAGACTGCCAGAATTTGAGATGGAAACATGACTCCAAATCCTGACAGTCTCAACAAAGAACATTTAGCCATTCAAAAGCATTCCGAGGTATGACTGTTGGCCTTTTATACTCTAATGAGGTCACGTGAAACAATTTCTATTGGCTGGTGCACATCCTTCCAACGTTGGCATAGTGTGTGTCTTGAAAAAAGGGGGACCGAGTCGACTCGATCCCATTGAACCAGAAAGATTATTCAGCATAAATGAGACCCAGCGCAAATTAGCTGAGCGATCCAATCTTGATATATCCCGAAAAAAGGGGGACCGAGTCGACTCGATCCCATTGAACCAGAAAGATTATTCAGCATAAATGAGACCCAGCGCAAATTAGCTGAGCGATCCAATCTTGATTTCCGAAAAAGGGGGACCGAGTATCCCCCTTTTTCCGGGTAAATTTTTTGAAATTTTATGGCTCCATTCCACGTGCAGCTTGTTAAACTGCTGCAGGTATTTGGCAAATTGGTAAGATGGTGCAATACGAAACGTCCTCATGCAAGGAGTTGGGAAAGGTTCCATCATCGTTGAATTCAGGCAGCGTCTCCAGGGCTCTAGGAAATTTTTTTGTTTCTTTGACCACCATCTGGCTCAACTTGCCCCTGACGCAAAAGGATAGGTATTCCACGGGCTTGGGTAACGGGGCATGAACCAGACGTTCGTGGATCATATTTCGTCAAGGTGATTCACCGTGATCACTTTGGGATCGTGGCAATGGAGAGTTCGATGGGCTTGCCCTGGTGGCATGAGCAAAATAAACGGGTTGCATGGGGCTTTATCTGAGAAAGAAGGGCAGCTTGCCTTACATATGCTTGAGGACGTCAGAGGGCATCCCATGGGCCAAAGCGTTCTAATGCGAGCGTTCCACATGTGTTTCCAAAACCCGTTTCCATGGGTGGGGACACATTACACGCCAAGGTAGGTTATCGTCTCGATGCATTTCCCAATCGTCCAACCACGTCAACCAGGTCACGTACACGTCAGCCAGTCATGTGCAGTGCGTGAGATCCAAAGGATAGGCTTTCGTATTTTGAGGCTGATACTCCTTCCAAACTTGGCGAGACGGAGGTCGACTCACGCGAAAGAACTTTAAGTCGACTCCTTTATCCCACGTCAAATCCAAAGGACTCGTAAACACAATGACGATTTTTCCAAGCAAACGAGGAACGTGCACGCCAAAGTTGGGTTCCAAAAAGATGGTGTAAGGATACTCTGTCTCGTAATACGTGACTCGATTCGGCCACCGACCCAGATTTCCAAATACGATAGTGGTGGATGTCGACACTGGTCCAACAAGTGTTGTACCAAAACCATTCTGACAAAAAAATGAGACATGATTTCAGATTCATTATTTATTGACATACAAAAAATATATAGAATGAGCTACAGGCAACTATTGACAGACAGATCCATGGGTTGGATGGCTTTAAATCCGATAGATTTTTTTACACAAGGGTTCAGTCTGGGCATTGTCAAGTCCATAGGTGCCAACTCCCTTTCAAATTCATCTACGAATGAGATGAGATGACCATCAAAAATAGAGGGTACCGTGTGAAGCAGCTGGATTTCTTGGGCTGGGGGTCCAAATACGAACGACATGAGCTGGTCGAGTGCATCCGTCGACTCCAAAGGGTCCAAAGTGTTGAGCTCTGGGGGAATCTGCATAGTTTCTGGGACATGTAGAATCTGCACAGGGTCTGGAACATGTGGAATCTGCCTAGGGTGCCTAGGTTTGGAACATGTGGAATCTGCCTAGGGTCTGGAACATCTTGAAACGGCACAGGTGGCTGTGGGACTTGGGACACTGAAATCTGCACAGGGTCTGGGACATCTGAAATCTGCACAGGTGGAATCTGCAGAGGTGGCTGTGGGACTTGTGGAATCTGCACAGGTGGCTGTGGGACTTGTGGAATCTGCACAGGTGGCTGTGGGACTTGTGGAATCTGCACAGGTGGCTGTGGGACAAGTGGAATCTGCACGGGTTCTAGGACATGTGGAATCTGCACAGGTGCCATCGGTAACTCAGGTCGTCTGGACACACGTCTCATGACGGGAGTGATGCGCACTCGTTTCTTGGAGAAAGGTAGAGATTTTTCTTCCAAATGTCACTTTTTGTTGTTGGCCGGTACATGAATCGGGGTAGGTGGAGGCAGCTTGTAAGGAGTTTGATTAAACTTTTTCATTTTCCGGAAATCTCCCACGCGGAATCCCTTCTGAATGAGCTGGGGGAGAAGGGATTCGGGGATAATGTCCAAACCAAAGGCGGTTTCTTGAAACGTCAACACAATGTAGTTTGTTCCAGCCGGGATCAGATACGCCCTGTGGGGCTCCAAGATGGTTCGATGGTAGAGCATTTACTCTACCAACTTCTTAAAACTTCTCTTAATCACATTGGGTTGGGCTCGGCTCTTGAGATTGGAGGCTGGCAATTCATAGATCAACATGGGCACATGCATCGTTTGAATCAAGTGAATCTCTCCGGATTTCACCGTTCGCAAGCCAAAGGTAAAGTCTTTTTTGCCAAAAAATATGTTGCCGTAAATATAAACCATCCTCTTGTCGGTATTTTTGAGCAGTCTATCTGGATTTGATAATTTATCTTGACAATTTTTATCGTGCCGCGATGCCAGTCGTTTCGGATCAGTGCTCTTGTCAACCAGATTACTTAGTGTGTGGTCGGGGAGAAGTGCCACCCCATGATTGTGCCATACACGTTTTATTGGAATCAATGGTGTTTCAAGAACGAATGTTGCATGGCGAGTCCACCGAAGCAAGATTGGAGAAAATTTTACAGAGTGGAAAAGAATATTTACACCGAGCCATGCATATGATGGACCAAAATAGCGTACGTTGGCAAACAATGTACCACTATGTCAAAAGTGGCTTTCCACAACATTATGGAAATTCTTCACAGAGGTAAACTTTTTTCCGCTGTAAAATAAAATCTGACGAAAAAATAAAATCTGAAGGGAAAATAAAATCTGAACAAAAAATTAAATCTATGTAAAAAAAAATTTTTTAATATAGATTTAATTTTTATTTCAGATTTAATTTTTTGTAAGAGAGAAAAACCTCGACTCTGAGTAATCATGTGGTTCAAAATTCTTTTGCCCAATCAACACCATCCTCTGGCTGCTGGTAAAGATGGCACTTTAGACTTGTGGACGTCACGTTTACAAATTTACCAAACGTTTCGATACCCTTGTGATTCAACGCAAAGATGTGTTGCCGGGCCACAAATCCTATCCAGTCATGACGTAAAAGTCCAAGCTCGTGACTCTCTATGTGGTGTTTAACATTTTGAATGCCAAATTGTTGTCTTTGGCCACGAGTTTTGCCACCAATGCGGGCGTGGCTCTGGTGGAAGGCAACTTGATGGGGGAGAGTACAAATTGTCTTGCATCGTTCTTTCTTGGTCCTTATTGAAAAGGTCATGCGTCGGACCGTGGCTCCTGTGGAATGTCCTGCTGAGCCATGGAAGGATTTTTTAGTGAAGTCTTCACGCATTCCACGCCTCATCACTCGTTGTGACAAGAGTATCCAGACGTATTTCCTCAACCTTCATTTCCAACCCATTGGAAAGACGCCCACATTATTTTGCTGGACCATCATCCTCTCCTTACAGTGGATGGATTCAACCTGGTGTCAACCCTGTATCTGTTTTCTTTCATAACCCATCAAAAGCCACTTCCTGCTTCTCTCTAGTCTAAAAGCAGGACTCATACCATAGGTGGGGAAGCACTTCCTGCTTCGAGCGGGTCAAAAGCCACTTCCTGCTTCTCCCCTAGTATAAAGCAGGATTCAGAAGCCAGTCACCTCGTAGATAGAGGCCGACCAAGCATTTCATGATATACCTGATCAAATACGAGGGAGTGCATCTCTCTTTATTTTCACATTACGTTTGTGACGCAGTTTTGCATCATTGTCAACGGTTTACAACCCCAGATTATTGACCTCCACATGACACTGAACAGCGTATTGTGGAGCTGCAAAGTAAAAAAGTGCTCCCTCATCATCATCCTCTGTACATTCCTTTCGCGTCACAGCCTTTGCTAGTTTTGAACCGAGACGTGTCCAGTGACTACTTGAGCAGGAGGCTTCCAAAAGAAAGGAGCCTTCATTCAAACTGTGTGGACTCTGTATGCCAAATCAACTTATACCGTTTGGCATAGGTAGCTTGCAAAACGACATGGTCCCCAAAATCTGACCACTTGACTTTCTATTGGCTGAATCGGTGTTGGATGGATGTGGCGCAATAGGAAATGGCCCGATACCGTGTTTCGGTGCCCCGATGTGTGCCTCATCTGTCTGGAGTCCGATGCACTGGCCACAGCAAAGACAATTGCTGGACATGTATTTTCACTTGCGATGTCTGTTGCAACACATGGACGTGAGTAATACCTGTCCCTTCTGCAGGGCACCCGGACATTGAGAACACCCTACGAGATACCGCACGGTGTGCCCCAGAAAAAATGGGAGAACTGGAAAGGAGCATAGCTCTGGACCAGTTCTCCCATTTTTGGGGGCTGCTCTAGACGCCAAGATTTGCTTCCAAAGCTTATTGTGAAGCTGGTGGTCAAAACATAGTGCACAAGAGTTGTTTCGCCATTTTTTGACAACATTCCAATCATGGTCAAAAAGAAAATTTAAAGAATGAAATGACTCTGTAAGAAAATTTAAAAATGACTCTGTAAGAAAATTTAAAAATGACTCAGTAAGAAAATTTAAAAGATGAAATAATGTACTTAAAATTTTTTTTAGTACAGTTTAAAGCTTTTACTCTTCTCTGTGAACATCGATGATTGTCCCAAGAGTTTTTCCACACTCAGGGTTTGGCCGTTGGATCGTGTGTCTTTCAATCTACATCAATGTTGGTACCATTTATGTGACGGACGAATTTAAAGACATTCAAGCCTTTCAAACGGCTCTTGCATCCATAGGTCCCTTTTGCAATCATCGTTGGATGGCTGTGTGTCCCATTTTTCACTCACATCCTGTTTGAAACGTATAAAAGCGAGAGGTGCTTTGAACACTTTTCATTCGTCATGGACCCGATTGATGCCTTCCCCGAGCACATTTCTACCACTGTGGTAACCGGGACGCTGTCCGATAAACCCGATGCATTGGAATATGCTGCTCCGCAGGGCCAAGTCCAAGCTGGCATCATCTACCAAGAGCCCAACGCAAAACGGGTGTTTGTCCTGTTTTGTAAAGACCATTGGCATAAAAAAAGACGTGGTTGGACAATTTCAAACGGGCCGTCATGGAGGCAAAGCATGCGAACGAATTTAGACCCAACGACGTGATGTGGGAAAAAACATCGAAAGGCCTGTTGAGAAACCCAGATAGAATGCTCAAAAATACCGACAAGAGGATGGTTTACATTTACGGTAACATATTTTTTGCCAAAAAAGACTACCTTTGGCTTGCGGACCTTGAAATCCGGAGAGATTCACTTGATTCAAACGACGCATGTGCCCATGTTGATCTATGAATTGCCAGCCTCCAGTCTGAAGTGCCGAGCCCAACCCAGTGTGATTAGGAGAAGTTTTGAGCCCTATGTCCAAATGCTCTACCATCGAACCATCTTGGAGCCCCACAGGGCGTATCCGATCCCGGCTGGAACAAACTACATTGTGTTGACGTTTCAAGAAACCACCTTTGGTTTGGACATTATCACCGAATCCCTTCTCCCCCAGCTCATTCAGAAGGGATTCCACGTGGGATATTTCCGGAAAATGAAAAAGTTTGATTAAACTCCTTACAAGCTGCCTCCACCTACTCCGATTCATGTACCGGCCGAAAAGCGAACTTTGGAAGAAAATTCTCTACCTTTCTCGAAGAAACGAGTGCGCATCACTCCCGTCATGAGACGTGTGTCCAGACGACCTGAGCTACCGATGGCACCTGTGCATAATCCACATGTCCTAGAACCTGTGCAGATTCCACTTGTCCCACAGTCACCTGTGCAGATTCCAGTGTCACAAGTCCCACAGCCACCTGTGCAGATTGCACATGTCCCAGAAACACCTGTGCAGATTCCAGTGTAACAATTCCAGTGTGTTGACTCAGTCCCCCTTTTTTCGGGGTATACCAAGATTGGATCGCTCAGCTAATTTGCGCTGGGTCTCATTTATGCTGAATAATCTTTCTGGGACAATGGGATCGAGTCGACTCGGTCCCCCTTTTTTCAAGACACACACTATGCCAACGTTGGAAGGATGTGCACCAGCCAATAGAAATTGTTTCACGTGACCTCATTAGAGTATAAAAGGCCAACAGTCATACCTCGGAATGCTTTTGAATGGCTAAATGTTCTTTGTTGAGACTGTCAGGATTTGGAGTCATGTTTCCATCTCAAATTCTGGCAGTCTTAACGGTAAATGTTTTTAGCAAAAATCTTCAAGTCCGAAAATAGGGGGGCAGTTCCCCCCTTCTTTCGGGTCTATTCATACACTAAGATTGGAATCTGAGAATCGCCCCTTCTCACCAAGAAGGGAGGGCTTCTCATATAGATGCATCAAATTACAATTGAATGAGTTGGTTTGTCTCCTTGATTAAAGGACCTCTCACCAAGATGCATCAAATATAGATTACTTGTGAATAATTTTTGTCACCTAGATTGGAATGAGGTGGCCCTCTCACCAAATATTTCATTTGACCCCCATTTCATTTGACATGTCAAGAATTTCATTTGACCTGTCTAGCATTTCATTTGACCCCTCTTCTCTCTGAGGTGGACATTTTCTCTCGGCCCTGAAAAATCTTTTTGTGTGAAATTTGAAAAATTTGTGTCATTCATACATGGTTACAACTTTGGGACACTTTGTGTCCGATTTTGATCGAGACCCTAAAAACAACGTTGGGGTATAAAAACAGGTGAAAAGAGTCATGTAAAAGGAGTAGTTGGAACGTCCCTTTTGGACCCTAAATACAACGTTGGGCTATGAAAATGGGGGGACACGATGCACACAGCCGCGTCCGTTTTGGACCCTAAATGCAAGATTGGGATAAAAAAGGAGTCAGGTAAAACGAGTCCTCCCTTTGTGTCCTTAAAGGCAAGTTTGGTATAAAAAGTTGGGGTCATGTAAAACGAGTCGATGAAAAGGTACAGTGACGTTTCAAATGACATGGTGATGAACTTTAAACGAGATGGTTTCAAATGACGTTCCAAAAAAGGTCATTTTCAATTTCCAATCATTTTTTGAAAGGGTCACTGTGCTCAACAATTTTTTCGACCGACTGTAACAGGTGTTGAGGGATGAAGGAAAGCAGATGAGCTTGGGTGTGTTATTCCTCTTTCAACGAGAACGTTGAGAGTGAGTAGTGTATTTAGTTCTATTTGTCAGAGAAATAATTTATATCTATATTTTTAAGTTCAGGTTAGTAGTCTTTTTCTTGTTTTATTTGGCAATGAAAGAATCCGATGATGTATTTTATGAGTTGCCTCAGGACTGTCAGACCAGCTAGTAGAAATGTAAGGTAATTTACTTCAGCAGATTAAAAATGTTTAATATTTTTACCTTCTGAAATTATGTAACCTTTTCATTTTATGATACATATTTAATCACGGTGCAATAATTAATATCATAAAATAAGAAACTAAACATTTGGCTATCAGGCAGAAAAAAAACTTTTTTTGACAGTGTAATAATTACAAAGCTGTTTTTCTTTACTTAATTACTTTTTTGCATTTGAAATAAAAAATTTGAAAATCTAAATCAATTTTATGCAAACATACTGTAACACAAGTATAAAACGTGAAGATGTTACGCACATAGTTGTTATACTACGTAACCTCAGATGGCAGCATAAATCTACTGTAGATAAGAAACTTGTAGGTTAAGAAATATATTCTTCCACCAACAAGTGCAATCGGTCGACTCTCAACTTTGTTGTGATTGTGATCCAGTAAAAGGTAAACTTGGTGTTTTTTAATCATATCAATAACTGAATGTTGATCATATCATATTTTGAATGCTGTACGATAGTAAAATATTTTGAATAATTTTTTTTATTTTGATATGTGCGGCCCACCTCAGTTTAGTAAATTTTTATGTGGCCCACCAACCGATTTGGGTTGGGCACCCCTGCGCTAGACACTCGACTTTGTACTCCTTGGTGTGAATGAGCCTTAATTGTGTGACTTTAATGCTACACACAATGCGTGGAATTGCTCACATAATTCAACCCGAAGCACCCAACTTAAAAATTTCGCAGAGTTAACTGTTCTTGAAATAGCTTTCCCAAATATTCCTACTAGATATGGTTATAATTCTTCCAATACACTAGATATAGCTCTAATTAGTAACTTTAATTTCCCGTATAACATAGATTCCATATCTGAACTTTCATCCGACCATAATCCCGTTTTTCTTAATTTTTCTTTAATTACTGTCATGCACAAGAATAATACTAGAGCAATTACCACCTGTTGGTCTCCTTTTTAAAATAATATTCATATTTCTGACTACAAAAATATTAAAAATCCGCACACTCTCGAAGAAAAAATCGCTAACTTGACCGATCAGTTCGCTCCGCCTACCTCTAATCCTCTCCGCAACCTTTTTATCACCGCGGACCGGTCAACGTTTGTTAATTTTATCACTGCCCGCTGAGGGGGAGAATGTTGATTGTTTATACTTTAGACTGTTTTGATTTAACAATTTTAATTTAATTGTATTTAATCGAGACTTCTGAATAAAACACCGAAAAATGAATATAAAATGATTTAACAACGAATATTAAGTGATTTTCATAAAAAGTAGCCCAAACCTAAGAAAAATATACCACAATAAATAAAAGAGAAATAATTTAATATTTCTTGTGCGGACCGGTAGTATTTGATCAACGGGCCGGTACCGGTCCGTGGACCGGGGGTTACGGAACACTGCTCTAAGCCAATCACGAACAAGGTACACTCATACACACCCCAACACATCAGAAATCTCATCACTATGAAAAGCAGAGCAGGAAAAATTTATCATAACATCCTCAATCCTATTTACAAAACTGAAGCTAATAGATTACAAGCACACATCAAGAAGCAACTTAAAATTCACTCACAACAAGTTTGGAATGACAGACTAAAAGCGCTTAACACACAAGACAATAGCATCTGGCAAATTCAAAAAATATTCAGGAAAAAACGTTCAAATATACCGTCTCTCAAGCGCGCTTCTGGCATCGCTACCAGTGATGACCAGAAAGCAAACCTAATTGCTAATAGTTTCAAAAACAATTACACAGAAAATAAAAGACCAGATAATTACACAAACAACATCGACTCTGACGTCACCACCACGCTTGAAAACTTCTTCTCATACCCCCTACGTCTCTCATTCCCACTGATCCTGACGAAATTATTAATTACATCAATAAATTAAAAAATAATAAGGCCTCAGGTTTTGATAATATTCCGAACAGGATGATTAAGCACTTTCCTCTTAAAATTCTACTCATCTTCACTTATTTTATTAACAAAATTCTTTACCTCAGGCATTTTTCCAAACAGTTGGAAAAATGCCATTGTATTTCCTATTAAAAAAACCTAGGGAAAATAACCACTATCCTGATTCTGTGGAGACCCCCCTGGGTCTCACCCTGAACACCAAGATTAATTTGAGTCAAAGAACCACTAAGAGCCATTTTGAATAATAATAATATTAATTTATTATTATAATTTTCTCAAAAAAATCTCTGATAACATATAATACTATTATGTTACGTCACTTAAAGGGATTTACCTTTATATTAAATTAAATTACTAATAATGCAATTAATTAATAATTAAGCTCAAGATCCAGTAAGGTCTACCGAAATAGGAGATCCGAGAAATACACGTACTCGAATTCTTAACTTTCATTAACTTTAACTAAGTCGCTTAAACTGACGCTTATTTTAAGCGTACGTAAATTATATTTACCACTGGCTTATATCAGCTTTCTGGTACGTCTAGCAGCACGACGTCTTCACGAATCTAATCTCCTTGAATCTTCTAAAAATGCGTTTAAAGTTGCTGGCTCAATAGCCTTCAATCATCTACCTTGCTATCTCACAACGCTCGACTTAAATACCTTATCTCATTTGAATATCCCGTTCATCTTTTTGGAGTTGATTGGAAATAAACGCGAATTTATATTCCCCAAAAAGACGTTTAAGAAGATTAGTGGAAAGGTTCCGTACAGATTCGTCACAATCCCCTCCAAAAAGAAAACGGGATTTATTCGAAGGTCTCAAACGGCCTGAAAATAAATTACGTAACCAATTCCTAGACTTGATTTATAGTCCCAACGACTTTAATATATATCTACCAATTGAATACTATAAAAATTCTCCTTCCTTAAGGGAAAGGAAAACAACTTACTACCTAAAACTACACATTAAAGGACGTAACATTAACAGAATTAAATTTCCCTGCACCACGCCCATTTGGCTATGCTGCGAGGGAAAATCCACGAAATGGTAAAAAACCTGCCTGCGTGGTTTACTTAACTACTTATATATTATACAAACATATTCGGACTTGCATCTTGATTCTTTGTTCACTATACAATGCTCGGGGTCAGCTACCCTGAAATGAGAATTTCTTTGTGTGAAAAAACAAACATCTATAGTATATACAGATTCCTTCATTTTTTACATAACATTTTCTTATACATCAATTGAAGCATCTAGTTCCATAACATTTCCATTCCATACAGGCTGCGCTTGTTAGTATTAAATGTTAGCTCTACCTAATTACGCCACGTCCCAAGTCACCAAATGTGAGATAAAATATACACATACATATACATACAATTTCAAACATTTTTCAAAAAACAATAAAACAAACAATCAAAGGAATTGTCGCATCTTAACGAAGTCATACATAGAAGTAAACAAATTCATTCTTACAAATGTTTTCTCCATATTTATACAAAAAAACTAATACAAAAGCTGATTTTTCTCATCAAGAAAAAACACACTCATTGTAGTGTCCACTTTTGCTTGGCTTCTTAAATTAAAAATCCGCCCGTGACTTGCTTCATTGCAATAACTCCTCCGACCACTTGTTCCAAAGGAGAAAAGAAAGAAACGATACAACCTGATATTTTTCTTTGTCCTTTATTCGCTCCTTTGTCCTTTATTCGGATCTCCGTCTAAGGCTTCCATACTGAGACTGATGTTGTTCTGTGGGATACTTTCAATTCCGATGCTCCTCCGATCATCTGGAACTCCTTCGGGCTGCTTCACACGACTGCGCAGGCAGTACGGACAAGGTCTCACTGCTGTCGTTTCTTTAGACCGGACTAGTCTCCTCTCAGCTGCCTTGTTAGTTCCGCTCGTAGCTGTCCTGGTCTCCCGGGCCTTGTCGTATTGTCCGGTCATGTCATGCCTGCTCCCTTCTGTAGGTGGCTTGCCCTGCCTGGCATTTCTTAGATGTGAGGGACCTGCAATGGACTGTGATCCCTGGGAGGGGTTATTAGGTCTTCTTTATTTATAATTTCGAGATGGAACCGAGGACGGAATTGCTCTTTTTATCCCCTGTTTTGGCTCAGGGGTTGGTCTTTTCTCGTCCCTATGTTCGGATCCCTGCAGAGAACGTTTTCTGCAAATTTTGGACCTCTTAAAATCCTTCCTGTTCCTTGATCCATTTGACACTACTTTACGTTTCAATCTCGGATCCTCCCATCCGGCATTACCCTTATTTGATTTACAACCGTTACTCTCCTCACTCGAGGTTTTCTTAGATCCTTTGAATTTTCCTGGTTGCGATCTACTTGACCTATTACTCGACCTCTTTCCTTCATATAGTGTCTCAACATGACTGTCCGAACTAATCGTGTCGGATTGTCGTGGACGGTACACTCGCACCTGGTCGATATTAACTGTGACCCTTTTACCCTTCTTCCAAATAATTGAATTGTTATTCCGAACTTCCAACACTCTATATGGCCCTTCAAACTTAGACATAAACTTTCCGACCACTCTCCTACCCGCAGCACTTATAAAATGAGTTTGTTTCAGCACCAAATCATTTACTTTGATGCTAACTTCCCTCCTTTTCCGATTATAATATTTTCCCGATTTTTGTGTTCCTTCCGTATATTCTGCCTTGCTTCATCGAATAATTTCTCAATGTTTCTTCCTACATATTCAGCACAATCCGTGACATTTATTAACTTACTAAAAGGTGTTATAATTTTTTACCTAAGAATAACTCAGCCGGAGTTTTATTTGTTGTCTTATTCACTGAAGTGCGCAGCGCGTAAGCGAACTCATTAAAAAATCGGCCCCAGTTTTCGTGATTTTCTGCTACAAAACAGGCTGTCATCTGGACTAAATTGCGATTAACTCTTTCCGTTAAATTCGCCTGCGGCCTGTATGTTACCGTTTTCATATGTTTTATGTCCAACCTGTGACTTAAGTGTTCAAATACCTCTGATATAAATTGGGGGCAGTTATCACTAATTAAAGAAATCGGAGCTCCGTAACGTGACATATAATTCTCAAAAAAGGCGTTAGCTATGGCCTGGGCCAAAGCTTTTCGTAATGGAATAAGCTCACTCCATTTAGTGAAGTGATCAGTTATTACTAATAAAAATCTATATCTTTCGGGTCGGGATGCGGGGTAGGAGCCTAATAGGTCTAACGTTACAATTTCATTGGGGTAATACGATACTATCGGAATTAAACGACCAGCTGGTAGCGCGTTTTTGTAATTAAATTTTTGACACCGGTCACAGGTTGATACATATTCAAATATATATTTCCTCATATATGGAAAATAACACGTGTCGCGTAATTTTAATAGGTCTTCCTCTTTCCTAGATGGCCTGCTAATGGCAGATCATGAAATTCTTTCATTATTGCTTCGCGAAGAGATCTAGGAATGTACACTATTAGTTCTCCAAGAGTTGTAGAATATTTCGCGTAAAAGAGTAGACCGTCGATAATTTTGAAATCCTGGGATCAACCCTCGCATACAGTCGCATTAACGGAACTATCGTCCAGATTTTCTAAACAACGATAAATGTGTCCTAACTCAGGATCTTCCCTATGCTCTCGAATGAGTTGTTCTCGGGAGTTTAAAGCGAGGGCTCGAAGAGCTGCGCACGAAATTTGTGATCCATCCATATTGCCTACTGGATTTCTAAGCAATACGTCCGCGACAACGTTTTGGACATCCGGTCGATGCTCCCATTCTATGTTGAACTCGGATAACTTGAGTGCCTATGTAATCATTCGAATTGATAAGTTTTTCTCATTCGTTAGCTTTGTTAATGCCTTGTGATCTGTGATTACCTTCACCGGCAGGGATCCGAAATTAGTTTCAAACTTGTTTAATGCCCATATCACCGTCAAACATTCGCGTTCAGTAACAGTATAGTTTCGTTCTGCTTTATTGAGGGTTTTAGATGCGAATGCAATAGGTCTGTGGTTTTGATTAAGCACAGCTACATTTCCGCCCCACTAGCATCAGTAAATAAGTTTAACTGCTCTGTAAAATTCGGCAACTGTAATACTGGTGCCTCTGTTGATGCTCGTTTTATCTTATCAAAAGAATCCTGTGCTTCTGTCGACCAATTAAATTTAGCCCCCTTTTTCTTTAACCGATATAATGATTCACATATATCTGCATATTTGGGTATAAACTTCTGATACCACCCCGCCATCCCTAAAAACTTCGACACTTCCTTACTATTTTTAGGAGGTTTCATTTCTGCGATTGCCCTGACCTTACTATTGTCGGTTTTAATCCCTTCCTTACTAATTATGAGACCTAAATACTTCAATTTATCACGTGCGAAGTGGCAATTTTTCCTCGTTTAGGGTTAGTCCTGCGTCTCTCAACAATGTAAATACCTGATTCAAATGATCTACACTGGTGTGCAAAAATTAAGGACGAAGTCGAAAAATTAGCATATCAACTGAACGAAGATGCAGAGCGGACAGAAAGACCAATCAGGAGATTAAGTAAGGTGATGTACGGTAGCACATGCGCAGATATGCAGGTAGACGTAATGGGGGAGTTTTTGAGTAGTATAAAGCATGTTGTCGGTGTAAGATCAGTATTTCTGGCAAAGAGATTGCACGCCGTATAGCATTTAAAATCACACCGAGTTGCTGCCTCAGCGAGAAAGGGCGAATAATCAATCTGTTAGACGACATCTGAATGCTTTTACCCGAGGTCGAATCATTGGGAAGGAAGGCGCAGTGTGACAAGTGTGGCTGCAGAGTTCGGAATTGCTCACAGCATCGTTTCACGACTTTGGAGACAATTTCAAACTACAGAAACAGCTATCCGGGGGTTCAGTAGTGGTCATCCACGAAGAATCACACCCGCAGATGACCGGTACATTGTCTTACAGGCCAGAAGAAACAGGCGGCAGACAGCGGGAGAAATCGCTAGACACACCACACAGGCGACTGGACGACCGATATCGCGTTTTACCGTGGCCAGAAGACTGCACGGTGGTGGTCTGTTTGCACGATGCCCTGTACGGTGTGTACCTTTAACGCCTGCTCATCGGAGAAGGCGTTCTCTGTGTACCGGGAACACCGGAATTGGAGAGACAATGAATGGGGACGAGTACTCTTTACAGATGAGAGCAGATTCAGTTTGAGTAGCGATTCTCATCGCATACTCATCTGGAGAGAGCGGGGAAGCCGCAATCATTCCTCGAACATCATTGAAAGGGACAGGTATGGAGGTCGTGGTGTTCTCGTTTGGGGAGGCATCATGCTTGGTAGTCGTACAGACCTTCACATCTTCGACGCAGGTTCAATCAACGGGACCCGTTATTGTAACGAGATTCTTCTTCCATATGTGCGTCTTTTTAGAGGCGCTACGGGTCTGCATTTCCTTTTCATGGACGACAATGCACCATGTCATCGCACAGTAGCTGCAGAACAGCTCTTAGAGAGTGAGGATATTGAACGTATGGATTGGCCGACACGATCTCCGGATCTCAATCCCATCGAGCATGTATGAGATTTTCTAGGCAGACGCTTGGCAGCTTGTACCTTACCACCAATAACGATTCGGGAGCTTCGATTGGCGCTGCAAGACGAATGGGCAGCAATGCCTCAACAACTCATTGACACCCTCGTTCTCAGCATGGGCAGACGCTGTGAAACCTGCCTAGCAGTCAGGGGAGATCATTTCCCCTACTAAAGACGTGTTGTTTCTTGCTGGACACCCATCACAGGGATGTTTCGGCATTCAGTCGCATTGCGCTCCATGCTACTTTTTCAGTCAAGCTTCTTTTTATCCCTCTGATTTCTCTTTTAGTAAGTGTTGCTTAAATTACACATGTCCTTACGTATTGGGGATCTTACGGTATTAAATGTGTTGATTTGGAAAGCTTTTGTACAAAGTTATATTGAAAAAACCGTCTCGTCCTTAATTTTTGCACACCAGTGTAAGTGTTCATTAAACTTTGGAGATGTGATAATAACATCATCCACACACACACATATAAACCGACACGAAACGCCCAATAACAGGTTTTAATATAATATCAATGGCCTTTTGGAAATTTGGCGCCGCCCCTGAAAGGCCTAAAGGCATTCTGAGGAATGCAAATGTGCCACTGCGAGTTATAAGCGCGGTTTTCTCGATATCTTTTGGACTAATTGACAATTGAAAATAACCACTTTTTAAATCCAATGTAGACATCACGCCGGTATGCGGAATATTTGTGATTAGATCATCAATCACCGGTAATGGATATCGGGGGTTTTTAGCTATTGCGTTAAGTTTCCGATAATCAATCGCGAATCGATACGCCTCTGGAGAATCTGGAGGAAGGCCAATATTCTTGCGCGTTAAAACTACTGGTGACGCGTATGGGGATTGAATAGGACAGGTCGTACCATTCACATTGAGAAATGTTGCAACATTTTCTCAATGTGATAATCGATTATTCCTTTTTTGACCCTGTCATATCTGTAGGGTCTCGACACTACCGGTCCCTTGTCCCCCGTATCGATTTCATGGTATAAAACATGAGTTCACCCCGGCTGATCTGAAAATAGCCATTTAAAACCATTAAATAAATTCCTTAATTTTTGCTTTTGCCCTTCACCAAGCTTTGTATCTGATAGATCAAGCTCGACCGCCTTTACCATTTTCTGCAACTGCTTAATTTGGTTATCTGGAATGATCAGCGATTTCTGATCGAAATCAAAAGTTAATTTGGACTCTTTCATAAAATCAATGCCTAAAATGCATTGGTACTGCATATTGTTAAGAATGTGAAATTCCCAGGTTTTCTGGAATTCTCGGATCCGAATATGTAATTCGACCCGACCTAAGTGACAACACGGGGCTCCCTGGGCCGTCACTACTCTATCTTTCGTCTTTTGACGAGGTCGATACGAAAAATATTTGCGATAGACCTCTTCTAATATGAAAGATTTCTCCGCCCCCGTGTCCCAAAGGGCAATAATGAAAGTCTCATTTAAAAGAATAGGGACATACTTTAAATCTACTGGAGTCATTCGTAATGAGGATACCCTAATAGTTCGGGGTTCCGTATCTGGAGGATTTTCCGTACATCGCGATCGATCACCCCCATACTCGCATTGATCGCTTAAAAGTTTAAATATCTGTTTCGATCATTCTGATCCCTGAAAGCACTATCCTCGAACCACTTTGTCGACCGCCTTGACTGTGGAATCGATGATCCGATTGACCACCTCGGCGTCGACCATCGAATCTCTGATTATTCGCAACACCTTGACTCTCAAATCTATTGAACTCTCTCCGTGGTCTGCTATTGTGTACGTATCTCTTGTTACCTCACGTTTCCCTCCAATTTTACTGCCGATTCCTGTTAGGAAAACTATTGTTATCGCTTGGTTTTATATCTCGGGATTCCCAACTCGAACCTCTGATCTTTCTATTTAGTAACCATTTCTCATACTTATCAATTATTTGTAGGAGGTTAGATGTGGTTTGCGGAAGCCTAACCTCTACATAATCTAAAATCTGAGGTTCTAACCTACTAATAATATGATCGATCAATTTTTCCTCCGTCATTTCGAGTTTTAAGGTTTTGTGAATCTTCAACAAATCATACACAAAATCAGACGGTTTTTGGTTATGCTTTTGAGATGATGAATAGAAACGCGTTTCTAGTTCCGACCTATTTCTAACCACGGGGAACAATGCTTGCTTTAAGTGCGCGTAATCCATCGCTTTGTCTTCAACAACCCTATAACCTAGAACCTCAAACCAATCTAGTGCTTGTCCTGTGAGATGACCCTTTAAATATGCACAAGCGAGTTGTGTGAGTATCTCGTAATATGTTAAGTTATTATATATATTTTCCAAGAATTCAACCACGTGTTCCACCCCAGAAAAATACTGCTCAAGCATGATTCGAAAATTAGATCCGACTCTAAACTCGGGATTTACTCGTTGGGCGCCACTGTGGAGACCCCCTGGGTCTCACCCTGAACACCAAGAATAATTTGAGGTAAAGAACCACTAAGAACCATTTTGAATAATAATAATATTAATTTATTATTATAATTTTCTCAAAAAAATCTCTGATAACATATAATACTATTATGTTACGTCACTTAAAGGGATTTATCTTTATATTAAATTAAATTACTAATAATGCAATTAATTAATAATTATGCTCAAGATCAAGTAAGGTCTACCGAAATAGGAGATCCGAGAAATACACGTACTCGAATTCTTATAACTTTCGTTAACTTTAACAAAGTCGCTTAAACTGACGCTTATTTTAAGCGTACGTAAATTATATTTACCGCTGGTTTATATCAACTTTCTGGTACGTCTAGCAGCATGACGTCTTCGCGGATCTAATCTCCTTGAATCTTCTAACAATGCGTTTAAAGTTGCTGACTCAATAGCCTTCCATCATCTACCTTGCTATCTCACAACGCTCGATTTAAATACCTTATCTAATTTGAATATCACGTTCATCATTTTGGAGTTGATCGGAAATAAACGCGAATTTATATTCCCCAAAAAGACGCCTAAGAAGATTAGTGGAAGATTCTTCAGAATTGTTATAGACCAATCTCCTTACTTTTCTCGCCAATTAAAATTGCCGAGCATATAATCCTTAACAGAATTAATACCCACATTAATGAAACTAATTTTCTCAATCCCAATCAATATTGATTCACAAGACAACTTTCTACTTATCATCAGCAGCTCAGACTTACGGAAAAAATTTCGGCTGGATTTGAGAGAGGCAGATCCACTGGATGTCCAAAAGGCTTTCAACCGGGGGGATGAGCGGACTCATTAATCATTTCCCTCCCCCTCTCATTCACATTATAATTTCGTTTCTAGTCAATAGGACCTACAAAGTCAACGACACACATCCACACAACGTCAACATCTCAAGGTTCCTTATTGGGCCCAGTACTATTCAATATACCATCTCACCCACTAACAATGATAAATTTATACGAGGACTTTCGCGACTTTCAAAAATACAAAAACAATCACCACTGCACTCAATAAATACTTGGCTCTACTTGAAAATTATTTTAATTAATGGAAAATTAAAATTAATGTTGACAAGACCGTAGCTGTACTATTCACCAAAAGAATTAAACCTGTAACACTGTCAACTCTTTATTCCACACCACTACAATAGTCTCGGCCTACAAAATACTTAGGTATCATACTTGATAAAAATCTCCCTTTTAAACACCACATCTTACATTCGCGGGATAAATTCCGGAACGCTTTAAGATCAATTTACCCGCTAATCTGCCGGAATTCTGAAATGGATATGTATAACTAAGTACTTCTCTACACAGCCGTTTTGTGGCCCATCATTTCTTTCTCTGTCCTGTTTGGGGATATGCAGCAAAGTCTAATATTAAAATTTTGGAAACAGCTCAAAACACTATTATTTAGAACAGTTACCAAGGCAAATAGATATGCTAAAAATTCTAATACTTACAAAGCCCTTAAGTTACACCGTTTTAACCCATCTGTTGATGAATGAATTGCTAAATGTTCATTTCATTTCAACTTTCTCTTAAATTTCTCATTGCTGCACCCCATCAGGCACGCCCACCCCTATTAATTCAACTTCGGTACAGCCACTAGAGAGGCGACTCACTCAGTTCCAACCGACAATCAAAATACTTTCTCTCTATCCCACATCACATTAGAATATCTAAGGTTTTCCCTCAGACTATTGCGTCATTCCCTGCCTTCTCCCTGACACCACATTGATTACTACAACTCTCCAGACAACCAATCAGGAGGCTCTGTACTCTCCACCCAGGACTCCGACGTTATCAGCCTCTTCACTGTTCAGTGAAGGGACGGAGGAACGCCTGTGATATCCCCCCCAAGGTGAATATCCCTTTGAGTATCAGCGTGAGCTAGAGGTGTAGGATTAACGGAAGAGCTAGAATCATACGTTATCTTAATATGGCTTTATCAAGATATTTAACTTTTAATCGTTTAACAAATTAGATTCTAATAATATATGTGAGAGAAATCTACGGAGACAAAACACACAATTTATATATAATACCGAATTAACCTATTCCGGACCACTATCAATAACTCACTCATCTTAACTCAATTCTAATACTATTACACATCCTAATATTAAATAGTCAATCCTATCTTGCTGTAGTTTAAGTAACGATCACAACAATCCTAGAAGAAGCCATGTAATTACTCGAGTGCAATGGTATACACTTTGAATCAATGTATCTCTATCACGTATAATTTCTGTTAGTCGTCACGTAGCGTTTTCCAAAACTTCACGCTTGAACCACTCGCGCGCGCGGATTATGTTTATATTCCTCAAATTGCCATCACGCTTACTCTAACTTCTGATACTTAAAAGCTTCCTAATTTGCATCTTTCTTTCACGCTTCACTTTTTGGATTTGGTTGGAAAAGAGTTGCAATTAATTCTGGCCCCAAAGAACCCAAAGGACATGTTAAAGAAAAGACGCATGAGCCCGCCACACGCTTTGCGTTCCAGGTTCCAAAATAAAAATTCAGGCAAATTCGGTTCTGATAGTGGAGAAACGTTTATCGTACTTATCATCAAATTTAGATCTCAAATACACCTAATATATATATATATATATATATAGACCAAACTTTTTAAAAGAGAGAATCTAATTTTCTCAAGGATAAACATAATGGGGCTCATCTCCCTCTTAGACCAATTGACTGAAAAAGAAGTCTATATTTTTTTTCATCTTTAGCATACAAATGATTATATATCTGCGCTACTTTCATCCATACCCTTCTTCATAAAAGAAATATGTTACCCCTGTTATAACTTGCTTAAATTTTGACGAGACGGCAGCAAACAACAAAAGTTTCTTTTTTACATCAAAGAGGAAGAAAGTCTCCCAAATTACTCTATGCTACTTTTAAAAGCTGAATAAAGTCTTCTTTAACTTCATAAACACTTTTTTAATGTTTAAAGTCTTTTTTTAAAGAATTTCTAAGTAATTGGTATTACTTGAAACAATAATTACTTCAAATTTTTTTCCTAATAACTTATTTAAGCATCTACGACATCAATTTTGTCGGACGTACAGATTTTTCCTTGTCATGGGAAGTTTTAGCTCTAAAAGTTTTTGGTTTTAGAACAAAAATTAAGTGGCTTATGACAAGAGAAAGTCCTCAAAATAGTAGCCCGTGTTGGGTAGAAACAAAATGATGGAAGCTATCACAATGCATCAAACAAATCTCAGATAACATAATGCTTTAACTTAATTATTTTTTAATACAATGGATAGTACTAAAACACAGTCAGAGCCATTATAAGAAGCAAGAATGTTCTCCGAAACCTTTTATAAACATTTTAGAATTATGATAACACAAATAATTATCTCTCGGTTGAAAAAAAATGCATGTAAGTCATATTTGAGCAGGAAATTAGGCTAAACAGAGTTAATGCATAAGAAAAATGGACCGTAGCTATATCTTTAACCCCCAAATATATTTTTAAAAGAGTATTGTTATAATAGTTACCAAAATCATTTGTAAAAATAGTAAAAATAAGAACTGAAACTATATATTTTTTCATGTAATAATTTGAGGATCTAGTTATAATCCATCTTGTTTATTTTTCTTCATTTTGTTAAATTTCCAAATTTCCAAATAATTGAAATTTTAATTCCGAGAATTTACGATTCTCTAAACATTCTAGTAAGCCTTCTTACCTTTAAAATTATTTTCCAGAGAGATTATTTCTATTAATGATTATATATCATGCAGTTAACTTTCTTATTTAAAAGATTAATTACTTTACATATCTTCTGGTTGAAACAAATTCAAAATTTTGCAACAAATGAACAATTTTGTGTTAATTTTAAAGTATACATTTTGAAGTAATATAAAATATAAATAACCCAATTAGACTTTTTCCCCTCTATTTGGCCTTGTCAATTTCCAGAGGGAGTAGTAGTTCTCAAACTGTGATACATGTACCACAGGAATATGCGGTTTTTACAAACACAGGAGAAAAAAACACCAGTGCTCCAAAAATAGTTTAAAATTCCCCTTTTTTATTTAACTGTGAAAACTGTATCTCCAATGATGATTTTGTTAAAAAAAGGGATAATTTCGAATAAATTTGATGTAAATGGGTACCCTGTGATGGGAGGCCAGATTTGTTCATGCTTTAGAAATCGCCCCTGAAACGGCTTGGAATTTTTATACGAGTCCCCCCCCCCTTGACTGGATGTGGTGAAATTCCTTTTGGTGGGGTGTGTTAAAAAAGTTCCGGCGTTGAAAAGTTCAGTAAACGCATAAGTTTTGAGGCAGTGTAACACTGCGCCGGCCTCGGAACCAATCAGAAAAATTATACTGGACAAGGCAAATAGTTCAGCTCCAGGATTTTGGGGGATGAGGTGCGGAATAAAAAGGATACGCACCCGAATTTCAGTAGAGACAGCCTCTCCCAGAGAGTTGCAGAAGAACCATCAAACAAAAGATGCCGAAATTCCACCCGGACCGGGCGTCAACCATGTCCATCCCCCTTGCTCCCTCTCCCTTTCAAGCTAAGTTTAATTATTTTTGATCTTCTTGTTGTAGAAGTAAAAATCCTCTATACGTGGGCTTAAAATAAATTTATCTTAAACGTTAAAAGTTCGTTCTGTTAAATTAATGATTTTTGTTTATTTTATTTTTAAATTATTGATTCTTGTTTATTATACTGTTAAATTATTAATTCTTGTTTATTTTACTGTTAAATTATTGATTCTTGTTTATTTTACTGTTAAATTATTGATTCTTGCTTAGTTTAACTATGGTCATGATGCGATGCGAAATTAGGGAACCTGAGTTGATTTGAGAATATTAATAAGTTAAAATAGCGTCGCATCACCTGATATAAACAATTAAGAATTTTCAGAAGAATTACGAACATTCTCCAGAACCATTTACAGATTCTTTTTCATAATACCGTAAATGTTCATAATTCTAGGGCCATTTTTAACCTCCCTGGTGCACTAGGCACTTCACTTTGTTAGGCCCACTCCCCTATTTCCAGAGCACCCCTCCTTTCCTTCAATTCTGACCTTTCCAGTTTTGGGGTTCGGCTGGGATTTTTCCTTAACTCTTTTCCCACTATTTCCTTTTGCTCTTTGGAGAGTCTTTCCATTATCCACTTCCTATGGAACCGCCGCTCTGGCAATTGGCAGTCGTAGGAAAAGAATAGCGGTAGGGTTTGGCCACTCTTGCTCATTTCTTACCTTACGGCCTCACAGACCACCCACCCGCCCTTTTGGAAATTTGTACTTTAAATTAATAAAATCGTTTGCAATTACAGTATAGAGAATACAATATTATATGAACTATCTTCAACTTGTTAATAACCATCTTTTTCATCGCTTATCGCTTTATTATCTTTTACTTTTTGACATCCTTATTCTTTGTCGAGTCACTGCCATTGTACTTGTAGAACAAGGGTTTTATCGTTGCAAAATCATTAATGACAACATTATAATCAATTTCCATTGTAATATCCTTCTGAGTGCTTAGCGACATCAAACTGTTACGCTTTTCATGTTTTTTTTCATAGTAGATATCATTTAAGTCTTTATCATCTTAAAAGCAGAAAAACTGTTGTCTGCTGTACTTTTTTTTCAGGAAGATTCGAGTAAATTCACATTTTGACTTCTAAAATTTGTGTAGGTACTTTTCAACTTGTTTTTCTTGATGTACAAAGGGTGTTCAAATGAAAAGGTACGAAATGACACTGTGGGTATAAATAAAGACTTTATTCAAAGTATACACCACAGGCCTGAGCACAATGATTCAATTGATTAACGAGCTAAAGGATTCTTTGTTTCCAGAATTCCTGTAACCGTGACAAGACCCAACTCTTCACAGCGTCCTTGAGTTCGTCGTCCAAGTTGAAGTGATCTAATTTCCGATGTTCTTTCAGGGGACCAAAAACATGGAAATCGCAGGGTGACATATCCAGGCTGTAGGGTGGATGGTCAGGCTACTCCCACTTGAATTTGGCCAGTTCCTTGGAGACTTGCGGACGTGCGTTATCATAGAGCACCATGCTTATCGGAGTTAATCCTTCTTTTGAGTTCTAGGAATTCAACAATTAGCGGACCTTTGACATCGAAAAAGACGATGAGCCAAACCTTGCGTGCTGAGACCACGATTTAAACTTTTTAGGGGTAGGTGACGACACATGCTTCCACGGCTTCGCTGTCTCGCTTTGTCGCTGCCTCGTAGTGATAACGCCAGTTCTTATCACGTAGCGATCCTCTCCAGGAAAGCGGCGTCTTCATGATACTGAAACTGATGTTGAAGTGCTAGCTCTATATGCAATTCCTTTTACTAATAGGCGAGTTGCTTGGGAACCCACTGCACACACACCTTTCGATAACGCAACATGTCGCGAACAATTGTCCAACGCTAACATCCATCTTCACCCCCAACATTCGCAATGTAACGCACCAATCACTTCTCACTAGGTCGTCTACTTTGTCGATGAGATCGGCCCTGGCCTGGTCTCGGGTCATCAACCAAACTTTTACGATCTGCACGAAAACGGGACCTTCTTCCTTTTCTCACTCTCTTGTCGGAAACACAGTCTTCCACATACACGATCATCATCCGGCGATAACTAACGGCCGGTTTAACACCTTCCGCCGTCAAAAATTGGATAAAACCTTGCTGCTCCTCAATCGTAAAATTTTGAAATGTCAGTGCCATAATGTCCTCACGCGCAATGCCACATCAATTGGACAGCGCATTTTATAAGAGCCTAGGCTCTCTCCTGCGCATGTGGGTCGCCGCGCATGCTCTGATCCAGGCTGGAGATTCCATTCGCACCTCTAAATGTCTTGCTTCATTCTCCTATAGCGTTACGTTATAAGTTATGCTGGAACACCCCTTTTTAGGAAGATATTCCTCTTGTTATCTTTCCCCCCTTCAAATGCATTTTGAATGTGTTGACACTCTAGCACAAACTGTTCTTCCTGAATATCCTTGTTTTCCCAGGAGGGCCCAGGCACGTTAGTTGCAATGCTCTTGCCTCGTAATCATTAAAGTTGGATCTTTTCGAATAAAAACAATGTCTGTAACTCCATAGAAGCTTCAAGGAGATCAAACTCTTTCTTCTGAAATATCTCACTTGTTTTATCCCCTTTTTAAAGATTTCATCCCAAATCTCCATTAATGAAGTAGTCTGAAAACTTCCTAGTGCATTGCGGAGTCCATTAACTATTACTTGCGTGCCAGGTGTCTGAGTTATTGTTTTCAATAAATCTTGATTTCTCGTCCTTGCTTTCGTTGACTTGTAACTTGAGCTCTGAGGACATCTGCCCTTGTTCTAGTTTCACTCAACGATTTCAACATAAGAAATTTATGTTCAGTTTTTATTCATTGCTTCTTTGTACATGATCTCTTAATACATTCCATCTATGAGTTAATTTAGTCCTTCTGCAAAAGAAGCGAATGCAGGAGCTTCAGTGCAAGCTTTTTCCACGAGAGAGCAGCCTACTCGATTTAAGGAATGGGCTGCACATGGTACAAATTCAGAAAGGGAATTTTTTTTCTCGACTGAAGACCTTAGTGCCCTTCCGACATGTTTAAACCATTTGTAACTTTGGCCCCGATAATTTTTTAAAATCTAGTTCAAATTCTCTAAGAAAGTTAGAGCTTATTCTTCCATACCTTGAGCTTAATGAAAGTTGCCTGATAGAACTCGTACAAGGAGTTCATTAAAGTAGGTTTTGCGTATATCAAAGTGCTACAGGCAACTTGTCTGTGAAGCGTCAGATGTAGAATCAATAATGTGTGGAAAAATAATGTGCCAATTTGATTTCTTTTAAGATTTCTTGCAAGACAAATAAGAGACGTACTTCTTTACCATTGCTGCCATATTTTGTCAGACGTTGATCAAGAAATAGACAAACAAACTTTTGAGATTTAGATATCCTAAGAAAAGCCCGTTTGATGCAGATCTAAGCATTTGGTAGTCACCCCTAGATGGAGGCCTCTTACGATCAAAAACTTTACAATAAAGGCAACTCTAGTAAGGAAATCTCGCCAATATATTTCCCCTATTTGTTATATTGACTTTGAGTTGCATTCTAGACTAAGAGGGTCTGGACAAACGATAATGTTGACTCATCATCAGTCAGGCGCACTGCCTTGACCTCTATTTCACTCTGAGCGCACACACAAACACGACGCAATTTTTTCGATCACTAGTTTTTTGCGCCCCAAAAAACTTTTACTTCCTAGGCATGTGCCTAGTGTGCCTAAAAGAAAAAAAGTGACCCTGCATAATTCTGAAAATGTTAGTCAAATAAGGTCTCTTATAAACTTATCAACTTCCATCCACTCAAACATTGATAAATTTGAAGAGTAGTGCAGAGTGCCACTGAGAATTGTACCGCGTGCTACATGTGACATGCATGCCATAGGTTGTGGGACCCCCCTGTGTTCCACCCTGGACACTAAGATTAAGGCAAAGAGTTACCAGATGACATTTTTACAATAACAAATAATTTTTATTCACTTGAATCAATTATCAACCTTCTAAATACAAATACAAATCAATATGTCTATGTCAATTGGATTGAACTTTACTACTAAATTAAATCACGAAATATGATATTAATCAACTATTAAACTCAATATCGAACGGGATTGCCGGAATAAGAGGACCGAGAGGTATACGCTATTTGAATTATTAGCTATTATTAGCTAACTCTAATATTATTTAATCTTATTATCCGATAATTGAATTTTGAATATCACCTGACTTTTACTACTTCACTCCTTTCCAGTCGTCTTAAACTTTCCGAATGTAGATCGCTGCCTGACAATCAGCCATAAACTAATCACACTATCAACTTGAATCTTCTTAGCGCTCCGTCTATGTATCTCTTGGCTCAATAGCCTTCTCCGCTAACCTACAACACTCTCCTTATATACTTTGATTCATTTGCGTATACCGCTTCCTCTTTTTAGAGCTGGTTGGAAATATACGCGAATTTACAATCCCCAAAGACGCCCAAGAGTATTAGTGATAAAGTGCCGTATAGATTCGTCACCATCCTCCAAGAAGAAAACGGGATTTATTCGACGATCTAAAATGGCCTGAAATAAATTACGTAACGATATTCCAAAAAAAAAAAAAAAGAAGAAAGAAACTGAACTTCTAATCTTTAAGAATTTAATATACCTATCTATCTGACATTTTAAGATGTTTCCTACGCTAAGGGAAAGACAAGAATGAATACAACAAGCTCTCTGCTTTAAATTGCTTATTATTAAAATTTGACGTAGACATTTACGTACTTAAAATTCCCTTTAGCACACCCAATTCCGGCTATGGACCGAGGAAAAAACCACATGTGTGGAAAAACCTGGTCGTGTGTGCTTTACTTAACTACTTAAATATTGTAACACTTTCTTGTGTTACAGACGTCTATCGGCTTTCTATACAATGATCAGGGTCAGCTATCCTGAAATGAGAACTCTTTTAATAACATTTTCTAAGAAAAAAACATCAACATTATGCACAACTACATTTTCACATCTCACACATTAATTTACAATACATCAATTAATACATCTGGCTCTTTAAAAAAAATCCCATTCCATGGAATGGGAGTTTTTTTTTTTGTTCAAAAACAATTGTTTCCACATTTTGGAAAAAAATTAATATACCAGAGTTCATTTTTCTGACTAAAAAAATGCACACATCTTAGTGTCAACTCTTGTACAACTAAAATATTTAAAAAAAATTTTTTGACTTGGCACTGAAAAAAACGCAAAAAAGTGGCAAAAACACCCGACTGCTTGTCAGTAAGAAAACGAAAAAAGGGTAATACAACCTGATTTTTTTATGTGCTCCTATCTGCCGGATCTCCGTCTACTGCTTCCATACTGAGGCTCCTTCTCCTGAGGCTGTTCTGTGGTAGGCTGTCGATCCCCATACTCCTCTGCTCCTCCGGTAGTCCTTCTGGTTATTTGAAGCGACTGCTTAGATCAGTGTTTCTCAAAGTGTGGGGCGCGCATCCCTGGGGGGCGCGCATCCCTGGGGGGCGCGATGACCCTACAAGGGGGGCGCGAGCGTATCGAAAATTTAAAGATTTTTTTTAAAAAAAATAACCGGAAAGAGAAGTAAAACAAAATGCTTTCTTCCATAATAAAAAAAAATACACACAACAACACTGACATAATTTATGTTTATTATCTGGCTTTTTTCCGTCATCAAATAGCTATCTTTGATCCCAAAACCAAATTAAAGAAGAAAAAAAAAAACATTTTGTTTTATTTGCTGTATTTCCTCAATGAGAGATTTTTTTTATTACGTTTTAACATAAAATATTACTCGTTAAAAGAAAAAACGAAACCCAGACCCTGAGAAAAATTCTAAGAAGATAAACAATTCACCACTATAATTATTATTGAAATACTGTACATTAGTCGTAGAAAAAGAAAAGGAAGTCATGATTCACTTTTCAGCCAGGCTGCATAGTACGTTTGCTAATCATTTGATTGACCTTCAATCTTATGGTATGATTATTATCAATATTAGTTCCCTCCCATCTTTTATGTGTTTGCCTTTCGCTTAGGGAAATTGTAAATAATTGAGTTTTGCGATATTTGGAAAAGAATTGATATGTTTAACATTTCTGTAGGATAATTGAAAAGTGTCTGATTTGCGTCCTTTATTATGGTCTTGTATTTTGAATAATTTTAGTTCAGTTTTATTGGATTTTTTCTCAAATCATCAAATAATTGAATAGTCCTTGAAAAAAGGTAAGTATACTTTCTATAAATTAAAATATTCACTAGAATTCCGATTTGTATCGTGTACAGTAAAAATAATTCTAAACAAATGATTGGGGTGACTGAGTCCCCCCGCACTACCATTAATGTTAGTATCGAGTACGCGCCTGCTCCCGGGTTAAAACATTTTGAAGTCTTCTCGCTTTAAATGTTAAAAAGTAACACAATTATTCTTCATCGGAATTTTATATTCTTTTTCATAATTTAACATTAATTCTAAATGCTAATTGTGTGAGGTTTAAAATTACCGTTCTTTTAAACAGTTATTTACAATTATAGCATTTATCTAAAAAAAAATCATTTTACATTTTTGTATACAATGTCGTGCACACAGTTTTACTCTCCTTACAGTTCAGCTATTATATCAAGATCAATGTTTTATTTTTTTTAAAAATGAACTCGTGCGAAGAGTCGGTGTTTCAGCCAGTATACGTTTGATGTATCAGTACTGAAGAAGATATTTTATAAATAATTTCTTATTACTGAATTTGGCCGCGGTAGCCGAGTGGTATAGGTATCGGATCGTGGCTTGCCTTGTCACGAGTTCGAGCCCAGTACCACTAAAGACCCGCCGTGTAGGGCAGCGATGCACGTTAAATCTGTTGAGAGTTGAAACGTTTTCCCGTTGGTGTGGTGTGGTAGTGAGGAGAGAGGGGTGCCAGCTCAGGTGTCATCCACGTCACTTGACCATGGTTCAAAATTACGTGGTCCGTCGTCAAAAGCCCTCGTGCAGCTGAACAGTGCGACGTTAATATTTAATCAATCAATCTTATTACTAAATTAAGAACCAGTTTAATAATTATTAGGGACTTCCACGGTCTTGTCTTGTAGAGGAAAGTTTTTCAAAGGAAGGTTTAATATCAGAAATTGACACTTAAAGAGTTATTTTTCTATATTTAGCTGAGATCTATATTTTGTCTTCAAGGCATCCACTGCAGAAAATCCGGTTTGAAAAAGGTAGGATGTTGAAAATGGTAATAGTATACGAAGTGCTTTGGTTTTCAGTACAGATAATTCCTCATCCACCTCTACCCCAAATTCAAAGAGCGATTTATTACAAAATTGCCTTTTAATTTTTCACCGGATGTGAAATCTATGAAGATTTCTTCTTCGGAAGTTGAGAGACTTCTGGAGTATCTTGAAATAGATCCCTAATCCACTCGTAACTTGCTACCAAGCTGTCCTCATCCAGAAAATACTTTTTAAAATTCTTTGCCAACATACATGTACATGTTTTAAAAACATCTTTCCATTTTACATGTTTTAAAAACAACTTTCACATGTTGTTCTACAGATTTGTAAGTTTTAACACATATCGAGCTGGGGTTTTTTTTTCCATCATTTACTTCAGTAGTGGTAAATCCAAAATTTAAGTATTTTTGAGAAGATCGCCTTGATTTAATTTTCGGAACCATGCTCGTTCGTCTGTGTACTTGTTGATCCTTTATTATGGTCGAATTTTTGCTTACGACTTAAAAATGTATGTATGATATTGTTTTAATCTACTGCCGTAAATACTTAATTACCGTGAATTACAATTAACGTGGAAATTAAAAAAAATGTACATTCAAGCTAGATTCGGTAGCTATAGGAGTATCGAGTCGACCAAAACTGACTGGAATTGTGCGAGGAAAAGCATTTTTACATGTTTTGCGCAGACGTCCGATAGGTTGTCCAGACTCACGGAAACTTACCCTATAATGCCAGATGTGATGGATATGATAGAGAGCGACATTGACTAGACTATTTTTCTAATGACATTTGTACTTTGAGAAATGAATGCTGAAGGAAATAAATCTTTAATTAAATACATCATTTTGCGATCTGTTCCAATTTAAAAATTAAAGAAAGAAAAATAACATAATTCTAAGTAATATATATATATTTTAAGTAATTTTCTTAATATATATATATTACTTAAAAGTTACATATAGACAAAATTTAATATACTTATCGTATTAATTTGTACGGTTTATAATTAAGATCGTATTGTAACTTTAGCGTCTCTCTCTCAAAGTGCATTTTTATTGCAGTAAATACATTATTGTACAGGGGGGCGAGACAAAAATTATGATTGAAAGTTGGGTCGCCAGTATTGAAAGTTTGAGAAACACTGCTTTTAATGTATGAGTGGTGCACAGAGTATTTTATGACTAATTAATTAATACTAAATTAAGAACAAGTTTAATAAATATTAGCTACTTCCATGGGCTTGTCTTACAGAGCAAAGTTTTTGAAAGGAGTTTTAAGATAAGAAATTGACCCTCTGAGTTCATTTTCTATATTTAGCTGATATCTATATTTTGTCTTCTAAGCAACCACCGCATTTTGTAATATGTTCCAATTTAAAAATCAGAGAAAGCAAAAATAACTTAGTAATTATCCTATTACTTAACTTTTTTTTGCTTAAAAGTAACATATACAAAATTTAATACTTATGTCATGAATTTGTACGGTTTATAATAAATATTGTTGCTTTATCGTAAAAGTGCATTATTATTGCATTCAGTAAATTATTATGTATAAGGGGGGGCGCGATAAAAATTGTGATTGAAAAGGGGGGGCGCCAGTATTGAAAGTTTGAGAAGCACTGGCTTAGATAATACGGGCAAGGGGTCTCACTGTTGTTTTCTTTCCAGACCGGACCGGTCTCCACTCAGCTGCACTGTGTCCTTCGCTATTTTTTGTCCTGGTCTCTTGGGCCTTGCCAGACTTCACTCTTGCTTCTCGACTCTCTCATCTTTAGGTGGACTGAACAACCTCCTCATCTGTCCTTGATTTGATGGTCCTGGAAGTACCTCAGGTTCCTGCGAAGGGTGTGTATTAGTGTTCTTCCTCATATTTTTACGTGATCTAGAACAGTGGTGCGCAAACTTTTTTCTACTGCGACCCCTTTTGTAGAGAGAAAAATTTTGGCGATCCCTAGAGATAAATATTCCCAAATACGATGTAAATAAGCGCATTTCTTTCGTTTTATCGAATAAAAAAACATTTTTGACACATATTAATATTATTTATAATTTGAAGAAAATATTTTTTGTATAACATAAAAATCTGTAAATTGTCTTTTAATGAGATGTATGTGGCTACAAGTTTCTGATTATCTCATCGATGTTCGGATGTATGTTGATAATTGCAATTCGCATATCATCTTCAGGGTTCAAACGAGAGCGGTACTTAGCTTTTATTGAAAATAATTTGCTAAATCCAGTTTCATATAAATGCGTTGATGCAAATTGTATTAGTAATCTGATGGCATTCTTGCATAGAACGGGATATTGCTTTTCCACGGATAGCCAAAACTTTTGGTAAGGCTGAGTCTTAAATTGATTTCGAAGAGTATAATCACTAATCAAATCTATCAATTGTTCTTTCTCATTAATTTGAAGAGTTCAACTACATATGTCGTAGGAAAATGGGGATCACGAATCTAACCAAGATCGCTTTCAAGAAAATCCTCGAAACTTCTCGAAAAATTTTCTTTTAACTTTTCAATAAGATTGGAAATGATCTTTTTAAATGTAAATATATCGATATTATTGCCTTTGTGTGTGATAAAATCGTTAAAGCAAGGGAACATGTCGGTGTTGTTTTTATTCTGTTCAGTTTGCCAGAGTCTAAGCTTATTTTTAAAAGCTTGAATTTTACTGGCTGAAGTTATGACAGTTGAATTCTCACCCTACAAGCTCAAATTTAAGTCGTTCAGTTTTTAGAAAATATCAACTAAATAACTCAGCTTTCCTAGCCAAACTTCATTGATATAATAACTTGCCATTCTATGTTTCTTTTCGCTTAAAAACATGTACACTTCATTTCTCAAATCAAATATCCGTCGTAGTATTTTCTCACCTGAGAACCATCTGACTTCGGTGTGTAACAGTAATCTCTCATATGTTGAGCCCATCTTATTGCAAAGTATTGAAAAGCTGTTAAGACTGTTGCATTGAATGCAGTTAATTGAACTAACAGCGTCTTGTAATATGTTGTGCAACTCTTCATCCATATATTTTTTTAACAAGAGCTTGCCTATGAATCAGACAGTGATTAAATACCATATGAGGCGTCACTTTCTGGATTAAGCCTCTGAGCCCTTTCTTCGAACCTGTTAATGCTGCAGCACCATCAATCAGTACAAACCGCAACACGGTTTGCTTAGGTAATGGACTTTGCTACAAAATATTTATTTATTACTTCGAATATTTTTTCTCCAGTTGTTTTTCCTTCCAAGCTTTTGCAACATAAAAACGTTTCTGTTATATCTTCATTAAAAATAAATCTAACGTAAATAATTAGTTGTGACATCTTAGTAATATCGGTAGTCTCGTCCAGTTGTAAGGCAAATACAGATTAATTTTGTATGCGTTTATGACTTCTGACTCGAGATTTCACGACATTTTGGAAATCCGCCGAGACACGGTATCTCTTGATAATGGTATTGTTTTTAGTTCATTTCCACATTTTTCGTCATGCATAATTGATGTCATCTTAGTTGCTGCAGGATGGATAAGGGATTCTCCAATTGTATGGGGTTTCATTGTTTTTCCTATTAGATAAGAAACTTCTAAAGAAGCTCGTAATGCTTTCTGAGGTATTTTTGTAAATTTCTTTAGATTTGCGCTTTAAATTTTCAGATTTTCAGCTCGTCTTTGAAAAAAATCGGCATGTTTATTTTGAAGTTATTTATGTTTAGTTTCCAGATGCCTTTTTAATTTAGCTGGTTTCATGCTCTCCTTTGCTAATTTTTCGTTGCAAATGACACATATCGGGCGTTCTACATCATCAACAACACAAATCGTAAAACCATACTTAATAAATTCCTAATTGTATTTTCTTATTTTCTTAGATGGGGCATTTAGTTCAGAATTTTGAGACTCCACTAGCTGAAGATGTACTTGGTGTACGTATTACACATTTATCCATTATGAATATAGGGGTTAAATTTTTTTAACTAAAACAAATAAAAAATTGTCATTTTTTCTTCGAGAAATTCAATAACATTAACAGAGATCTTTCTCTAATGATAGCACATACCTCATAACAAAGAGCAGCAAAGCCCGATAAAAATATAAAAAATCATAACTACACAACGTCACATGATAAAATTCTAGGAGAAACTAAAAAAATTGCAGGTCAACTGTTACATGCTACAACTTTACATGGAAACGCGCACTAAAACATTCAGCGATAATTCTTGGTCATTTGGTTGGCCTTGGCTTGGTACGCATGTCTACAAGATGACTCCCACAGCCCTTGATTAAACACTCCATCTCGTACGGTGCGCACCGTTCGACACAGTACGTATAACATCAATACGTCGCACAAAAAGCCGCTTTTCAGTAAAACTGGCGAATTTCCGCTAAGTGAGCGTCATCTACCGGAGTGAAAAACTTGCGTCTTCACACTTTACATACATTACGCATTACGGTCAAAGAAAGAGCGAACAGCAGGAAATTGCAATTAAACAGTGTTGTTGTTGTTCTCGTGTCCATGAATAAATGCAGTAGATATCACTAAATTCCGTCGAAAGTCTTGATCACTGCCTCTGCTATTCTGTTAGCATCAGGGCTATACAGGAGCTCCCGCAAAGAGTCCCTCAGAGGGACCATTCCCATTTTTAGTAACTTTGTTGCGATGGTTGGGCATTCCAAGATGTGATTGGGCGTCAGTTGAAGATCTGGGCAGTGTTTGCATTGAACATATGATCTTGTCTTGTCTGGGTGAATCTTCATGCCCTTAAGGTGTTCAGTTCTCAATCTGGCAATTGTGGATGTTATAATTCGGGGACAGTCAAATTCCGTAACTAGGGGTTTTTTAAAAGTGTGATTCATAATTCTATGTTTGGCTACTGCGTTAGCATCATCAAGTGTGATGGTGGTGCACTTATGTTCGATGTCTCTAGCTTCTTTGGCGAGGCTATCTGCACATTCATTACCCTCAATGTTGACATGTGCGGGTATCCATTGCAAGATACAGGAATTTCTTTTGTTGTGCAGCTGTTCTAGAAGGGTAATAATATCACAGGAGATGTTAGTCTCTCCATTTCTTATGGCTTCAATAGCTGATTTAGAATCTGAGAAGATTACTAATCCTTCTGTAGAATCAATAACATGTGGGTTTTGTTGATATAATATAAGGGCCTCTCTATATAATTGTCACGAGTTCACTCGTGAAGTTTGAGGCGATTATGCCTGTGTTAATTTTGTGTTTGTAGTTATTTCCATCTGGGAGGAGTAAGATGATTCCGGCACCTCCATTGCTGAGGGATCTGTCTGTGGAACCATCGGTGTAGGCGATTGCAAAGTTATCTTGAGAGAGTACTGCTATCGTTTTCAGTCCTTTTTGTCTGAGAGTTACAGGGTCTTCTTTTTTGGAACATGGCTGCAACAATTCCAATTTGAAACAGGTATTCTTTGGTGGGTTTTTTGGAATGAGGGGCTCCTGAAGGAACTCCAAGGAGAAATGATCCAAATTGAGTTCTTTTCTGATTTCACTATCAAGTTGGAGAGTCGAAGATCTTTTGAGCCTTGTAGAATGCTTCCATTTATCAAAAACTCTTCTAGAGATATGGTCCAAACCCTATGAGCGTAGTTTATTAGTGAACTTGATAGTGGCAAGTTTGCGCCTGCTTTCTAGCGGAGGCAGGCCGCATACTTGTTCGGCCTTTTCATTATTGGTTGATAACACTGCTCCAATAATAATTTTGGCAGCTCTGTGTTGTACAGAATCAAGTTTCCGCTTAACAGAAATAGAGGCCGGAGTCCAAATTGGGGTCGCATATTCTAAAACCGGTCTGATAACAGTGCAGAAAGTGCTTTTTAGGGTTTGAGGTCTTGATCCCCAAGAGGTTCCGCATAGCTTTCGAAGAATATTCAGTTTTCCAAGAACTTTGTTGGTAGTTTGTTCGATGTGCTTTGAAAAGCGGAGTTCGGGATCTAAGGTTACTCCAAGATAGGTGGGTAGGTCAACTTTTTTGATTTGAGAGTTCTGTATTTTGATATTAGCATTAAAACTGCTTCTGTGTCGTCTATCGGTAGAGAAGATGCAGTAGTTTGTTTTGTCTACGTTGATGGTTAATTTAAGATTCTCTGCCCATTCAGCAATACCTTTCAGTGTTGTGTTTAGGGCCTTTTCCGATTCTGTAATGTCATTGTGTGAGTGCCATACAGCAATATCGTCAGCGTAGTAGGCGATATTTGTGTCTGGGTGAATATGATGGTGGATGGTGTTCATAAAGATGAGAAAGAGCAAGGGGCTTAAGACAGAGCCTTGAGGAACTCCAGCCCACATTCTGCGAGATTCTGAAAGTGCCCCGTTAAATCTAACGGAAAATTTTCTTCCTCTGAGAAAATCATGTATCCACAATAACGCTTTGCCATTAATTCCGGTGCCTTGGATAGTATGGACCAGTTTTTGACGCCAAACTCTATCAAATGCTGCTGAGATGTCCAAAAATACTGCTAAAGTTTTCTTGTGAGGCTTTTCATGAAAACCATCAATTATCGACTGGTTCAGGTAAAAGAGCTGGTCGGTAGTACTATAATGGGTTCGGAAAGCTGTTTGATAGAAGTGAAGTTTTTTGTTTTCGATGAGCCAGTTCATAAGCCTACGGTGGATAACCCGTTTCATGAGCTTGCAGAGGGTGCTGGTGAGGGAAATTGGCCTATAGTTTTGCACTCTGAAGTATTCTTGTTTGGTTTCAGAATTGGAATGACGGTGGAAAGTTTCCAGTAAATGATGGCATTTCACTCTTTATATGTACACTGTATGATATGCGGTGCACTGTATGTACACTGTATGGTATGCAGTGCACTGTATGTACACTGTAATAATGCATTTCATAAAAATTTGGTGACCCCAAAAAACTTCTGGCGACCCCTAGTTTGCGCACCTCTGATCTAGAAGATATTGACAATGGAACCCCTCTCTTCAGCCCCTGTGACGGTACATGGGCTTTCCTTTTATTATGTTCATAGTCAGATCCTTTAAAGGATCTTTTCCTACATATTTTTGTTCTCTTTCTCTCATTCCTCTCTGCCGTGCCCCTCGACTGCGTTTAACTCTCAGATCCTCCGATCCGGCATTTTCCTTATCCGATTTACAACCCGTATTCTCTAGGGTTTTCTAGAACGTCTGGATTTTTCCGAGTTCGACCTATTTGACCAATTACTCGATCCCTTTCCCTCATATGTTGTCTCATTAATACTATCACAACTACTTGTGTCATAATTTCTCGGATGATAAATTCGTACCTGGTCAACATTTACTGTGACCTTTCTTCCTCTTTTCCAAATGGTCAAATTGTTGTTTTGAACTTCCAACACTCTGTAAGGCCCTTCAAATTTAGGCATAAATTTTTCCACAACTCTCCTGCCCGCTGCACTAACAAAATGAGTTTGTACCAAGACTAAACCGTTAACTTTGATGTTAACCGCTCTCCTTTTTCGATTATAATATTTCTCCCACGTCTTATGCCGTCTCTGCCTCGCCTTATCAAATAATATTTCAATATTGCCTCCCACATATTCTGCATCCTCCGTTACCAGTACTAATTTACAAAGAGGCGTGATAATTTTTCTACATAAGAATAATTCAGCCGAAGTTTTACCAATAGTTTCATTCACTGCTGTGCGTAACGCGAAAGAGAACTCATAGAGGAATCGCTCCCAGTTATCGTGATTTTCCTCTACGAAACTAGCAATCATCTGCACTAAAGTGCGGTTTACTCTTTCCCTTAAATTAGCTTGCCGCCGATACGCTACAGTTTTCATATGTTTTATGTCCAACCTGTGACTTAAGTGTTTGAAGACGTCAGATATAAATTGGGGACATTATCACTAATCAATAAATAGGAACTCCATATCGTGAAATATAATTTTCAAAAAGGGCCTTATCTATGGCCTGGGCCGAAGCTTTTCTTATAGGTATAAGCTCACTCCACTTAGTGAAGTGGCCAGTTATTACTAAGATAAACCTATATCTTTCGGGTCGAGATGCTGGGTAGGGGCCTAGTAAGTCTAACGTCACGATTTCATTGGGGGTAATTAGATACTATCAGAATAATCGAGATACTCGATTTTATAATTAAATTTTTTACACCAGTCACAGGTTGATACATATTTAAATATATATTTCCTCGTATACGGAAATTTTAAATATGTCTTTTTCTTTCCTAAATGGCCTGCTAATGGTTGATCGTGAAATTTGTTCATTATTGCGTCACGAAGAGATTGAGGAATGCATACTTTGAGTTCCCCAAGAGTTGTACAATACTTCTCTCGTGTAAAAGAGTAAACCATCAATTAACTTAAAATCCTAGGACCAACCCTCGCATACAGTTGCATTAACCGAACCATCGTTTGGATTTTCCAAATAACGATAGAGATATGCCCTAACTCAGAATCTTCCCGTTGTTCTTGAATTAATTTTTCCATAGAGTTCAAAGCTAAGGCTTTAAAAGCCGCGCACGAAATTTGTGATCCTTCAACATTGTTTACCGGCTTCCTAGATAGTACGTCCGCAAAAACGTTCTGGGAACCAGACCGATGCTTCCATTCAATATTAAACTCCGATAGTTTAAGCGCCCATCTAATCAATCTACTACAGTGCTTCTCAAACTGTGCGGCACGCCCCCCTGGGGGGCGCGATGACCTTACGAGGGGGGCGCGAGCATATTGAAAATAAAAGATTTAAAAAATAATTAGTTTACTGGAATGAATTAAAACAAAATACTTTCAGACATAATAAAAAATGCACTTTTACTCTGATATAATTTATAGGCGATATTAAACCATGAAAAATAAAAAACTTCTTCAATACCTAATTAGCTATCTTTGATCCTATAACCAAATAAAAAACTTTTATTTCATTTGCTGTCATCCCGTGAAAGAGATTTTTTTATTACGCTTTTTTTTAACCTAACATACTACTCTTTCAGAGAGAAACCAGATCCCGGACCCAGAATCGAAAAACTTTAGGAACATAAAAAATTCATCACTGTCATTATTTTTGAAATACTGCACATTATAGCTGTAATCTGTTTGACCTTCTAAGTTAAGTTTTATGATATTTGGAAAACCACGGAGAGCACACACACAAAAAAGCACATGAAGGATTACTTGGCCAAGACATATTTTTATAAATATTCTCAATGTATAAAGCATAACGAAAAACGTTTCACACAATTTTTTAGCAGTAACATACATATTATCATAATGAATATACTTTTTACCCGGAAGTAGTCGCGCGGGACACACAGATTACGAAATCGTTAATTCTGGCAAAACTGTTTATTTATTACCAAAGAAAAATTGAAAAGTCCTTGAAAGTAGTTAAGTAAACTTTCTCTTAGCTAAATTATTCACTGGAATCATGATTTGTATCGTGTACAATAAAATAATTATAAAAAAAAGGATTGGGGTGACTCAGTAACCCCGACCGTACCGAGTGCGCGCCTGCTCCCGGGTTAAAACATGTTGAAGTCTTTTCACTTTAAATATTAAAAATAATACAATTATTCTTCATCGATATTTTATATTATTGATCATTATTTAACATCAGTGGCGCACACAAGGGGGGGGGGCGGAACCCCCCCCAAAGCCCTTGATATTTTTCCCGATTGATTATAACTCAAAGTTTATAGTACGCAAAATTTAGTTAAGTATTTGTTATTAATGATTAATTTTATTAGTTAATGCTAATTATTTATTCAAGAATTAGTTTTTTACTGTGTTTTGTTCCCGAAAATCGACAAAATCAAAAGGAACCTGATACAAGATTGGTGAACTTTCGACCCCAGACCCCCCTTGAAAAATTCCTGTGTGCGCTACTGTATAACATCAATTATAAATGCTAATTCTGTGAGGCTTAAAATTACAATTCGCTTAAAACTAATTATAATTTGAGCAACGATTTAAAAAAAATCATTTTACGTTTTTGTAAACATTGTCGAGCACTTGGCTTTGCGCTTCCCTAACAATTCAGCTATTATATCAATAATGTTTTATTTTCTTATAAATGAACTCGAGCAAAGAGTGGGCACTTCAGCCGGTATACTTTTAATGTATCAGTGCTGCACAGAATATTTTATAACTAATTAGTTAATACTAAATTAAGAACAAGTTTAATAAGTATTAATGACGTCCATGAGCTTGTCTTGGAAAGCAAAGTTTTTATAAGGAATGCTTATTATTAGAAATTGACCCTCTGAGTTCTTTTTCTATATTTAGCAGATATCAATATTTTGTCTTCTAAGCAGCTACCGCATTTTGTAATATGTTCAATTTAAAAATTAGAGAAAGGAAAAATAACATAATAATTATCCTATTTTATTTATTTATTTATTTTGCTTAAAAGTAGTATACAAAATTTTTTTAATACTTATGTTACTAATTTGTATGGTTTATAATTAAGATCGCCTATTGTAACTTTAGCTTCAAAGTGCATTATTATTGCATTCAGTACATTATTAATGTATAAGGGGGGGCGCGAAAAAATTGTGATCGAAAAGGGGGCGCCAGTATTGAAAGTTTGAGAAGCACTGATATACTAGATAAATTTCCCATTCGTGAGCTTTGTTAACGCCACATGATCCGTTATGACCTTTACCGGCAGTACCCCAAAATAAGTTCGAAACTTATTCAACGCCCATATCACCACCAGACACTCACGTTCCGTAACTGTGTAATTTCTTTCGGCCTTGTTCAGAGTTCGAGAGCCGAATACAATAGGTCTTTGATTTTGATTCAACACAGCGCCAATTCCGACCCCACTAGCATCCATAAATATGTTGAATTGCTGCTGAAAATTTGGTAATTGTAAAACTGGTGCCTCTGTTAATGCTCGCTTAACTTTGTTAAAGGAATCCTCTGCCTCCGTTGACCAATTAAATTTTGTCCCCGTTTTCTTTAATCTATATAAATGGTTCACAGATATCTGCATAATTTTGAATAAATTTTTGGTACCAACCGGCCATCCCTAAAAATTTTGACACTTCCTTATTGTTTTTCGGTGGCTTCACTTCCGTGATCGCCTTGACCTTGCTATCATCGGTTTTAATTCCGTCCTTACTAATTATTAGTCTTAAATATTTCAATTTGTCACGTGCAAAGTGACACTTATCCTTATTTAATGTTAGACCTGCGTCTCGCAACAATGTAAATACCTGATTTAAATTATCTACGTGTTCAGTAAATGATGGATGCGTAATAATTACGTCGTGCATATAACAACTAACAAAACGCCCTAGAACAGGTTTAAGTATCCTGCCGATTGCTTTTTGAAAATTTGACCCCGCCCCTGAAAGGCCAAATGGCATGTGGTTAAACGCAAAAGTGCCATTTCGCGTAATAAACGCCATCTCTAGGACTAAACAATATCTCTAGGACTTATGGCCAATTGAAAGTAACCCGATTTTAAATCCAATATCGACATGATGCCGATAAACAGAATGTTTGTGATCAGATCATCTATCAACGGTAATGGATAACTCGGATACTTAGTTATCGCATTGAGTTTGCGATAGTCAAGCGCGAATCGATACGCCCCTGGAGAATCTGGAGAAAGGCCGTTATTTTTGCGTGTTAATACTGCAGGTGACGCGTATGGTGATTGAATAGACCGATTAGTACCCTCCTTTAACATTTTCTCAATGTGATAGTCGATTGTTTCCTGTTTGACTCTATCATAACGATAAGTTCTTGACACTACTGGCCCCTGGTCCCCAGTATCGATTTCATGATATAATACACGAGTTAACCCAGACTTGTTTGAAAATAGACCCTGAAAACTATTAAATAAATCTTGTAATTTTTGTTTCTGCCTGCAACCCAGTTTTGTATTGGATAGATCATTCTCGACCGGCTTTAACACTATTGGCCACGGTTTAATTTAGTCATCTGGAATGACTAATGATTTCTTATCGAAATCTAAAGTTAGTCTTGAATTCTTCATAAAATCAATTCCGAGAATGCACTGGTACTGAAAATTATCAAGAATATGAAATTCCCAGGTTTTCCGAAATTCTCGGATCTGTAATTCAACCCGCCCTAAGTGGCAACAAGGGTCGTCACTACTCTGTCTTTTGACTCGGTCGATATGAAAGGTAGACCTCTTCAGACACAAATGGTTTTTCTGCTCCTGCGATGAACGCTTCGTTCAAAAGAATGGGAACACAAGCAAGATCTCATCCTTAATGAGGAAATCCTAATAGTACGTCGCTCTATATCCTGAATGAGTGAATATTAACGTCACACTGTTCAGCTACACGAGGGCTTTTGGTGACGTCATTTGGAACCATGGTCAAGTGACGTGGACAACACCTGAGCTGGCACCCCCCCTCTCGTAACTATCACACCACACCAACGGGAGGACGTTTCAGCACTCGACAGATTTAGCGTGCATCGCTGCCCTACACGGCGGGTCTTTAGTGGTACTGGGTTCGAACTCGTGACAAAGCCAGCCACGATCCGATACCTATACCACTCGGCTATTGCGGCCGTTCTATATCCGGATGATTTGCTGTACTTAGCGATCGATCACCCCGAGACTTGCACCGATCGCTTAAAAGTTGAAATACCTGTTTTGACCATTCTGACCTCTAAAAGCACCGTTCCTCGAGCGACCTTGTCGACTGCCGTGATTATTGAATCTATGATCAGACCTGCGATTATCACCAACACCTTCACCTCCAAATCTGTTGGATTCCTTCTGCGGTCTGCCAGTGTCTTGGTATCGGTTGTCAACTCTGGTATCCCGACAGTTCTCCTGCCTGTTCCTGTTTGTGAATTGATTATTCGCTCTATGAGTTGCGTTTCGGCAATCATGACTCGAACCCCTGGTCATTCTATTTAGAAACCTCTCCTCATACTTATCAATTAACTGTAGAAGACTAGACGTAGTCTGCGCGTGTCGTACCTCCACATAATCTAAGTTTAGGCTCTAAACGTCTGATAATATGATCCAGAAGTTTTTCTTCCGCCATTTCTAATTTTAATTGTTTGTGTATCTTTAATAATTCATACAAAAACTCGGAAGGTCTCTGGTTTTAATTTTGGTACGACGCATAGAAACGAGTTTTGAGCTCCGACCTATTTCGAACCACGGGGAATTGCTCTGTCAAAGCTTGTTTTAAGTGCGCGTAATCCGTTGCATTTTCCTCCACAACCTTATAACCTAAAACATCAAACCAATCTAGTGCCCGTGAGATGACCCTTCAGATATGCACAAGCCAGTTGTGTGGGTATCTCGTAATATATTAAATTGTTATCAATGTTTTCCAAAAAGTCCGAAACATTTTCCACTCGCGAAAAAATTTGCTCAGGGATTACTCGAAAACTAGATCCAACTCTCTACTCGGGCTTTCTATTGCGTTGAACGCCACTGTGGGAACCCCCCCGGGTTCCACCTTAGACACTAAGATTGAATTGAGGCAAAGAATTACCAGACGACATTTTTACAATGACAAATAATTTTTATTCACTTGAATCAATTATCAACTTTCTAAATACAAATACAAATCAATATGTCTACGTCAATTGGATTGAACTTGACTAATTAAATTAAATCACGAAATATGATACTCAACTATTAAACTCAATATCGAACGGGTTTACCGGAATAAGAGGACCGAGAGATGTACGTTATTTGAATTATTAGCTATTATTAGCTAACTCTAATATTTCTTTAATCTTATTATCCGATAATTGAATTATGAATATCACCTGACTTTTACTACTTCACTCCTTTCCAGTCGTCTTAAACTTTCCGAATGTAGATCGCTGCCTGACAATCAGCCATAAACTAATCACACTATCAACTTGAACCTTCTTAGCACTCCGTCTATGTATCTCTTGGCTGAATAGCCTTCTCCGCTAACCTACAACACTCTCCTTATATACTTTGATTCATTTGCATATCTGTTTCCTCCTTTTAGAGCTGGATGGAAATATACGCGAATTTACAATCCCCAAAGACGCCCAAGAGTATTAGTGATAAAGTGCCGTATAAATCCGTCACAAGGTTACCGATCCCTGAGCTAACCTAACCATGTTAGCAGCCGAGCAAAGACTGGTGAAATTGGCTCAACCTTTTCACGCCAAAGTTAGCTCCAGAGTGAATGAGAGATTAAAATGTTGATGGGACAAAATTAAATCATTCTGAATGAAGCAAGAGCAATACAAACGCATGTACGCATAACTGAATGTGCAATATTTTTGATGCATGATTGAAATCAATTATTCTTTCTCTGACTTAACGCTATTAAATTGAAAGTGTAATTCCAATTAGCTTTTAAAAAAAATCAAGGAAATCAAAATGTTACAGTATAATATTAATTAATTATCAGTTATTTACTAAATCAAATAACAGAAAAATTTCAAACAACTCTCTACCTTTATTTTTATTGAGTTGATATAATTTATTTTTCTTTATAAATGATATAATTAAAGCTGAATTCCCTGCATCTTATTTTAATTTTGTTTCATGAGAAAAGTAGCAATGTAACGATATCCCCCCTAAAAATTCATAAACGCTTTTACTTGAATGTATTTGAATTAAAACATCTTCGATTTAACCCCATAATAACCCTTACAGGTGCAAATTATTTTTTATCTTTAAATAATAAATTCTTATGCTTATGAATACTATATAGACCCCAACGACACTGGGAAATATATTAAAATAATTTCCGCTCCCCCACCCCCTGGAGCGCAGACGGTACCTGCACGATCGTGCAGGCTGGGCTTTTCTGTGAAACAGGTCAATGATGAAATTTTAGGAGTTATACATTGGTAGCTCTAAGTTGAAAGAAGAGACAATCTTAATTCAACTAAAACTGCTACAAACAAGGAAATTATTGATGTGTAATTAGTTCTTTTATTAACTTATTATTTATTTACCGTGAAAATCTTTTCTTTTGTTTTCGACAAGTATAAATGAACATTCCTTTCTCACAACTTGTTTTCGAACTACTTTCGTAGTTTTCAAATGTGCACTTGCAAGGCCTTGAAATGTCATCAACACTTCGCAAACGGCTATACGAGTCAAGCCTTTTATCCTGGAAGGGCCAGTATAAAAGGCATGATATGTATAACAGGTGAATCATAACATCTCCATCTTTTTGTGAGTGGAATCACAACATTTATCTTCATCAATTAAAAGGCTTTTGTTAGTAAGTGGAGAGGCTGCTAACGTTTCAACAATCTCTAACTTAAATTTTTGGAGGAATTTTATTTGATATTGCATCTTGCTTGCACAGAAAAACCAAGAATTTGCAACAACTAAATGAATTAGTTCAAGAGACTTTGATCCTAAAGAATGATCCAAAAGTGTCTTTCAGTTTCAAATATTTCCATGCCTTTCTTCCGCGCTCTCATTTGAACTTGATTCTCCTTTTAGTAGACATGATTCGAATGATTTGTTCGCAGCATTGTCATCATCCGAGGGATCACTAGAATTCTAATCTAAATTCAATCTGATTTATTCATCAATTGCAAAATTTCTTCTTGTGTGAGAATTCTCTCCTCGCTTTATACACCTGAAAAAAGTTTTTAGTTAAAAGTTTATACAGTATTCCATGAAAAATAATAAAATGTATCAGAAAATTTTTATTATTTTTAAAAAAATAAAATATTTATATATGTAAACCACTCCTTACTAACTTCCTCTGAAAAACCTAGATTTTATTTTGGGGGGAAGGGATGCAGATATCTGTGTAAATCATGAAAATGCCATACCCCTCATCTTATACACATAAGAAAAAATTAATAGTAAGAAAATATCCAGAGAAAGAAAAAAAGGGACTCGCCCATAGAAATCCCAACGAAATATGTTTTTAATTTAATGTAGCGATATATTTCGTCTTTATTTAAGATTTTATCAATATTATTGAAACAGAAAAGAAAACTTACATAACAAGAACTTACCTTTACAGCTGAGGGGACTCAAGCAGCGGGTAACGAAATCCCGAATCCTACAAGCCACATTAATAGAGTATAATTAATATTTTTTTCATTTTACAATTATTTAAACATGAATACAAAAATTTGTATCCAAGCAATTAGAAATATATCGATAATTACCTTCTGGCGATAGATAAAAAGAAGACGTGTTTTCGTTGCATTTGAAATCAAAGCTAGATTTCCCAGCTGAAAGTAAATAATAGTCTACAACCAACGTCTGTTGATAAAAACTAATACTTTACGCTTTCTGCAAATCCGTTCAATCGTTAGATACGGGATTTTCTTACTTACGACTTTTCCAGAAGTAACAACGTATAAAAATATGTGGCATAAGTTCGATATACGGACTTTTTTTTTTTTTTTTTTTTGGCGCCTTTATCGGGCGATTCTGCACCAGATTCTGGCTGCCCTAATTCCCTTCGTTTTCCAGTCGGGTTCCGCGGTCTTTTAGTTTTATGGCGGATTTTCCAATCAGAGCAACAGTTATTTTTTAAAAAAAAAAAACTTTCTAGGACAATTTTAATTTCTATTGGATTCTTTGTAACATTCTTCTTTTCCTTTTGGATTCCCAACTGTTTGACATAGATATTTACCCGGACAAAACTCTTCAATTCTTTTATTATTACCTTATTTCTTATTCCATATTATTTATTAATATTTCTTTTTAATTACTGATAAATTACTTAAGTGATTAGTTGACTTAATTCTATCATATTAGGGGCAAAGTACCACGTTTTGTGTCGTTTCAAAAAGGAAAGGAGGATTTTACAACCCTATGGTTTCCTTGGCAACTAATGTCGCTTAAAAGAAAATTGGCGATTTTTCAAAAAAAGTTCGTATATCGAATTTGTTGGATTTCGAAAAATCAAATTTATTCAAATATATACGTATTAGTTGAATTATATACTTATCGATGTATTATAAAAGTATTCATATTTGAAAAAAAAAAGGTGTTATTATTTTTCAGTCCTTTTTTAATAGTCCTTTCCTGAGATTTCTTTCAAAACGAATTTCATTAGCCGTTATATTCTTTTATTAACTTATAAATATCTTCAATAATTATTATGGAAGCAATATCGTCGCTACTTTACATCATTTTAAAAATAATGCAAAGTATTTGTTTCAAATTTATGTTACGAGATGGCAGCACGAGCAAAATGTCAAATACCTTTATTCCATTGGGATGCAAGTAAAGATGGATTCTCTTATTGTTAGATTAGTGATTCTGAATCACTGTGCCGCGGCACTTTAGTGTGCCACCAAACTTTTTTAAATTTTTAATTATATTTTGGAAAAAAAATTGGGAACAGAATCATTCGGCCGTTTTATAGAAATAAATTAAGGGCATTTGTGGTATATTTAACTTATCCTTTCGTGGATAGATGGGATAGATGAATAAAAAAAAAATTTGATTTTCGTAATCCGTTTGGAATAACGGATACATCTGTAAATGAATTCATTTTGAATGAAGAGGAAAAAATAATTTCGCTCTTTATTAATCGAGATTTAATTTCAAAAGATTCGTAAAAATCAATTAATTCATTGTGGATTAAAATTAGAGGCGATGATCTCATAATAGCCGAAAAGCTTTAAAAGTATTATAACAATTGTATATATCTTATTTGCTTGAATTCAGATTTTCAGCATTAAAAAATATATAAGAGCAAAAGAGATCGACACTTTTAAATGTAGAAGATGAAATGAAAGTGTTATTATCATTTTTATACGACCAGTTATAAAAGAAATCATCAAAAACTAGCTGGTATATCCGTTCTTCGCACGGGTGAATTGAAAAATTAAACAATACAGATTGAAGGATAAAGAAGTTTACAATGAGTTCATTTTACGTGAATTGCACACTAAAAACACAATAAAAAGCTTTTTGTATATTTCAGCTGAAGAAAAAACATGTTTGTTGAATTTTATGTCTGTAGATCTAATAAATGATAAAAGGGACTTTTTTTATTTATAGATCCCCGTAACTTTCTTGTGGGTCGATTTTTGAAAACACCTTCTTAAGCTGATCTCTGCTCAGCAAAACAAACACATTGTTATAAATTTTGTGTAAGGAACACTTAAAATGGTGTAAATAATTTATATTTAGAAGTGTTATACTTTCAGCTTTATTTACACTGCTCGCCACCGCAAATGCAACACCCTGAAAGAAGCATGCAAATAACATGAAATTTACAACATGCATTAGCGGAGGTGAGATGTGGTTAGAATTTCAGCGCACATCACGCGCGCCTGTTGCGCCACCTCAAAACGCTATTTAAGGCTTGGAGATTGCGACGATTTCAAGTTCGGCAATTGTGTTTTTCTTGTGTTTTTTTCAAAAAATGATCAGTTATGTCTCGTAGAAAACAGCGATCAGATTTTGATCAAGTATCCGAGTTCGACAGAGGAAGGATAGTGGCCTATCGAGATTGTTGTATTATCTTTCAGGGAAATGGGTAGTCGTGTTGGACGAAACCAAACAACTGTAATGCGGATATGTGACCGTTGGATGCAGGAGGGTACGATGGACCGACGGGGTCGATCGCATCCACCTCGGTGCACTACTTCACGTAAGGACAGGAAAATTGTATGCATGGCAGTGACGGATCGCTCAGTCACATCACGAACCGTAGAGCAGCACATTGAGTCTGTAACGCATCATTCTGTGTCTGCACGTACCATTCGAACGCCGTTTACAGCAGAGTCGTCCATATTTCAACTGGATAATGCGCGACCACACGTGGCACGCATTGTCCACTGGTTCTTCGTCAATCACCAGATTGAATTGCTTCCCTGGACGGCTCGCTCTCCGGAACTTTCGCCGATAAAAAACAAGTGGTCCATGGTTGCTCAACGATTGAATCAGATTACACCCCCAGCTGCCTCACCAGATCAACTTTGGCAACGTGTGGAAGCTGCTTGGTCTGCTCTACCCCAAGAACACATCCAAAGTCTCTTTGAATCAATGCCGAGGCGTGTGGCAGTGGTGATCTCCAACAATGGCCGCTACTCTGGCTACTGATTCTGGCCGGAACCACACTTCACGGAAGTCCATAAATTTAATCATTTGATACTTGGTCAACATGTTATCTACAAAATAAATTTTGCTGTGATATCTCTCGTCTTTCTTGGTGTTGCATTTACGGTGGCCAGCAGTGTACATTATGTTAAAATTGTAATCTGCCTCCGCCCGTTCAAGCCTTCGCAGTTCCTGGCTTAGACAAAACAATATGGTAAATTTTTTGTTTCCTACATAAATATATTCTTATACTTCCTATATTCTTTCACGGAATTTTTTGCAGATGGCAAAATTTTTCCCTACTTACTTGACAATTATCGTTATGTTTTGGAGACTTCACACAGAATCGTTATAAATTATAGCCTATGTGTTATTCTGATGCATAAGCGACATCATTGTACAGCTTCATTAAAATCCATTCAGCTGTTTCTGCGAGGTAGAGGAACACACACACAGACATACTTTCCCATTTATAATATTGTTAAGAAGAATCAAGCTCAAATTTCACATTAAATGCATCCTTATAATTAATTTGTAATTAATTACTCAATAAACATTTTGTTGTTTCTTTTGTCATATTGCTTTATTTATAACATTGAAAATTATTATCATCAACTATTGTACATAGTGAATTACGGATAACTAAAATTCTTTAAAAAAATTTTTGAAACTGCAAAAAGTTGAAAAAGATCGAGAAGATCGCCCTATTAAGATACACGAGGGCTGTTGGCGACGAACCTCATCCTTTTGAGCTATCATGAAGTGACGAGGACAACACCTGACCCCCTCTCCTAACTTCCATACAACACCAACGGGAAGGTGTTTGAGTCTCGACAGTATTTCGTGCATCGGCCCCATCTACACAGCGAGTCTTCAGCTCGTACTCGTGACACACCAGTCACGAGTCCGTAACTTTTATCCCTGGGTGGCCGTCCTATTTTGGAACAAGATTTTAATTTTCAAAACAACGTTTATTTCCTTCTTTTTTTCCTTGAAAGGGCAGGAAAAATCGCATTTTACGTTCGAATTCTGTTCCCAAAATTTTTTTATCAATGTGTTATCGAAGGCTTCAATTGATTTCCCTCCCATTTTCTATGAGGTATTTTATTTGTCAGTGCTTCAGATAAGGCCTCTTGACTGAGCGCCTATCAATCTCTAAATCCTAACATCTTTTAGAAAGAGCTGTTGAATGCAGAGGGCGGCATTAATAAGCAATCAATTCATTCATATTTGGATTAATATGAAATCAGGAATTCTTTCATATTGCCCCAAGAAAGAATAAAAACTTTGATTTAAAAAATGCTACAAATGGTATGAACTAATTATTAATCGTTACTTATTGATAATTAGTACATTCGTATAAGGCGAGATTATTTAAGAGATCAGGGTACTCACAAGAAAAATCTACTATATTTTCGTTGTCCTTCGTCGCCTCGCACATCAGCTCCTTTGGTTGTCAGTATTAAGCAGTTTACGTCCACCCCTAAAATATTGTGGGGTCCTTTCATCTGACATCCCACCAACAACCAATGGTTGTGAGGAAACCAACACTGGATTTCATCTGGGTAATTCGAGTAATTCCAAGGTGTGTAATTCGAGGTGTAGAAGTGACCCCCCAAGAGAGACGTTGGAAACGCTCGAAAGGAATGGTTGTGTTACCTCCTCCTTGACCCTATTCTGTCGTCTTGAAACCCTGGTAATCCAATGTAAATAGTGTAATGAATATCTGTAGACGTATAATATACCAATAACTTAATTTCTTAAATCTCACCTAATCATCAATTATCCCAGAACGTTACAGTATTCCGCAGGCTCGAATCCAATGCAAGACTTTCGTCAGAGAGTGACGTTCTGAAAAAGACGAAATATTTTCAGGTCTATATATATATATATATATATATATATATATATATATATATATATATATATATATAAAATCTGGTTTCCTTTGTTGCTTTGGTTGCATGAATCCTCCATATATAATTCTTATTTCCAACTAAAATAGATATACAGATCTCGTGGGAATTTTAAAAAGTGTTCAGCGCGATCGGATCAATGTATCAAAATGATATTTCAAACTTCCAGCCATCATGTTAAAATAAATATTTCCAATTCTGGTGAAAAAAATTATCTTTATATATATAAATTTTCTGTGCGTGTGTATATGACTGAACTCCTCCTAAACAGCTGGAGCGATTTTAATGATATTTTTTGTGGGGGTTCAAGTGGATTCGAGAATGGTTTAGATTTACAATTCGGTTCGATATAGCAATTAGTTAAAAATATATGAATTAAAACCACTTTTAATAATCAATTTTTAACGTCAACTTTGATTTGTCTGCATTTTTGCGACACTGTTATTGTTACAACAATGACAAAAGTTGGCGTCGAAAATCAGTTTTCAGCCAAAATGGAATTTCATGACTGCTCTATTGACTGTATTAATTAACTTTGTTTCAAAAATAAATGCTTTTAATATGTGATTAACTTCCCACACACACACACAAATGCATTTTTAAAATCTCAATTTCTACAATGTTTTAAATTTTTCTAATTTAAATTCCTAAAAAAAGATAAAACTATTTTTCGGGCAGATTAGTACATTTTTTTAACCTTTTCCAACGCTGCCAAGTTAATTTGAAATAAAATATTATACAACTTCAAAAAAATTTTGGAATTTTTAACTAAAAAAAAATTTGCTTTCTTTATTCATAAAATATTTTTAAAGAAGATGTAGCCGTAAAAATACAACGAAAAAAATTGGAAAAATCGCCAAATGCCAGTAATAGTTAATTATGGAAAAGCTACCTCACAGAACACACTTATAGTGTATGTGCAGAAAACAACTTACGGAGAGTACGTAAGCAGACAAAAGATTTTTCTGTCAGATAAAGATGTTTTCTTTTTGAATGTTTTCTTATTTTATAAGGATTGTAAATAATGAAGTTTCCGGTAATTTTCCAAATCCAATTTATTAGTTTGAATTTTAAGAAAGTATTCATTGATTCATGTATAAAATAATTTATACGATCTTAGTTTTTAATAATACATCACAACTGATAATTTTCTTTTACAGAAATAATTTACTGAAAAATCTTAAAATATAGAAAAATGCTACCCTGTTTTTATTAAATAGTGCTATTTCCTTTTAAATATTCTTTTATAAAGGGTGCTTTTTTAGAGGTATAGAACTTTAAATTGCAATAAAACAACGATGCATTATTCGATTGACATGAATTTTTTTTATTCGAAAGATAATCTTGTGGCGTATATTTTAAATATGATTTCTGGCATATGACTGCCACGGCTGGCTCGGATGTTGTCCAATCTGGACGTCCAATTTTCGATGACTTTTTCCAACATTTGTGGCCGTATATCGGCAATAACACGGCGAATGTTGTCTTCCAAATGGTCAAGCGTTTGTGGCTTATCCGCATAGACCAATGACTTTACATAGCCCAACAGAAAATAGTCTAGCGGTGTTAAATCACAAGATCTTGGAGGCCAATTCAAATTAGGCGGTCACCAAACGTGTCTTTCAATAAATCGATTGTGGCACGAGCTGTGTGACATGTTGCGCCGTCTTGTTGGAACCACAGCTCCTGGACATTATGATTGTTCAATTCAGGAATGAAAAAGTTAGTAATCATGGCTCTATACCGATCACCATTGACTGTAACGTTGTGGCCTTCATCGTTTTTGAAGAAGTACGGACCAATGATTCCACCAGCCCATAAAGCGCACCAAACAGTCAGTTTTTCTGAATGTAACGGTGTTTCGACATACACTTGTGGATTAGCTTCACTCCAAATGCGGCAGTTTTGTTTGTTGACGTAGCCATCCAACCAGAAGTGAGCTTCATTGCTAAACAAAATTCGCTTATGAAAATCGGGAACAACGGCAGTCTCGTTTTGGGCTCATTCGACGAATCTACGCCTTGTTTGATGATCGTTTTGATGAATTGCCAAACCCAACTGAGAATAAATCACTTGTTAAATAGGTCGCCATCTTGGAAAGTAATGCCAACTTAAACTTCTCTACCTGGAAATAAAACACCCTTTACAAGGAATGTAAACAAATTTTTAGGCTCCTCCCCCCATAGGTCTTCACAATTACATCTGTTTAATCGAAAAATCACACATCCAGATAAAAGCAGTCGTTTCATAGGTAACGGTAGACATTTTTTGATTCATTATTTAAGAAAAATTGGCATAAATTAATAGTTTTTTTAAGAATTAAAGTTATATTGCGTTTTTTTATTTATTATTAAATTATTTATTTAATAATAAATTCGTACATTGTCTGTTTTTTTGAGAACAAAACTAGATTAAGTTAGTTAATTTTTAATCGAAAATAGAAGTTTGAAAAAAAAAAGATCTTATCCCTCGGTGAAAAAAAGGGGGTTCTATACTTGAAAAAAACCCATACAACGCTTCGCTGAACGGAGGGAAAAGAAATCTGTTTGTGTGTGTGACAAAGAGAAGATGTGGAAAAAGTTTCTGAAAAGGGGATTTAAATGACATAAATATAGGAATCACTCACATCGTTCTGTAACACACACAGAAATACTGGTGTCCAGAGAGAAAGGGAAAATTTCCATGGGGATAAAACTGTACCCACGGAAAAAGCCCTTGCAACGCCGAGCTAAATGGCGGGGGAAAAAACCCGCCGACAAGACAAAGTTGTGAAAGAAACTTCGAAAAAGAGTATTTTAATGACATAAATATAGAAATCACAGAAGGGCTGACACTGAAAGGGAATCTTCCAAGGAACATAGCTGTACACTCGAAGAAGCCCGTGCAACGCTGGGCCATTCAGCTACTATAATTATATTATTATAAAATTATATAATTTTTTTAATTATCTCTGCTACTGAGACTGAAATGAATATTAAAGAAAATAAATTAAAAGTAAAAAAACTTTTTTTAAAACAAGCTTTTATTTAAATGCGCTAAAAAGAATAAAATAAACTTTTCTTTTAAACCTTTTTATGCTATCAACTTATAACGTCATTACACAATTTATGAAAAAAAGCTTGTCACGAGATTTAAGTACTCGTATTTACTTGTTTGAAAATTTTAAAAATTAAAATCAAGTTACTTAATTTATTTGTACACAGGTTACTACACAAGATAATCTCGCGCCAAGCTTTTATATTATAAATTGTGTAATGACGTTATAAATCGATAACAAAAAAAGTTTAATTTATTCTTTTTAGCGTATTTAACCCTCCAAGCGGTTAGCACGGAAAATTCCGTCATTGTAAAGATACTTCAAAAATGCACTGCACGGGTTTTTTTTTTGCCTTCAAGTAACATTTTTAAAAGCGGATTAGCCGTACTTTTCTGAAATCCTAATTTCTTTAGACCCCAGGAAGTGTTTGTTTGTTAGCTTGTATTTTAAAAGTTTTGAAAAGTCCCAACGCATAAGTAAAAAAGGTTACAATACCCTTTTGGTTTCATATTAATTTGATTTCATATAACTGTAACAAGTTGGGGCGTGTCAGGGCAATCTGCTATTTTATATAGTTAGACAAATTACCTTTTTTAAAGTATATTCTTTCGCTTCATTTTTCTTATCTTAATCAATGCTTTCAGTTTTTGAAACATGATTATTTCATTATAAGATGGCAAAAAAAATTAATAAAACACCAAACACTTTAAAATTTGAAATCTTTTCAACTTTCCAACCACTAAAAATGAATAAATTTAAACTTCATCAAATAATTTGAAACATTTTCTTACACTTTGATACAAATAATAACGAAAAAAAAACTAATTAAGATCTATTAGTTTTTTTTTTTAGATTTCAAAGCCCAAGTGTTCAGGGAAGTTTACGTACAGTGCCTAGTTATATATTGTTAAAATACACCGAATTATATTTGAATTTTAAGTGCTTGAACTTCAGTTTACATCAAAGACAACATGAATGAAGATTTTCCCATATTTTTTTTATAACTTGAATGTTTGGATGAATGGTAATCAAAAATATACGGAAACATTTACAGTAGACATTTATGCATATAAATAAACATAAAGATCAATTTTAAATTCGAGCTATTCAAAAACATTCGAATTATTCTTCAAAAATATCTATTTATGCATAATACCTCAACATTTATCTTTTTTTAAAGGCTAACTGAATAAGTAATTAAAATCTGGATATTTTTTGAAATCTCGACCGTATAAAGCTAGAAATTTTATGTTAGAAATTCCATTTGAAATTTCGAAAAAAAAATGTATCGCGCAGTTAAAAATTATTTACCATAAGTTCTAGCAACTCTTTGAGTATAATATAAATTTCAAATTTTTTATTATATAGCTTCTTTGGTATTTTTTAATATATTTCGAAGATTTCATACAATTCAGTTGAAAACTGCATGCTAAGAGCAAAAAATATACTAAAAAAATCGACGAATATACAATAAAGTTTTACATAAAATCAAAACTGAAAAGCTAAAGCGTAGGAATGAAACATTTTGAGTATATCTGAAGTAGTTTTCGAAATATTTATTTTAAAGTTCAGAAAATTTGTGTGCGTTACGTTATACTTAATATTAATTAAATGGTTAAAATAATATGTTAATATTAGTCATGTAATCGTTTGATGACACATTCATATACTAATAAAAATTATAATGGTCATTGATGTGAATGTCAAGAGAATTTTATGTAATTTTAAATTCAGACATTAAGATATTGATGTAGAAAATATAAAACGACCATCTAAAATACATGAAAAATGCAGTCTGCTATAAAATGATCTTGACAAACAAAATACGGCATTTTCACTTACTATGGCAGAGCCGGCTTAGTCAGGGGCGATCTGGAAAAACAGAGAGGGAACCGCGGTTTTGATGGATGCCGCTCTAGCTTTTAAATCTCTCAGGGAAAAAAATATATAAATTACAAATGCAAAAACTAAGTCTTGTAATTTTCCATACATTTTTATAACAACGAATTGTGGAATTGGCTCCCAATACTTTGTTGTGTTTGACAATATCTAAGGTAACCAACCATACTTTAGATAGATTTGCACTACTTTTTCGTAACCCTATTCCTTTTAAAATTAATTCGTGCAGCCGAAATACACTTTTTGCACTCTTAAACATTTATGTAAACTATAAGAGTTAATTTTAATTTATGCAACTTGTGAAATGTTCATAATTAACCATTTCCGTCTAAACAGTTTACATGAAAAAAAAAGAGTTTGGACTCCCTCATTCATTAGAGAATTATATAAGATTCTAACATTAAGTTTTATTTTTCACCGAATAGGGTCGAGTGGTAATGTATAGTGCTTCCACACCACAGGTCTTGGGTTCTATTAACGGGCTGGGCAAGTTTGACTCTGCCTTTCATCCCCGCTACATTGGGTCGATAAATGAGTACCAAGCTTGCTTGGGGTCTTAAACACTGAAAATCTCTCTTCAGACAGACCACCAAATCGGCACATCTGTTTATGCACCTCAGCGCCCAATGGTCACGTATATTGGGATGGGCATAGTAGTTCCTGGCCCTCATGGATTGTTGTGCCACTGAGTTTGAGTTTTAAGTTTGAGGATTGCCTCACTTTGGGGATATCCCTTAGATAAACATGTATTTCCACTCATTTGCAATTAAACATTTTCCTTCATTTACGTTTATTTCAGAAGGAAGTTTAATTTTTCAAATGTATTTGCTTAATAACATGTATATTTGTGTATTATATTAAAATTTTGATCAATCCAAAATTACATGTTTTTTGCTCCTCTAAAAGCTTTTAGGATTTTAGAACTGATCTTACAATTCATACACGTTTTATAGTAGTATATTTAAAAATGATAAAGACATTTTTACGACTGTGTGAACTTTTATGCCTCGTTTATAAATATAAAAAATTGCATTCAGCTACAGTTTTTAAAATGTACTGAAATAAGTGGAGGAATAGGATATTTACATATTATGAATATTTTTGACTGCAGTAAGATATATTTATATTTCAGTTTCTTTACAATTTGAATAGAAGTTGTAAACCATTTTGCGAAAAGTTTGATATTGAATATAAACCCATAGGCTGTTTAATATTGTAAAGTGTTTTATTTTGATACCAGCACACATTAAAATAAGGCTCATTTGCAGTTATATGATCAGCTTTAGTGATATTTAAATTTTAAAAAATAGTCTACACGTACGAAAACATTCTTTCAAAACCACACACCACATCTCATACTATGTCTTCCATACAGCAGGAAATATTTGTGTATACTCAAAAAATTTAATAGAGGATACATTTCAAAATGTTAAAATTGTTTTTAAAATTTGGTATGGATACATTGTGGAACTGTCAGTTAACTTCACTGAACAAAATTGTTTTAAGTGTACTGTTTTGAAAGACAAAATTAATTAGGGAGAACTTTTCTCACAATAGAATTTGTAATGACTGAATTGTGTGAAATTGTAGTTATCGATGTGTGGCATTTTTCCTTGCAATAAAAGAAACAGAAAGATAAGAAATTAAACTTGAGTAGAATATGGTTAGAAGTACTGTCATGCGCATTTGAAGAAGTATATCTCCCATTTAAATTAAAAATTATTGACTCAATGTGTGTTATGTCCATCACAAATGCCGATGTAGAAAAGAAATTTTTATTTAATACAAGAAGTTCGAAAAGGAGAACACTAGGAATGAAAATTTAGATTTTTTCCGAAAAATATTCAGTTAACATAAAAATATCATTTATATGATTTTAATTAAAATAAATTAAATGTATTGAAATCTTTTTATGTTATTTTAAATTAAAAATATAATTGAATAGAGAAAGATCGGTTTTATTTCATAAATATAATCATCGTACGTATATCACCGTATGCACCATCGTATGCTTATTGTTTAAAAAAAGAGATAGGGCCTTTACTCTTTTTACCTCATTGCTTTTTTAAAAAACAGGAAAGTGAGCGCGTTTTCTTACTCTCATATTTAAAAATGAATACAGGATGCTTTTTTCTGGTTCAAATCGCAATACCAATATATATATATATATATATATATATATATATATATATATATATATATATATATATATATATATTTAATTGACAGCTAGACAGCTAACTGTAAACGATTGATTTCTTGGTTCTTACTTTACAAAGGGACCGAACTGAGTCATAAAATTGTCCCCGTTCGACCTCCCAAGTTTTAAAAGGGGGAAAGGAAAGAAGTCAGTTGCATTTTTAAAGCGAATGTCAAAATAAGAGTAAACGCTTTCGGAATAACTTTTCAGGAGGAAGCTAACCACTCAGAGGGTTAAATAAAAGCTTATTTTTTAAAAAGTTTCTTTTTTACTTTTAATTTAATTTTTACTTTTTAGTTAACGCTGGACAGGTTTCTCAGTCTGTTCATCTTATTCAACGCAGCATTGTAGCAAGGTTAATTATGAACAGTCTAGCTCAGGGGTACTCAATCTGTTTTCTGCCAGGTCAGATACATATGATAGATATTTCACTCGAGCCGCAACAAGAGGATAATGGGGGGGGAGGATAAACACTGTAAAACCAAACAACATTGGACAAAGCAAAATTATTCAAAATATTAAAGATCTTTTTTTTTGCTTTTACTATAATACTATATTAAAAACGACAAACACACAAAAATTTTAAATCTATAATTTTAAACCAATTTTTTCATTCTTTGTCCAAAATTTGCATTATACTAGTCTACAAACGAAAAAAATTCGTGTGATTATCTTTAAAAATGACGAAGTTGTTTAATGTTTAATGAAAAATCGTAAAAAAAAAGTTATCGGCATTTTATTTTGAAAAGGACTGATTCTAAAAGAGAAAAGTCTGAACTTTTTTAGAACAGAATATCGATTTATTAACAGGGGAAAAAATTCATACGGAACGATTTAGAAATCAGTTTCATGAAAACGCTTCAATTTTGACTCATTATAGAAAATATCTTTAAAAAATCGAAAATATCATTATTTTTTAAAAAGAGTTATACCGTATCGTGGCGAAATAAACAATCTTTCCGATTATGTAACTATTTTTTGTCTGAGTTTGATAGAAGGAATTAAATGTTTTTTTTAAAAAGGGTCGAAAAATCGGAACTTCTTTAAGCTCAATCCGATAAGCTACTTGGCAGAATAAAAGGCAACAGTGGTAAAACAATTAAGCATTTTAAAGGTTTTTAATTAAGAGGACATAGTACCTTTCGAAACCAAAAATTGTACATTTCGACATACTTTTTCGATTCAACATAAATCAATGATTTTTCCATATTGTTATGGGTTTTTTAATACAATTTATACAAAACAGTTCAAAGTTTAAAATACTTAATCAATTTTTGCTTTTAAGTTGATAAAAATTTTTTAAGAACACAAAATATGCATACAAAAATTTTTTAAAAAAAAACTTACCTTCTGTTACCCGCAAGATAACTTTTGAAAGATGTACTGTAGAATCTTCATTTATGTACCAAATTAAAGGTAAATAAAGTCTTTATTCTGTAAACCTCAAATTTTAAATTTCTACCACATTTAAAAAAATTTAAAAATTTAGAAATCATAAAATTTATAATAAGTAATTTTTTTCCCATCTATCATGTTATAAAATAAAATCTATTCATTCCATTAACAAATATGAGATGCACAGAATAAAAAACAAGTACAATACCCATATAAAATTATAGAACTCTACAATCAAAACTTTTTTTTTAATCTTGTGGGAAAGTATGAAAAATAGAAACTGAGAAAATCACGTTTAAACAATGCAATGTAATTTTATACAAGAAAATACAATTATTTAATACTTAAAATGCACCCGCTTCATACGTTACACCTTCTATTTCAACAAAATGCTCATGCATGGCTTTTTTTCGCATTCTCATAGCCCTACGAGCATCTAATGTTGAAGACCTAGACTTCATTTCGGCTTCTTTTATTCGAGCATTATCAGACTGAAAGGCATAAGTGACAGAAAAATGCCCTAATTTACAACCCAGGTTTCATAATATTCAAACGACCAGCCATTCCATCATTATACATTACTACTGCCTCATTCACTGCAACATCAACTATTCTCTTGGAAGTCCTGATGTTTTCGGGCAGTATTTCCATACCGTCGAGTTGAAAGACTCATTTGAGTTCTGAGTCTTTCCCCCTAAGCATTTTTTCAATAACTTAGGTGAGGATAATTCTGCAAATATTGGTTTCACTGCATCCATAACAGAGGTTGGCACAATACTGTTATGTTTGTATGATGTATTTTCTGAGGATTTCGCCTTTTGGTAACTACACCATGAGGATGCACCAACCGGGCAGAAGTAATGCACAGGTTCTTCATCTGTTCAGCGGTAAAGGCAATAAATGGCCCAAATGGATTTACGCATATCATGGAGCTGCAGTTCTCCCGTATAGCATTTCCGTAGTATGTTGTGAATTTATCTATTAATTTATCCGTCAGGCGATTTTTTCCACTTATACTTTTGCCGTCTGATAGTTTTTTCGCACGATTCACCAATTTCAGCCTACGAAGTCTGGCTCTCATTCGCTTCTGTATATGTCCAACACATTCAATTTTTTTCTAAATTGTATGACACCGTATTTTGCAGCTCTGGGAATGTTTTAGTGTCACCATCACCAATATATTTCACATATTTGGCATTTCGTTCCAATAATGATCGTTTAAAAATTCTCTTCATTCCCTCCACTTCCATTTTATTCAAAGAACCAGAATGATTTTTGACACAATATGGTTCATGGCTTTTTTTCCATTCTTGATATGCTGTTCCATATTTTAGACTTTTCCACCGATCACAGCCTTTGCAATATGATGATAAAACTTCAACATCAATAATTTTACCAGTTATATCTCCAATAATGCTACAGACACCAATACGAGATGTATGGCCCCGAGTTTTCCAAGTTCCATCACCACTAACACAAATTTCATTTGTTTCGGATGCTGCAACTCTTCTTTTGCCGCTTTATTCATCGAAGCAACAGCTACAATGGAACTGGCTGATTTTATATTATTTAAAATCCTATCATAGGACTTTTGTGAAACCGGTGGAGGCAAATCCATCACCGAACAAAAAGTTTTAATTCCACGTAGACCAACCCCTAATGTACGCATAGCATATGTAATACGGGTGTTTATTTCATAGTCATGGTTACTTCACTCGAACACCGGTGAACTTTTAAAAGTTGATTGCATAGCACATGAATTACAATCAATGTAAAATTCTGATACTAATCCAAACAGAACCTTTTCTTTCAGCTCTGCTTTTGAGCCACAGTAAAAGCATACTAAATGTTTTAAAATTTCTTTAAAAAATATATCCAGGTTTATTAATCGATACCCCTTACTTTCATTGAAGTTGCTTTGATAGGAATCGTTATCTAAACACAGTTTCTTAGATGAAGCAGATGTCACATCGACAGCTACCGGCTCTAATGTTTTGTTTTTGGAATGTTGATTCCCACAAAAAAAAAACGTCGTTTCTTTCTTCTATAATCCGTAGATCTTCTAGCGGATTTCCTACTCATATTTATATATGCACAAAAATGGATAATCAAATGAAAAAAATAATGGTTACTCAATACTTTTTGAAAACTATTATGACACGAGGCAGACTTTAGCAAGCAAAAACAACAGCGCAGTAGAAATACAAACGTAAATAAACATCTGCTTGAATTAGAAATGAGTTGAGTTGTAGATATACTTCTTCTATCAAAAGACAATTATAAATATAATTGAAAATTTAAGAAAAAAATGCAATAATATATTCCCGGTCGAAAGCGAAACTTAGGAGGCGTGGTTTGTTTACATTCCATTTAAAGAGCAAAGTCTCTTTAGACATTTACATTTTTTCTAGTACAGAACGTAATAACTATCGGATTTTGACGCGGTTTGTTTTAAAATGCTCCAAACAGTTCAAATTATTTTTTTAAAGTATTTTTGAAAAATCGATAAATTGAAGGTTTAAAGGTCTATGTACTCTTAATATCTTTTTCACTAATTGCAATATCGGAATATAAATGTTCAAAACATGCATTGTCATTCAAACTGAACGTGTATACAAGATTTTAGCTCAATCGGTTGAAGACATCAGCTTCAAAATTAAATTGCAAGATTCCACCTAACAAATTACATTGCAAGTTAAATAAAAGCTTGTGTGCGAAAAAATCATGCAGATTTTCGAAACATAAAAATATGGATGGATCACAGTATTATATACAATGTATACTAAGGACAGCTTTCAAATTTATAATAAGGGAGGGGTTCTGTCTCCTTTTTGTTTATAATACTTTCTGGAAAACAGCGTATGGAAATTCTCAATGCATTATAATGTCTGTACACAGAGCTCCATTCTAAAAAATATGTTGACGAAAGTAAGAAAACGTAATCTCTGTGATAAGAATTAAAAATATGTGGGAAGGGGGAGGGAGATTAACCCCACCCTTCCTTGTATACACCACTGCCTACAGATACATTCAGAAATGTTTGGATCATGAATCAATAAGAACAATAAGCAAGTTACAACCAGATTCGAGTTTGTAGCATAGCAATAAGTATAAAATTATTTTTACCAAAATACCGTACAATTTAGAATTTCTTTACATACATAACTATCATACAGATACGTATACTAGCTGGTATACCCGTCCTTCGCACGGATGAATTGAAAAATTAAACAATACAGATTGAAGAATAAAGAAGTCTTTAATGAGTTAATTTTAAGTGAATTGTAAATTAAACAAAAAAAAAAAGCTTTTTGCATATCTCAGCTAAACAAAGAACCATGTTTGCTAAATTTTAAGTCTGTAGATACAGTAGCTGATAAGAAAGATTTTTTTTTTTTTACTTATAAGGCCGCGTAACTCACTTGTGGGTTGATTTTTGAAAACACCTTCCTTCTGCTCAGCAAAAGTAACACATTGTTACACATTTTGTGTAATAAACGCTTAAAATAGTGTAAATAATTTGTATCTGGATGTGTAATACGTTAATATTACTTTCTGATGCATTTATTTTATGTTAAATAGCTGTTCCCCGCGACTTCGTCCACATGGAATTTAATTCAATTTTATTCAATTCGTAGAGTTTACGAAAACTTAATAATTATGTATTCCACGTAAAGAAATACTTATGCTATAAGTATAATGTCATTCTTCTACTTTGTGAATCGATGTTTCTTTTCTTTTTTGTTTTTTTGTTGTTGTTTTTTTGTTGTTTTTTTTTGTTGTTGATTTTTGTTTTTTTGTATTAAATTTATTGAACATTCTCTTTATATACAATATTAAACTTTATGAAAAAAATCTCTCTATGTACAATATTAAATTTATTGAAAAATCTCTCTGTATACAATAGTAAATTTATTGAAAAATCTCTCTATAAACAATATTTGGTGTACGATTTTCTTGGGCTAAAACAACAACGCTGGTGGCATCCCTTGCACCTGAACATGTTCGTATAGTTGCCCATGGGAAAAGCAACCCTTAGTTAAATCTATGGCAGCTTTGCTTAACGTTTGCCCCTGTTAATTGTGATAGCTGACATTGGTAGGGAATTGTAGTCTTCTGAATTCAAAAGGGAAATTCGATGGTATGGGAATTCGTGGTATAAATACTACCTCACCTTTTTTCAGCATCCGGATATTATACGACTTTCTTTTACGTTTTTTTTTTTTTTTTTTGCAGTGTCCCTACTTGCATCCTCGTGCCATTGCAAATTTCTGGTGGGTTTAAATTACGGAGTAGTATGACAGGCACACCCATCTTAAGTTCTAGTTTGTGAGGGGGTAGACCAGGCTCAATTATACTGTTTAAAAATCCTGTTGGATAATTAACCGCTTCATCCGGATTGCAAACTGTATTGATCATTGAAATGATGATAAGTGTTGAATGTAACAGTTCAAAACAGGTCTAAGTAGCAGTAGGGTGAAACGAAGACGCAAGCAAGGGGTGACAGGAACGCATGACCTTTGACACTGTCGATGGGGTGAGAGCTGTAGAAGATTATATATATGTAAGATTATTTTAAAACACAGAGCTGGTTCATTTTTAAAAGACACAGTTACGATTAAGTCCCGTCAGACGGGCGAACCAATTATTTACGCGCGGGTCCTGAAGGGTAATTAGGACCATCTCAAAATTAAAATGTTGCTTACGATGAAATGAAAGGGAATTATTACACACTACAAAAGCCTTTCGCAGCAGTAGAGTCCCTGCCTAATGAAGGATTTGTGAAAATGCCGGGTTACCGAGAGAAGCACAAAATATTGCACTACACTTGTTTGACAGAGAAACAAAAAAATCTGACCAAATACTGTTAAACAAAGGCGTACATAATGAATACATAATTTACATTATTGTACCTGATCAGACATAGCTCAGAAAAATACTTTATGAAGATATAAAGCACACAATAAAAATTAAGTAGCCGGTCGATAAGTAGCAAAAAATTAGCACTTTTTTGAGTTTTTGAAGAAATACGTAATGTTTTGTTGACTTTCGAACTGCGTCAAGAAGAAACACAATGACCGACGTCTCACGCTGTTCCCAACACGGAAGGGTGGTTTCGATAGCCTTTAGTCATTTAATACGTGATATTTTAGTAGTTTGCAGGGTGTCCTCAGCGTTAACATCTTTATCATTTTCTGACATTTTTTCATTCACTGTGACAGCAGCAATAATTTCTGCTTCGGACAGAATGTCTTGCCCAGTATCGCTCGGGATCTTTAACCTGTGAGGGGGTGGCAGAGTTAACCGGGTGGATCGAGTGCCGAGTTTTCGAGACTCCACTGTTTTATTCCATGAAATTGGATCTGTATACATTTAAATTTACATGACAAACGACAAGCTGCGAGTACATCAGCTGTGGAAGACAGGCGCAAGTGGTAAGCAACCACTAATCTTTTTCAAGTGAGGATTAAGCGTCGGTTGAGTGAAATGCAAACGAGGAGTCTGCAGTTGTAAATTCTTTTTTTTTTAACCCTAAGTGCTTTCCTACCCTGAGAAAAATGGATTTCTGTAGATTTTCAGTTTTGCTCTGGGGATGAAAAATCTGCGCCGGCTTTATTCCGTATATTAATTGAATTAAGGGGAAATGTGAGAATATATATTTTGACTAGAGATGAATCCTTTTATACCAGAAATGGAGAAGATTTAATATGAAATAACGCTTCCGTTGGAATAATCAAAGCGTACATTTGTGCTTAGAAGGTATATGTACGAATACGTCACTGATCTCAATGAACGCCGACTTTTTGTAATTTCAAAGAACTTGAAGAAATTTAAATCGATTCAAAAAATGAAATTCAAAACCTGGACAGCTGCTGTTTTGTTTATGAGCAGATTGTCGCGTAATTCACGAAAATTAGAATTTCCATAATTGAAACGTGAAAGATTCAAGTTTTTCTCACATTCAGAATTTTCTTCACTAATTTATTTTTCCACTCTAACTTTAATATTAGGTACGTTGTTTGCGTGCATACCCTTTAAAAACGCTCTCGCTATCATAACTCCAGTGATTTTTAAAGTATTGTCTTTAAAACTTTACTTTCAAACTGCACTTGAGTGTATAATAGTCTTCACTATTCAAAAATTAGAATTTTTTGAAATTTTTGAAATTTTTTCTTCTAATGGCATGCCAAGGAATTCTAATTTGTGAACATTTAGCAAACAAAAAAATGTTTTAAATTCCGAACTTGTTAAGAGAGTTGAAAATTATGTCACGTGTTATTGCAAACGATTTTACTCCAAAAAAAATTATCTTGCGTTAATTTTATTTTCAACATAACCAGCGTTTAAGTAAATTTTCAACCATTTTTGGGGTTGTTAAGCTGCAACATACTCCACCAAGTTGAAATGAGTTTTGTTTCTATACGCTTATACAATGCGTGTTTTACCCCACAATTTGGAGTTTGTATCTTCTAATAAACAGTTTTTAGTCAAATGTTTAAACACACAACACACATTAATTGAAAACAATTTAAAAAGGTAATACTTGCTTGTAGCATTCTTAGATTTCATTCAGTTAACTACATTTGAGGATAACTTCAGAAACTACAATTTTCTTAAAATGTGATTCACAAAACGTCCAACATATTATATGAAGGCCTTATCTCACATGCATGTCTCGAACAACCGTTTCGGGAATTTTTTTGAACAGCTATGAAGGTGAAGGGTTACCGTAAGCTGACATCAGCCGCGCCCTATCTTCATATTGGAAAATTACTCGCCGATTTTTCTGCTTCGGAAAACGAATATCCGATATTATTTGGGGCGCAATTCTGTTCAAAACATTATTCGCAATTAAAATATTGTATGCTATTCCTGATGCGTGTGACGAAACCGAGGCTGCCATTTTTACCGCCATGTGGTTTATGACGTAGGGAAACGAAGAACCCTATTGGCTGGAATTTCGAGCAATTCTTTCAGCTCACTAGTAAAAGCCATCCGAAGCCGTTGTATGGCAGAAATTGCTCAAAAGGGTTGCTTGAAAGGAAAATTGCTCCGAAAACATATACATGTGATAAGGCCGAAACTTGTAAAAACTTTAATTAAAAAAATGTTTTAAAAAACCACCAAGAGATTATTGTTTTCATTTGTCACAAACCGTAAAAGACCATTTTTCAAACGCCTGCCACCAATAATGAGATTAATTTTCAAAAATATGCAAAAAGTGATAAATTTCGATTATAATTCGAATAAAATTATATAAAACTCATAAAAAAGTTAAGCAAAGTTTCATCATTCCATTCATGTATTATAATAATTTATATCTAATCTCAGGCATTCTAGGAATTATTGAAATAGTAACAAATTATTAAGAATTTTATGAGAGTTGCGCGGTTGCCATGTTCATCTCGAGAATTATTTTTTCGCCATTTGGCTTTCTACTTGGCGTGTTTTGGGATCAAACGATTTTTTGACATTAAAAACAGCGGACTTTTGGTGTTATTGGTATTTGCTAGGGTCCACCAATAGAATAACTTTAGCAATGGAAGCAAAATCTTATTGAGCTAAAAAAGCATGAAAAGAGAGAAGAGAAAAGAGCATGAAAAATATATTGGATTATGCCAAGCAGCGGTTTAAGTTTTATCTATTCATCGACTTTTTTCAAAATTTTGTTGCAAGTTTTTGTACTCTTTTTTTACTCTCTCTTTTACTTTTCTCTCGACGTAATTTTTTCAGAAAGAGAAATCTGAAGGGGGAAAAAAAGTGAATACCTTAACGGGCTAAGATACAATTTTCTGTGATAAAGTACTTGATAAATATTCTCATCCTCTATAAACATTATTTAGTATCTAATCGGGAGTTTTTTCTTGGGGGAGGGACTACACGTTATAACCACTGCACATTTAGGACATTTAACTTACTTTTCAGGACAGAAATAATGAATCATATTACAATAAACTTTATATGAGAAGTTAACATTTATGTTATAGCTATTTCAATAACAATTAAATACAAAGTTTAAGTGTAATTTAATAATAATAGAATAATTGCACAACATAGAATACTTACTTAGAATATATATAGAATGCTTTGAATATACATTGAACTTGGTATATATAAACATTTTATATTTTATTTAATTTTAGTATGAAAAGTTCGAAATAAAGTAATATTTTTGAGAATTTAAATTAGTTATTTCCCAAATTTGCTAAGCTATTTGCTGTGGAACTTAATAATATGCAAACGTTTTCTCTGAGCAGGAAAGCTGTAATGAAATATTTTCTAACCCGAGAATCTTGTACAACATATTGTAAAAAAAATTTGTTTATATTTCCCACCCTCAACATTCTCACGTGATTTTAAGTGCTCTCTCTCGAGTACAGGAAAAGTGGAAATTTCTAGGTCCTTTTTCTGTTCTAGGTGGGCAGTGAATAGAGCCTCTATCCACATATTAAAGGGGTTTCCAAAAACCTAAATAAAACCTTTTTTTTTAATTGTGCAATTCCTTAATTCATTCAGACGAGAGAAAAGTATACTAATGACATGCCGAAATATTTTTCAAAGATTAGAAATTTTATTCATAGTAATCAAAATACAATTTGTAGATTTACACCGAGAAAAACTGTTTATAACTTCCCCTCAGGGGACATGAAATGCAAAAAAAAGGTATCGTGCTGCCCTCCGTATGAATTTTTATGCGTTTTAACTTCAATTAACATGGACTAAAAATCCAACACTCGCTTTGAGAACACTCAACGCATTAGCCACTGCCCGCTAAAGGGTTGAGACGATTGACAATCACCAAAACAACAGTAGAATTCTTGAAAATTCGACTGCTTTTAATTTATCAAACACCCGGTCCACCAACCACAGAATGGATCTTACAACCATTTTAACTGCTTTTTTGTGCAGACCTTAACAGGAGAAAAGGTGAAAGGCAAGAGACGACGGGGGGTTTTTTAAGTCCGTCTGTTTATCAAAGGCTTGGGAAGGGGACGTAGCAGAAAAAGATAAGTGTCTTGTTTAAAGTAAAAGTGAGGGCCTTGGATACACGAAGCTTATGCACCTGCAAAGCTTTCCTACACTAAAGTATAGATTTCAGTTCGCAATCAACCCTTTCTAGGAAAAAAGACTTACGAATGGAATTTTCTTCCCGCAAACGAGTTCATTCGGTTTTCTTCACAGAAAAGAACGAGATAAAGCGAGAGGAAATATTCCGAGAAGCCACAGTGAACCTCGACATCGGCCATAGAGTTTGAAACAATGAAGTAGAAATTTAAATTTTACTGCTAAAAAAAATATTGTATTTAAAGGCGTGGTTCATTTCCTGCATATGCGAACATTTCTAAAGAAGTTTGAATTTTTGTTTGGATATGCAAAATATAATTTTGAGAATTTATACAAAAATTTGCTTAAAAATATTTGCATGTTGGTTCTTTAAAATGGAACCTGTCCTAATAAATATTGGAAAAACGATTAAAATATCTACTTATTTATTTTGTATTCAAGCCTTTTACTCTTTCAAAGAGAGAGAGAGAGAATAATATTAAAAAATAATTAGCAATGCTCTTAGGAATTTTATTAACAAAAAAAAAATTGTGATCACTTTTTTTTTAAAAAAAAGTCTTTTTCGACAAGTCCTTATTTGAAAAGTTTTTCTGAAATATCTACATTTGTGAAAGGCTTTTCAAACTGTCATAAAATACTATTTCTTAATATTTTTTAGTTATTCCAAATAATTTATATTTTTTGATCAAAAGTTAATGAAACTGTAAACCGTACTCTTATTCTTAACTAATTTTTGCAGCTAAACCCAAAAATAGTACTAAAATTTTTAAAAGTATTAACAGTGACATTTTTTTTTAAAAAAAAACTAACCGGAAATCTCACACCTAAGCCCATGCTATTTTTTATAATACATTCACACAAATGAAGGAAATTCTCCGGTGACTGTCGCTAAGTGGGTAATGACTAGACACTGGGGGCAACATTTGCAATTGTTTATTCATTACCGTGAATTCATTTTAGTTTTCATTCGACATGTAAGTGGTTGACATTCTTGTGGTTTAATTATATGTAATTATAAAAATATATGATATCATTGTATTTTTTGCATTATTCTAGTATATATATATTGGTTAGGAAATAATATCTTAACAACTCTTTTAAATAATTTTTGTTTTATTCTAATTTTTTTTCATCTAATTAGGTAATTATCTTCTTCAACTAGTGTTAACTGGCATATTGATTTAAGTTGTATCCTAGCGTTTATTTGTAATTCTTCGTGCACTAAGATATGGCTCTTAGCAAACTTTAGTTCTGAATTAATTTAGTAGTTCTTTATGATATATTTTTGGGCAAGAATGGCTCACAGTATAGGATCAAAACTACTTATAAAAAACTTCAAATTGTATGACTATCGAATAACAATGGTATCATTTCCTTAAAAAGAACTCACACCTATTATTATCCAACATAGTCTGTTAGGTGTGAATAACATAAAAAAAATGTCTGTTTTTTTGTGGTTTTAATTAATAGTTCAAAGTCAAGAGAAAATATATATTCTGAAATAATACAATTTGATGATAAATTGTGGGAGGAATGTTCATAAAAATTCAAGGAATTTTTCTTTGATTTTTACCTTCCACACACTCACAAATTATCGATTTCTAATTGATTAATAATTATTCGTTGCTCTGTTAAAAATTAATATCATTTCTTTATTTGAATTCAAATAAATTATTCTTAAGAGGAATGATACCATTGCAAAAGGTAAGAATTTTTTGAAATGATTATATTTAATTTGATATTATCTTATTTTTTTAAGTACATTAACAAAAAAAGTTTATTTTTCTTAATGCCTGTGTGTATAAAATATTAGTTAATATGAAAGTTTTAGATAAATGTGGTGAAAGTGTATTTTTTTCCATCATCATCTTTCTTTTTTTCGAAACCTCAGTGGCTAATTGTTCGAAATGGGCTAATTAAGAAGTAATTATTAGTTTATCCATGATTTAACTTCTTTTCCTTTTTTGTCCAATTTCTTAAAATAGTTTAATTCTTGAAAACTCAGTATTATGCATGTAAAGATAATTGTGGATATGAATTGTGGATTTTTTATAGATGAATCTGTTAAGCTTTTAAAATTAATTTTGTACATAAAATATAAGAGTTGATCTGAAGTATTTGATTCATATATATTTATTCTGTGATGAAAATGGATTTTTTTTACAACTTCATGAATTGCATATTTTATAATAGTGTGGCTTACCAATGGGGACATTGAACACTATTTGAAACATTACAAATGTCAGGCATTTGAAATAATCCAGTAGTTTTTGTTTGACTTATCAATACTATAGAAAGTTCTTAAATTTTCTCCTTTATACTTATATACTACTAGCAAGTAAACCTGTTCTTCACACAGGTGTGAATTTATATATATTGATAATGTTATGCATGAATTTTCTCATTTTTTCTCCCAGTATTTTAGTATTAAGAGATGGAAAGAAATAATTTTCCATAAAATACAGTTAAAACTTCTATATAACGAACCTCTATATTGCGAATTTTTCTATATAGCGAACTTTTTCTTCGAGCCTTGAACATTTCACGATTTTCTCTTCGTAAAATAACCTCATAGCGAAATGTATTTTGACTATCTTTTGTGATTCAATTTTTTCTCTCCCTATTTTAAGGTATTTCTGAACATTTCAAGTTATTTATAGACACATTTTATGGTGGTCATAAATCTTGAACTTATTTTATTAGATCCTAACTCGCCGAGAGCGATAGAGTTCTGGACGTTTCATCCAAGAAGTGCAACCTTTTTAGTTCACTAAAAACATCTTTGATATCCCCTTTCACACTCAGTGGAGTTGTCCCGTGTCCTAAATATAAAATAATGCATGTTTAGCATTACTTGTATGCTTTAAATCAGAAAATGTCCTTAAAATTCCTTAATTTTAATTTAAAATTTTTTTTCTTATTATTGAAAATACAGTGGCACATTCGACATTGTTTTTTCTTGTTTTCCTTGCAGTTTTTCTTTCTTTCTTTTCTTTTTTTTTGAGGGGTAAGATATATAAAACAAAAATATATATTAATTTTAAAAAAGGTATGAGAGGGAATAGTTATTTTTTTAAAATTTAATATTTATGAATTTATAATTGGTTTTATGTAGTTTATAAAGTGTTTTAAAAGATGAATCTCTATAAGACGAACTTTTTTCCGGGATTTATTACTTCGTTGTTCTATAGAGGTCCGAGTGTAGAATATATTTACACAAGTTGCCTACCTACACTTAAAGCTCCAATGAATGTTATATTTCACTGTGGAACAGTTATTTGAGGAAAATGAATTTTATTTTTACAATATATTGCATGTGAATACTTTATATATATATATATATATATATATATATATATATATATATATATATATATATAAGTATATATAAATATACATATAGTATATATATATATAAGTATATATAATATATATATATATATATATATATATATATATATATACATACTTACAATATTATGATGCATTTAAAGATATTTGAAAGTTTCTAATAAAATAACATTCACCATCTTTGACTGTCTGGTTTATTTAGTAATTATCCTTTAAAAACATTTGGACCTTTTTTTAAAATGACTGTCTAAAGAAATAAAAGAAACTATTATTTCACACTATTAAGTTAAAGAAATGAATCACCTCTCTATATAAAATTGGGGATGCTTGTATATGTGAAATCGCATCGCTCCAACATCGTTCAACCGATCACTATGAAAATTGGCATCGATATGTATTCTTTTGTGGAGAAGGGTTTTGTGCTATCCTCTTCGTTGCAGCTCCCCACCAGGTAGCGCTACAACATATCAACTTCTGCATCGTTCAATCAATCGCCAAGTTGCCAACAGGGTCAGCAAAAATGATGTCAACGTGGCTCTATTGCCAACATTTCGCTATGTTTCTATTGAATCACCATTATAATGTAAGGAATGGCTTTGCTTGCGAATATTACAAATTTAACATAAAATAAATACAACTCAAAGTAATATTAATCTATTACGTATCCTGATATAATTTATTTACGCTATTTTAAGCGTTTATTACACAAAATGTGTAACAATGCGTTACTTTTGCGGAGCAGAGATCAGCTTAGGAAAGTGTTTTCAAAAATCGACTGACAAGAGAGTTACGGGGTGTTCTAAATAAAAAAAATCCTTTTTATCAGCTACAGATCTATGGACTTAAAATTTAACGAACAAGTTTAGTTGTGTTCAGCTGAGATATGCAAAAAAGGTTTTTTTTTTGTTTAATTTGCAATTCATGTAAAATTAACTCACTAAAAACTTCTTTATCCTTCAAACTGTATTGTTTAATTTTTTAATTCACCCTTGCGAAGAACGAGTATACCAGCTGGTATTAATATACATTTTTTAGGAAATATTCAGTGTAATTTGATTATGTATTAGTACGAATTATTGAATTATGTACAATGGGCATAATCAGGGCTAGTAACAAAATAAATAATTATAATGAGTTAGTTCTACAAGTGTATATTAACTGTTTTAATGCATTCTTTAAGTTGCAGTTACTATAGCAAGTGCTGAGAGTTCTTTCAGAAATTATTAAGTTGATTCAGCAGCTTTTAAATTAAGTATTAAATTAATAACCCTAGGTCATGCATGTGCACAGAACACTTGAATGTCCTTTCTATATTAAGCACCAAAAAAGACATTGCAAAAATTTTTAATCTTTCTGAAAAAAACAACATCACGCACTAAATACACACGCGTTTGTAATTTTACTCGTTAGTACAACGTTTTTCAAAATTGAATGGTTTTCTATTGGAAATTGCACCTTTATATCTGGGTTACTAAATATAAAGCATGGGTATGAGATACTTGGATCACAAATTAATATTATTAATGCGAGTATGAACTACATTAAAAATTTAGATTACAAATTCAATACTTCTTTTTAATTGCCCTTGTATAAAGTGCCAAGAACATGTTGATCTACTTATTTAAAATTATTAAGGGAATGTTTCATTAAAAAAAGCGCAATAATTTTCAGAAATTCAATTCAATCATCCTTGGTTTTAAATATTTTTTTTCTTATTGAAATACATATAATTTATAAAAATAATAGTATGATTTATCTATAAACAATTGGCAAATCCAAAATGCAAGAAACTTGTAAAAAAATCTTAAAAAGTTCATCTCTAATTGTTTATCTCAAATTAGATAGAGTTAATATGAAAGTTTTTGATTAGTAATAAATATTTATCCATTGATGAAAATGAATCTTATTTTTACAACACAATGAATTGCAAATAAGATAGAAAAAATTCAGTACAATATATATATATATATATATACAAATGAATAGTTGCATAAAATTTCCATTCACAAATTTTACTGGTTATGTCACTTGACAAAAGGTATTTATGTTAAGTGTAAAACATTCCATTTCCATTTCATGCAAACTTAAAACTTATTTGGATAAATGTATAGACATGTTATTTTGTTGTCACCAATAGGTATCTTATATATATATATATATATATATATATATATATATATATATATATATATATATATATATATATACATAAAAATGTTGTGTTGGTTTATGTATGCTCGCATAACTCAAAAAGTTCTGCATGGATTTATCAGAAATTTTGACACAACGTTGAATTTGACTCTGGTCAGGATCTTATGTACTTTTTATTTCGAAATTTACTCTAAATTTTTTTAATTTAATTTTTAAGTGATTTTTTAGTGTTATGACGTCATACGATGTCACGATTCGCTCTGAATACGAAAATTTAAACTTTACGCATAGTTTTTTCCGAATTATTGTATATTTCTACTATGGTTATGTGTATTGGCTGTCATATTTATCTATTTTTTTGTTCTTTGATACATATATATATATAATTGTGTCTAATTTTCGAATAAATCATTTTCTTAAAATTATTCTTTTAACAACTCAAATTTTGTTTTGTAGGTTTGGCAACTTTCCGATAGCTTTAACGCGGGATGTTTATGATTTTGCTTATAATTTACATCGTGTTTTTTTTCTATAATTTTAAGCTAAATTTATTTCTATTTTTTTTAAATTCTTGAAAATTATATTTGACATCTGTACGCTACTTATTTTCCCGCCAAATAGTTGTTAAAGTTCCTAATAGTTTTGACGATAATAGAAGACTGGCCGGCCGATCTCCAGAATAAAGTATTGAAATTTTTCTCCAATTTTATCTTCCTCCAGTAATCTTAAATTAAATTAATTCATGATATAATGTTCACGTTTATTTATTTTTTAGTAACTACTTTTTTTCCGTTGACCCTTTACCTCAAATCAAAAGATGCCGCGATATGTTTTCAATGTTTGGAATGGGCCACTTGGCGCAGTCCTTTTTTTCGGCGACTAAAAGTGGTCTCCAAGGTACTTCTTTCGGAATTATTTATTTTAGAATGAATTCGACATTTCACCATGACATTTAGATAAAAATCGCCTAATCCGAAGAAAAATCGTCAAATACGAAGTGCCTCCCCGTAATACACTTGAATCTTTAACACAATATTTTTTTTTTCTGCATGGCGAAATTTTAATTTGGTAGAATTAATCGACAGAAATTTAATAAAAATGTTTTTTTCTCTGTGTTTTAGACAAATTTTTATAAATTTCATTTGATACTTACGTATTATCGCAACAATCGCGAATGTTCAAGGTAACTCGCAAAGTTGGCGATCCCATTTTCGCATTTGTTGTACGCGCTTAATTGACAATCATGTGCTTCGTTTTATACAATGCCGCCAATAGGTTGCGATAATACGTAAGTACCTTTTATTTGATGTTACTATTGAAATACAAATGGAAAAATAAAGATTTTCTCATATATATCAATATATTTGAACTTTACTTTGTTTTTTAAGATTTGAGTTTATTTTATAACTTTCTGAAGCAGATTCTATTAGTAATTTGTTAACAAAACACTTGAAGTTATTACGGTTTGCTTTTGTCAGGGATGTAACTACCGCCGTATCAATGATGCAGGGGCCCCAATAAGTGTTACTACAATCCCTCAAACATGGTGCTCATATTTAAAAAATGTCCCCCGAAAGAATTTTGATACAGGGCCCACTCAGAGCTGTTTTGCAATTTCATGTGTTTTTATCTTAACCTTTTTAAGTGTAGTCAATCGGCTTCACTGCAGAAGATTACATTGCAGAAAATTGAACTTGGGTAATACGGGCCAAGCAAAAGCAGTGCTAGGGGTAATTGCACATCAAATAGGAATTGACATCATTGAATAAGCAAAACAGACAGATGGCTCAAAATGTATTGAGGAAGCAGGTGGTCGTAAGATTGTAATTATTTTATCAAATTATGCTTTCACATCGATAAAGATAGTTCAGTTTTTTTTATGTCAATTAAAGTTAGTATTGTATTTTGTTTAATTTATTTTTAAGCTCGGGATATATATTTTGGATAGTTTTTATATACAAAATACTAATTTAATTTCTGTATGCTATGGATTTTTTTTTTTCTTTTTGCATTATTTCAAAATCTCTCCACAAACAAGTAATGTACTGATTGAAATTTTCCATCTGTTTTATCTCTCTCCAAGGATCCTAAATTAAATAAATATATAATTTTTATTTTTTTTGGCAACTCCCTGAATGCGAAAATTTAAACTTAACACACAGTTTTTTCTGGATTTTACATATTTCTACTATGTTTATTGGTTGTCATATTTATCTGTTTTTTGTTCTTTGATACATAATTATGATTAATTTTTGAATAAATCTTTTTTTTTAAACTATACTTTTAACAACTCAAATTTTGCTTTGTAGTTTTAGCAACATTCCGATAGCTTTAACACAGGATAAACAATTTTTAAAATTTTATTTGATGTTATTATTAAAATACACATTAGGTTTTCTGATATATATTATTTGTTAACAGAATACTTGGAAGTTTTTATATTTTGCTTGGTACTTACTTATTGATTGACAGGATTTTAAATAAGTAAGTTTTATTCTCTATTTTAAACAATTTTTTTAATTTTATTTGATGTTATTATTGAAATACAAGTTAGGTTTTCTGATGTATAATTTGAGTCATCAAAATATTAAATCATATTTTTGTTTTCGATGACTTTTTAAAATTTAAATTTGTTATAATTTTCTTAATCAGATTTCATCAGTTATTTGTCAACAGAATACTTGAAGTTATTACGGTTTAATGTACTTCAAAGGGCCCTTAATCCACCTGGTACAACTCTAAGTGCTTTCTTCACTTTGTGTCAAGAAGACGCTTTTGCCAGAACACTGTTGTATTCAGAAGTGCCCTCTTATTACACATGGAATGAAACTAAAAAAGTATTCATACGACGTAGACGAGGGGAACCAGTCGATAGTCAACCTGGCATTTACAGAGAAAATACAATTGGTAGACTTTATACAGTGCATCCTAATCAGGATGAATGCTTCTATCTTTGCATGCTGTTGGTTAATGTGCCTGGTCCTAGATTTTTCCATGAGTTGAAAATTGTTGACGGCGTCACACATGCCACTTTTCGCAGTGCATGTCAAGCTCTGAACTTATTAGAAAGTAACTATCAATGGGGTATATGTATAAATGACGCACTGCGCATCCAATCCAATCATTCGCAATTCTATTGACCTCCTGCTTTCCTTCATCTCCCACAGAGTTATGGGAAAGATATCGATCACATGTGGCTGAGGATATTTTGCATAGAGTACGGCTAGAAAATGGCAATATGGCCATGGAATTTACAGAAGGCATTTACAACGAAACATTAATAAATGTTGAAGATAAGTGCTTAACTATTGCAAACAAAATTCTTATTCAATTGGGAATGCCAGCACCTACCTGAGCTGAGATTGATTCATTTGAGGGGGATTTGTGCCGTGAACAAAGTTACAACATCAGTGATTTCCAGTTGCATGTCCAATCAAACATTCCCAAATTAACATGTGAACAGAAGGGCATTTATGATCGCATAATGCAAATGATAAATGACGGAGTCGGACGGGGGACCTTCTTCTTGGATGCACCAGGGGGAACCGGAAAAACATTTCTTATCAGATTGATTCTGGCAACGGTTCGATCAAAGAATGACATTGCATTAGCTCTCGCTTCGTCTGGAATAGCAGCGACATTGTTATCAGGCGGAAGGACTGCTCATTCAGCTCTGAAATTGCCTTGGAATATACAAACTATCACACTACCAAATGCAATCTTTCTAAAACATCTGGTATGGGAAAAATATTACAAAAATGTAAAGTCATTGTTTGGGATGAATGTACGATGATACATAAAAAATCGCTTGAAGCTCTGGATCGATCGTTACAAGATTTGCTTGAAAACGTTCAACCATTCGGGAATGCATTGATATTGCTCGCAGGAGATTTTAAACAAACATTGCCTGTAATTTCTCTATCGACACCAGCGGACGAAATAAATGCTTGCCTGAAATATTCAACATTGTGGCGACATGCGCATATATTACAGTTGACTACGAATATGCGTGTCCAGCTTCAAAATGATCGATCAGCCGAGGTATTCTCACGAGAGTTACTGGACATTGGAAACGGACAACTGCCAATAGATGAGACAAGACAAATTTCATTACCTGATAATTTTTGTAATTTAGTGACATCAAAAGAGGAACTTATCTCAAAAGTATTTCCTAATATTCAAATTCATTATAGGAATCACAACTGGCTCAGTGAACGAGCTGTCCTTGCCGCAAAGAATAAAGATGTCTATCAACTTAATCATTTTATACAATCCAGTATTCAAAGTGAGGAAATTATATATAAATCGATAGACACCGTTGTGGAAGCAGATGACGTGGTCAATTACCCATCAGAGTTTTTTCACTCTCTTGATCTTCCAGGAATGCCCCCACACATATTAAAATTGAAAATAGGAGTGCCAGTTATCACGTTGCGTAATGTCAATCAGCTGAAACTTTGTAAATTGATGAACATCGTAGTGGAGGCAACAATATTAACTGGGCCTTTCAAAGGAGATGTCCTGATTCCTCGAATTCCCATGATCCCGACCGATACACCATTTAAATTTAAAAGATTGCAATTCCCAATTCGATTGGCATTTGCAATCACAATCAATAAAGCCCAAAGGTCAATTGTTAGAATTGTGTGGGTTAGATTTAAGTGTGGATTGCTTCTCACATGGACAATTGTATGTTGCTTGTTCCCGTGTTGGCAAACCTGATAGCCTTTATATTTACGCAAACAATGGTAAAACAAAAAATATTGTATACCCACAAGTATTGCAAAATTAACCCTTTGCATTCAAGGATTACAAAGTACAGATATTTCCAATTTGTGCATATTTTTAACTGTTTAAGACTTTTTTTATTTAAATTAATGTAATTTTTTTATCAGGTTTGGGCTGTTTTCAATTTCTCTATGTTTATTATAATTTTATGAACCTATTTATGTATTTTTGCAATTAATTTATTATTAAAATTATTTCTTATTTATTTTTGTGGTTTGCATTTATTTACTTTTTGCTTATGATTGTTATATATTTTTGGGATTTTTATCTGATTTTTGTTTATGATTAATTCTTATATATTTTTGGGATTTCATCTTATTTATGTTATTCATTATTTCTTATATATTTTTGCGATTTGCAGTGTATTTCATTGCATTTTTTTATTTAAATTAATGTAAATTTTTGTCAGTTTGGGGCTGTTTTTAATTTATCTATGTTTATTACTATTTTATGAACTGCATGAACCTATTTTTGCATTTAATTTATTGTTAAAATTATTTCTTATTTATTTTTGTATTTAATTAATTTTTGCTTATGATTGCTTCTTATATATTTTGGGGGTTTTTATCTGATTTTTGTTTATGATTATTTCTTACATATTTTTGGGATTTCATCTGATTTGTGTTGATTATTTCTTACATATTTTTGTGATTTGCAATGCATTTCACAGTCTGATTGAGATCTTAAATAACTTGAAATCACCTGTGGTTTTTCCTCATGTCCTGAAACTCAAATTAATTTTAAGTTCTCCGACCTCCATCTCTGTAATTAAACCATACTATCCATTAAGAAAATTAGGCCCAATATAAGATTCACAATTGGCTGGATGGACCAGCTCTTTTTTTTCCATTTAACCAGACTGAGCCACAGCAACGCGTGGCAGGGTACAGCTAGTATATATATATATATATATATATATATATATATATATATATATATATATATATATATATATATATATATATATATATTGAAAAAATGGAAGATGAAACGACAATAGGGTAGTGCTTCGCAGACTTTCAATACTTGCGACCCAATCATAATTTTCATCGCGCCCCCCTTCCATACAATAACAATGTATTAAATTCAATAATACTATACTTTGATGTTAAACCTATAATACGACTGTAACCTCATGGGCGTATATAAACGACTCGCTCAGCCTGTGCGTTATTTGCCCCGAACAAACATATACGTCTTGCCAAAGTACGATTTTTCTGTGAACTGCTATTCATAACAAATTATTCCGAAGGCATTTGGAATTCAATAAAATGATCTTGACAATGTTTGCGAATGATTTACTTATTTCGAATGTAGAAATTTACTTAGTATGTAGAAACTTACTTTTACTTAGAATGTGGAAAGCATCAAGCAATAATTTGTGCTCATTAACAGTGGCGGCGCTAGACCACGGGTGGATGTCGGCGAAATTAGGGTTCGCGAGGCATCCTTTTTTCCCAGTCAAGAAAACGTTAAATTACATAAGCCGAATTATTGTTAAACTAATGTATGGGTAAACGGGATTTATTGCTAATCAAATGATGACACAAAATTACACAAATAGAAATTAAAATAGACGAACTTTTCGGCTTTTGGCCTCACTGAACTTTTTCAGGATTATGTCATAGATAACACTAGCCGCTATTTCAGCTTCAATTTATAGAACTGATAACGTAGATAGTCTCTCTTGACTCATCGTGCTTCTCAAGTAGATCTTAATCAATTTTAACTTTGAGAAGCTTCTCTTAGCGGAAACTGTACTGACGGGAGAACTGTGAGCATGATTCTAATTGTTATATAAACATTTGAATATATTTCTTCTCTCCAAATTATTTTCTAAAATGCACTTAATGAGTTGTTTCGCGTCGTTGATAGAGTCTAGTAAATTCGTTTTTAAAAGTTCTTCAAATAGTTCGAAAGGCTGAATGTCGCTGTTTTCGCCTTCCCGAAGTATTGTACCTAAATCATTACAATACTTGAGAAGGTCTTCTTTTAATATAGATCATAAATAACGGATATAAATAAAACCAAATTGTTCATTGAGCGCTTTAAATCGACATTCGGTGTCGACTATAATAGCATCAATCATTGTGTTAAAAAAGTTAACTCTGTATTGCATTTCAAAAGATTGAATAGGTTCATCAATACGTTCATAACCTTCGAACATTCGTTTTTTCCTGGCTGTTCTTTTTTTCTTTAAATTGAGACTCAATTTCGAAAGTACTTTTCTTTACAAATAATCGAGCTTGTGCAACACTATTGTCAAACCCTGTATTACGGAATTCTTGAATCTGGCTGCAAAATGACCGTTAAGTATCAATAGCGGCTTTCAAGTTGACTTGAACCGATTACCATAGTTTGCTTATATTGTTCACACGTAGTAAAACCTCGTACCATACGTGTATCGCAACAATAAACTCAAAACTGAACATTTCGTTCGAGACTGCGTCACAGTCGCTTAGAGTTTCAGAATCATCACTTTTATTTTTCAGCTCATTCACGCATTCGATAACATCATCAAATTGCAAAAATATTGTTTTTACTGCTCCAATTCTACTTTCCCACCGTGTTTCAAACAGAGGTTTTAATGTCAATTTTAATTTGGTTTTTACAATATCCCAACGCTTACTTGACTTTGAAAACAGCTCATAGATTTTATTGATGAAGCCATAAAACGTTTTGGCTGTTACAGAAGAGTTAGCTGCATCAATCAAAAGCAAATTCCAACTGTGGCATCCGCACGGCGTGAAGAATGCTCTTGGGTTTATATTGAGTATTCTTGTTCTGACACCTTTATTAATACCGACCATATTGGCGCCATTCTAATATCCCTGTCCTCGACAGTTTTGGATATCTAGACCATTTCTTTCCAGTTCTTGTAATATTGAATTTGTTATATATTCTCCCGTTGTTTCTGCGAAGGCAATAAACCCAACAAAATGTTCCTCTATTGCTCCAGTTGAGGAATTGCAAAATCTTAATATTATTGACATTTGTTCAACGTGGCTGACATCCCTGGTACAATCAAGCAAGAAGGCGTAGTATTTTGCTTGTTTAACTCTGTGTATAATTTCTTCAATAACTGATTTAGACATTAATGCAATTAATTCATTTTGGATGTCGTGGCTCAGATAATGTTGAGTAAGTTGCTTTTCATTAATACGTTGCATGTGCTCCCGTAGGGTCAGATCATATTTTGATAACAACTTAAATAAATCTATAAAATTGCCACTGTGTCTGCTATCGTTCAATTTAAGGTATTCTCGATGAGCTCTAAATGATAAATTGTGTGAGGCTAAGTAGTTTATTATATCAATCATTCTTTCAAACAAATTATACCAGTGCTTTTGCGATTCCTTAATCAATCTCTCGTTATCCTTATCTATTGTTTTTCCGGGTTTGATTCCTTTATAGAATTCCATCCATTTAATCATGCATTCCATGTGTCCTTGACTTTGTTCATGTCTTTGCAATATCCGACTCAAATCTTTCCAGTCACAACATCTTTCTTTTACCACCTGTGTCTGCAAATGTGAAAAAAGTCTACATGGAAAGCAATAAACTGTATCTTGAAAAATGGAGTAAACTAACCATCTGCGATGTTGCGTTTCGCCGTTACTTAATTTTCGAGTGAAATGAAATTTAGAAAAATGCCTTTTATTTGCGTCTTTTGGGTAACTTTCATCAGATTTCACTATATCTTGATTGGGTCCGTTTTGAATTAGGTCATGACGCTGCAAATCGTTTTTACTGAAAGTACCCACTTTCCTGGATCTAAGTCTATAAATGACTCTCTTAAATGAATTCCTTGCACTTGATTTTCTGAGTCACACATCGTTTCACTTTCTAACTCTTTATTGAGTTCAGACATTTGGATCATAGCAGATTCGCCCGATGTTGCAGGTAAAATTGTATCAGAACTTTGAATAAAAGATTCATTTGACTCTGAAGCTAGCTCATAAACTAAAGTTTCTCCAGATGACTGAAGCAGTGACACTCGTAGAAGGTTTCTTGAATTTCCTCCTACTGGAACTCAGAGCTTGGTTGGATGTAACAGTCGCAGCCTTTCTTTTCCTTTTCAATGCGCCGGATTCCCACCTCTATCTCTGTCTCTAGTTGGTCCTCCAGACATGATGACCGAAAAATAAAAAAAAACATTGAAATTAAATAATTATTTTATTAGAACTGACTTTCAAAATAGGCCCAGTAGCGTCAGAGTTAATAATAATGCGATACGAGTTCTGCCGATTTGTTATAGTTCCATCTGTTTGTAGCAGAGTCCCAACCATGATAAATCTAGATATCTATATATATATAAGACGCATTTGTTGTCTGTTTGTCTGTTCCCTCATAACTTGAGATCCAGACACCCAAATAACGTGAAACTTGGTACACGTACACAAATTACACGAGAAAGGTTCTTAAATAGGTTTGGCGTTCATAATTCCTTCCAAATTTTTTAAAATTTAATTTTTAAGTGATTTTCCAGTGTTATGACGTCATATGTAGTCACGTTTCTCACTAAGTGGACAATTTATACTTTACATGCAGTTTTTCAAGATTATTACATATTTTTACTGTAGCTATGTTTATCGGTTGGAATATTTATTCAAGTTTTCTATTCTTTGATATTTAACTAGGATTACTTTTCGAATAAATCATTTTTTTAAGGATTATTCTTTAACAACTAAAATTTTGTTTTGCTGTTTTGGCAACATTTAGGTATTATCGCGGGATGTTTATGTGTGTGATTTTGCTTGCAAATTACAACTTATTTATTTATTTCTTTAGAATGCGAAGATTATAATTTTGACAAACTAAAACTTCTCATTGATAAGGGTTATATTTCAGTTTGGTTCAAGTGTAGTATAGGGGGCACTTTGGATTTGGCGATTTTTCTTCGGATTTTTCCATTTTTATCTAAATGTCATGGTGAGATATCGAATTCATTCTAAAATAAATAATACCGAAAAAAGTACCTTGGAGACCACTTTTAGTAACCAAAATAAAGGACTGAGCCAAGTAGCTCCCCTATACTACACTTGATCGAATAATATGGTTCTTTGCAATTTCATGTGTCTTTATTTTAACCTTTAAGGGTATAACTATTGGCTTCAGTGCATAAAATTGCCATGCAGAAAATCATACTTGGGTAATCATACTGCCCATGCAAAAGCAGTGTTGGTAGTAATTACATATCAAACTGGAATAGGCATCAGAGAATGAGCAAAACAGACAAATGGCTTAAATACCTCGTAAGATAAATTATTTTTGGAACTTATGTACAATTCTGACAATCGCCAACATTCAAAATAACTTGCCAAGTTTGAAACCCTGATTTCGCATGTCATATATATATGTTGAATTGTGAGTCATGTGCTTTGTTTCATATAATGTCACCAAAAGGTTGGGGTTATATGTAAATACCTTATTTTTTCAAATTATGTTTTTGCATTGATAAAGTTAGTTCAGTCCTTTTTATGTCGGTTAATGTTAGTATTGTACATCATTTTTTAATTTATTTTTATGCTCGGGATATATATACTTTGGATAATTTTTGTAGTACTTGCGTATTATTGCACAATCGCCAACGTTCAAGACAACTCGCCACTTTGGCAATTCCAACTTTGTGTGAGTTGAATTAGCAATCATGTGCTTCATTTTGTATAACGTCACCAATAGTTTGCGATACATAAGTACCTCTAATTCTCTACATTACTATAACATTAGACTGGCCGCAACATATATACCAATTTGGCGGGATTTCAGAATCATGCCAAAAATGAGTATGTTGAGGAAGCAGGTAGTGGTAAGATAAATTATTTTTGGCACCTATGTACTATCCTAACAATGGCCAACATTCAAAGTAACTTGCCAAGTTGGCAACCCTGATTTCGCATGTCATATATATGCTGGATTGTGAGTCATGTGCTTTGTTTCATATAATGTCGCCAAAAGGTTGTGGTTATATGTAAATACCTTATTTTTTCAAATTATGCTTTTGCATTGATAAAGTTAGTTCAGTTCTTTTTATGTCAGTTAATGTTACTATTGTACTTCATTTTTCAATTTATTTTTATTCTCGGTATATATATACTTTGGATAATTTTTTTAGTACTTGCGTATTTTTGCACAGTCGCCAAAGTTCAAGACAATTCGCCACTTTGGCAATCCCAACTTTGTATGCGTTGAATTGGCAATCATGTGCTTCATTTTGTATAATGTCACCAATAGGTTGCAATAATACGTAAGTACCTTTAATTCTGTGCAATACTATAACATTAGACTGGCCGCAACATACCAATTTGGCGTGATTTCAAAATCATGCCAAAAATGAGTAGCCAACCAATATGAAATTAATATTATGAGTATTATCTTAGCCTGTTTTATCTTTCCCTCCAGTAATCCTTAATTAATTCAATATATAATTTTTGTCTTTTTTTATATATTTTAGTACTTACATTTTTTTTGGTTATTATGTGCTGCAAATATTTTTTTGCACATTGCGATGTCTTTGGCAAAATTAATCAGTGGTATTTTTCTTAAATATGTTTTTTTATCTGTTTTTGACAATTTTTAAAATTTTGTTTGATGTTTGTCTGAAATGCAAATAGTAAAATAAATATTTTACAATATATATATTGTGTTTGTATGAAAATTTTTATACTGATTTATTCAAAATATTGAGTCGTCTTTTATTTTTGATATCTTTTTAGGATTTAATTTTATGTTATAACTAGCTATACCCAGTTAAATGTTGCTGTGGCTCAGTCAGCTTTAAAATACTGTTACACCATAAAGTATGTCATGAAGCTTACAAAAGTAATAATACACAAGATTTCAAACAAATCTATATGCATATAAGACACATTTGTTGTCTGTCTGAATAAACTTTCTCTTTCACACTACATCATTTGGACAAATTTTCAAAATTTGTTTGTGTGGTTAGTAATTAATTATAATGCTATAATTTTAATTGAATAGGCAGATATTGCATTTTTAAGTATAAAAATAGTTATAACTACTGTACTGTATTTTTTTCAGTGAGTGAATATTAACGTCGCACTGTTCAGCTACATGAGGGCTTTTGGCGACGGACCACATAATTTTGAACCAGGATCAAGTGACGTGGACGACACCTGAGCTGGCACCTCCTTCTCCTAACTACCACACCACACCAATTTAGCAGGAATATATTCTACCAATACTTAGCTGGAATATTATTTGAAATCCACTCTTCCAAGTACGGGTTCTATGATGAGTATTTTAGCGGGGAAGGCAAATAGTTTTGTAGCAGATATTACATTTTCAGCTGCCAGCGTTTTCAGCGGATTGCAAAGATTATCATTTTTGTCCCCCAAAAATAGTTAATGTCAAAATTTAAGTGTCTTATGTTTTTGTATGTTTATGGAGACCTTAGAAAACGATTTGACTATTCATTTTAAGTGAATGGTGTATATAATTAATTTTACAGTGGAATATATTTAATTAATTTATTAGCTCTAACCGATTAAATTTCCCTAAATGGAGTATTTTGTTTATGTATGTCCCTTAATTTTCAATGTAGTGACCTAAAAAAATTGCAGTAAATCATAATGCGGTGGATAAAGCATTAACGTGCATCGCTCCCCTACACGGCGGGTCTTACAAAGCTCTAATAAAGTTTGAGCTATGAAAGTAGCTAGACATTTGCCAACTTGACTCTATTGTCACCATTTCGCTATTTTTTCCATTGAATCACCATTGTTATTTAGGAAATGGCGTTGCTTGCGAGCATTACAATTTTAAGATAAAATAAATTCAACAGAAAGTTATATTAATGTATGACACTTTCAGTTATAAATTATTCACAATATTTTAAGCGCCTCAAAACTTTTAAGAATGTGTTACTTTTGCTAAGCAGAGATCAGCTTAGGAAGGTATTTTCAAAAATCGACCCTCAAGAGTGTTACGGGGAGTTGTAAATATAAAAAAAAAAATCCTTTTTATCAGCTATTAGATCTACAGACTTAAAATTTAACAAAGGTATTTTTTTCTTTCTTTCTTTTCTTCAGTTGAGATATGCAAAAACTTTTTTTGTTTAATTTGCAATTCACTTAAAATTAACTCATTAAAAACTTTTTATCCTTCAATCTCTGTTTTTTAACTTTTCAGTTCACCTGTGCGAAGAACGGGTATACCAGCTAGTATATTATAAAGGCGAAAATTTGTGAGGATGTTTGGCCGTCTTTCACGCAAAAACAACTGAATCAATTTTAATGAAACTTTACAGTAATATAGTTTATATATCAGAATAACACATATGCTATAATTTATAAAGATATTGTGTGAAGTGTCCAAAATATAACGATATTTGTCAAGTAAGTTGGAAAAGATTCTGCCATCTACAAGTAATTTTAGCGTGCTCTGCAAAAAAAGTCCACGACAGCATATATCTATCTTTTGTTTGTGAAGATACCCTTTTTGTTTTGGTTACGCAAGGCGCTCGCTTCTAATTAATTCCTGTGATCAGCATAATCCCTAATTTTTTTTTATTTCAGAATAAAACTAAGTTTTGAAGGGAGAGGTTGTTATACATCTCTCTTTATTTGAATGTTTTTTTTATGATTTTATTATACACATTTGGTAGTAAGAAATTGATCTTTTTTCAAAATAAATGCTTTTATCGGTTCTGGTACTTAAAGTAAATAAACTTTCTCTTTCACACTACATCATTTGGACAAATTTTCAAAATTTGTTTGTGGTTAGTAGTTAATTATAACGCTCTAATTTTAATTGAGTAGGCAGATATTGCATTTTTAAGTTTAAAAATAATTATAACTACTGTACTGTATTTTTTGGAGTGAGTGAGTGAATATTAACGTCGCACTGTTCAGCTACACGAGGGCTTTTGACAACGGATCACGTAATTTTGAACCATGGTCAAGTGACGTGGACGACATCCGAGCTGAAACCCCCTTCTCCTAGCTACCACACCACACCAACTTAGAAGGAATATTTTACCAATGCTTAGCAGGAATATTCTTTGAAATCCACTCTTCCAAGTTATATGGCAACACGGGTTCTATGATGAGTATTTTAGCTAATAGTTTTGTAGCAGATATTGCGTTTTCAGTGGATTGCAAAGATTATTTTTTTTGTCCCGCAAAAATAGTTTATGTCAAAATTTAACTGTCTTACGTTTTTGTATGTTAATGAAGACCTTAGAGAACGATATGACTACTTATTTTAAGTGAACGGTGCATATAATTAATTTTACAGTGGAATATCTTTAATTAATTTATTAGCTCTAACGGATTAAATTTCCCAAAGTGGAGTATTTTGTTTATGTATATCCCTTAATTCTTAATGTAATGATCCAAAAAAAACAGTATATGAAAAAAACTGCAGTAAATCATATTGCGGTTGGATAAAGTATTAACGTGCATCGGTTCCCCTACACGGCGGGTCTTACAAAGCTCTAATAAATCTCGAGATATGCAAGTAGCTAGATATTTGCCAACTAGACTCTATCGTTAACATTTCGCTATTTTTTTCATTGAATCGTAATTATAATTTAAGAAACGGCGTTGCTTGCGAATATTACAATTGTAACATAAAATAAAATACAGCAGAAGGTAATATTAATGTATTACACTTTCACATATACATTATTTACACTATTTTAAGCGTTCATTACATAAAACTTTTAACAATGTGTTACTTTTGCTGAGCAGAGATCAGTTTAGGGAGGTATTTTGAAAAATCAACCCTCAAGAGTGTTACGGAGAGTTATTAATAAAAAAAAATCCTTTTTATCAGCTATTAGATCTACATACTTAAAATTTAACAATGGTGTTTTTTCTTTCTTTCTTTTTGTTTAGCTGAGATATTCAAAAAGCTTTTTTGTTTAATTTGCAATTCACCTAAAATTAACTCATTAAAAACTTCTTTATCCTTCCATCTGTGTTATTTAATATTTCAGTTTACCCGTGCGAAGAACGGGTATACCAGCTAGTAACTCTATATATACGCCAATGCTTTTTATGGAAAATTGAACAAAGTTGTTTTACTTAGACCTGGATTATTTTGTACTGAAAGAACACTAGATTCTATATAGTGCGGTGTTCTTTCAATACAAAATAATCTACATCTAGGTGCAACAATTTATTTTAATTTTCCATAAAAAGCATTCTCGTATATAGTGGCTAGATGTATGAAAAGAACTCGGTGAAAATAATATAATTGTTACAAATTTTGACGCATATAAAAACATACTCGAAAAGCTAAAATTTTCTGTTCTCGAGAAAAAAAAAACACTAGCAGTTTTAATTTAAAACTAGGTAACTATCAACTTTTTTTAATTTCGATTTCTATAGAGAAATACATTATACTTACGACTTATAAAAGATACCTATGTATACCTATTGATGTCGACAAAATCATTACGTTAAAGTTATTATTAAAGTTCATATTGACTTACCATATAACTTTCGAAATATGAACTAAATCACAATATAAATTAACACTTTTATTCACTAAAATGCTACCGGGTACTGACTCACTTTACAACACAATAAAAAGAAATTTTGTTCATGCGAGTTTAGTCTGCAAGTGTTGGATTCACAAAAGGAATGATTGTTTACGTTATGCTTACAGAAGAAATACAATTATTTAAACAACACGGGGATTCCCCGTCTCGCGCGCTAGTTGTTTAGTTTATATAGTGTTGCCAGACGATTCTGGATAATGCCCGTAAAGTACTAATCACTCCCTTTACTCGCGCAACTGTATGAAAATAAATAACTAAATTTTAAATAATTAAAAACTTTGCGAGGCCCCCTCACGCGCGTGGCCGTCGCCGGTCGCCGACGCCTAACGCCGCCGCCACTGATCATTAACTCCTTTTCTAGCCCCCCCGAAAAAAACTCCTCATACGCTCGCCACGTGTTAACCGGAGTGAATCACGTAATTATTAATCGGCATTATAGAGACTAATCATAAACCGTACAAATTATTAATATAAGTGTTAATGTTTGCATATAATTTTATATATGACAAGCCCATAGGGTCACTGTTAATTATTAAACTTGTTCTTAACTTATTATTGTTATGAATTAAACATAAAATGCACAATGTGCAGTAATATATTTATAAGTGTATTATATCAGGGTAAGAATGTAATTTATTTTTAATATGTCAGAATTTTATTTGTTTACTTTCAGTAAATTAATAATTTTTTAAAAATAATCTTTTGTTTTCATCATTTCAATATGCTGGCGCCCCCCTCATAGGATTATCACGCCCCACTAGGGGGCGCCCCACAATTTGAGAAACACTTCATTAGGGGAAAAAAAGGATTCAATCTGAAGTTTAACGTTTAAAAATATATAAATAAAGATTAAAATCATTATTACATCAACTTTACCAAAGTTTATCATGAATAAATTGAGTTCCATTCTAATAAAAATCAAAGTTTCTACTAATTATAGGCAAGTTAATTAACTATTTATAGCAATGTTTTACCAGGACAATCCTAAATTTTAAAAAAATTCAGTTCCCCAAATTTTATATATATATATATATATATATAGTGTTTTTTTCCAGGTATAGAAGTTTAAGTTGGCATTACTTTCCAAGATGGCGACCGATTTAACAGCTGTCAAGTGATTTATTCTCAGTTTGGTTTGGCAATTCATCAAAACGATCATCAAGCAAGGCGTAGATTCGTCGAATGGGCCCAAAACGAGATTGCCGTTGTTCCCGATTTTCATAAGCGAAGTTTGTTTAGCGATGAAGCGCACTTCTGGTTGAATGGCTACGTCAACAAACAAAACTGCCGCATTTGGAATGAAACTAATCCACAAGTGTATGTCGAAACACCGTTACATTCAGAAAAACTGACTGTTTGGTGCGCTTTATGGGCTGGTGGAATCATTGGTCCGTACTTCTTCAAAAACGATGAAGGCCACAACGTTACAGTCAATGGTGATCAGTATAGAGCCATGATTACTAACTTTTTCATTCCTGAATTGAACAATCATGATGTCCAAGAGCTGGGGTTCCAACAAGACGGCGCAACATGTCACACAGCTCGTGCCACAATCGATTTATTGAAAGACACGTTGGGTGACCGCCTAATTTCACGTTTTGGACCTGTGAATTGGCCTCCAAGATCTTGTGATTTAACACCGCTAGACTATTTTCTGTGGGGCTATGTAAAGTCATTGGTCTATGCGAATAAGCCACAAACGCTTGAGCATTTGGAAGACAACATTCGCCGTGTTATTGCCGATATACGGCCACAAATGTTGGAAAAAGTCATCGAAAATTGGACGTCCAGATTGGACTACATCTGAGCCAGACGTGGCAGTCCTATGCCAGAAATCATATTTAAAATGTAATGCCACATAATTATCTTTCGAATAAAAAAAATTCATGTCAATCGAATAATACATCGTTGTTTTATTGCAATTTCAAGTTCTATACCTCTAAATAAACATCCTTTACTTGAGCAAAATATTAAATTACTTCAAAGTTTGTCAAAGAAATGCTAAACTCATACCATTCCAAAATTTGGTACTTATGTATTAAACTGCCAAATAATTTCACCCGAGCAAAAAGACATCAAGAACTTAAAAAAAATTATATTATTATTACTGCAGTGCTTCTCAAAGTTTCCATATTCGCGACCCAATATTCAATCATAATTTTCATCGTGTCCCCCTCATACAATAATCTACGGATTGAATTCAATAATAACATACTTTCAAGCTAAAACTACGATGCGAATTTTTTTTCTTAAGTGCCATCACGTGTATAAATGTCTCGCTAAAATCCAACATGTTTATACTCAATTCATCTCATACGCCCACCTGCGTGGAAAACTGTTGGCATTATGACGCGGATTGCGTCACTTTCAATCGACAGTTAATGGATTAATTATTAACCGTACAAAGGATCAAGATAAGTGTTAATTTTTGTAAATAATTTTATATATGATAATTAATGGGGGGGTTACTGGTTATTATTAAACACATGTTAACTTAGTATTGTTAAATTAATTTAAAATAAATTGTGCAGCACTGATACCCTTATAACTGTAAATGTGTATTTATTTTTTATTACGTCAGAATATATTTTATTTGTTTACTTTCAGTAAATGAATATTTTTTTTAAAAATAATATTTTGTTTTAAAGTTTTCAATATGCTCGCGCCCCCCAAGGAAGACGTGCCCCGCAGTTTGAGAAACGCCGTATTACTGAGTTCAAACGCTGTGATGTAAATTTCCCTTGAAAGTACATCCCTCGAAGTATCAGCGTGAACTAGAGGTGTAGGATTAAGGTAAGAACTAGAGTCAAACATTATCTTAATATGACTTTATTAAGATATTCAACTTAAACTTTTGAACAAATATAATCTTATTAATGGATGAGAGAATCTACTATGACGCAACACACAATATAATTCAGACCTATCTCAATAATTGGACCGCTTAATCTTCAAATATAACAATAGTAATAAATAATTAATCCTACCTTATATTATTCTGTAATAAACTTGTCTTTATCTATAAGCTTTACTAAGTAAGTAGCTTTACTTTTAACTTCTATTCACTCACCAATAGGTTTATCCACAACACGTAGAACTCGAATCTTTGGACAGCGAACTTCAATTATCAACCAAAACCACAACGCACTTTAATTGTCAAACATTCCTTTACACTACCATTACATTGCTATAATTGCCATCACGTTTACTCTAAGATCCTATATTTATCCTATATTATTTACATCTCTTCACTTCTCGTTTCTTGGATTTGGTTGGAAAAGAGTCGCCATTAATTCTGGCCCAAAGAACCCAAAGGACTTCTTAAAGAAAAGACGCGTAAGTCGTCACAACGCGAGCAGGAACAGTTTCCGGTGTTGGCTGTATATTGCAAAATTGGGGGATTTCTTTCGATTTGATCAATATTCTAATACACAAGTGGCCAGAATTTGTCCTTTTAACATATGTCACAGAAAAATGTCAGTGATTCTGTCCAATTAACCCCTTAACAATAATTTTGAAAAAGATTCTCTGTTATTCTCCTCGATAAATATCATAAAATTGATCCAAGTACTCTTCTTGAGTCAATATTTGTATCTGACTCAATGCAACAGGGCTTATAAGCAGGATAATATCAATATACATGAGTCTTTTAGACTTATATTTATCTAAAAATAAATCTAATGATATAAAAAATATAATATATAATGATAAATCTTCTACAAATTGTACAAAAAACCAATAAATACATATTTGTTAAACATGGTAAAAAAATTTGTACATCTGAGTGATAGGTTGAAACTCTGAAAAATACATGTGTGTTAATGTATGTATTGCACTTTTTATTTTTTGTAAAATACATTTTTATTTTGATCCTGTAGGAGGGAGCGGGACTTTTATATTCAAAATATGGACACAAATTTATGGTCTAATTTAAAAAATTTTATGCCTTAATTTATTACATATTTAGAATTCAATTCTCTATAAATTATATCCTTTACCTAAAACAGTGCAACGAATAAAGACTTTCAAAATGTTGCACAATTTTTTTACTTGTAATTTTATAAATGGTAAATGATAAGATAATTTTGATTTCTAATGTTTGAAAGTCGTACTTGATTCCTCATTTAGTATAAGCATCAATGGAGCTGTAGTAAACTAAGATATTTTTCCATTTCTGTGATGAATGCTTCTCGAGATTTTTTCCCTTTTTCCTGTAATACTGTAAAATTATTAAGTAAAATAAGTTATACATATACAGTGGACCACAAAATAGTTCACACGCTTGCAATTTCCAATAAAATTTAATATTTCCGACTAATAAAATTTAATATATTGGAATTGTAATTTTTTAATGATATCTGCAACTTGTTTTGAATGGAATACATAACCAATTTTTTAAAAATAAAATAACTTTTTTTTAAAAAAATTATAATCAAAAAGCTGCTAAAAAATTACGCCACAAAAGCCTTCGTACACTTAACGAAAATCTTAACATAGCTTTAAATATTGTATTTCTTTCTTAATTTAGTACTTAGTAGGATATCTTTTAGTGTCCACAACAACTTTTAAACGTCTTGGCATAGATTTAATGTTTTTTTGTAATTTATGCGTCGATTTCCAACCATTCTTCTTTGATTATTGTTTTTACTTTACATTATGCGTTTATACGTCATGTTTTCTTTTTTTAAAAAAAATCAAATTATCACCAAATATGTTCTACTGAGCTAAATAAAGGGATTGAGCAGGTGTTTCAGAATTTGGGGACAGTTATAGAGACACCAGCGGTGCACATTGAGAGCACTGCGCTTGGCGTCATTATTCTGTTAAAAAAAATGAAGTCGCCGACCATAACTCCTTGTTGAGGGCCTGCGATAGTGAAAGCAGGATCGGCACGCTGCACTGGCCGTCTCCAGACACGTCTTCGATGTTTGTCAGGACACAGTTGGAAGCTGAATTCGTCTCTAAACACTATACGTCCTCAGTCAGCATGATCCCAACCTGTTCGAGCAAAGTACCACCATAATTTGGCTTGAAAGTGTGCAGGCGGGACGTAGTGGTCGATACGAGCGTAAATTTTGCTCTATCTGTGAATGGTCATGGTAGACACTGGTGTGCGAGAGAGTTGCACGTCTGATGGTTAATAACGATGAATCAGGTGCAGAGCTGTCAATCAATCTGCCCTCCCTATCTACTGCGGCCCTAGGTCAACTACTACCACCATGAAGGTTAAATCTATCATTGTTCACCCATTCTTGCCAGCATCTTCTAATGGCTGCATCTCTTCGAGAAATATGACGATCGATTTGCCAACTTGTCTCTTTGAATTTAATGATACGACCTCTTTCAAAATCTGACAGCTGCTCGCAATGAACTTGAATTCTACGGTAAGTCATTTTTTCAGTCGTTGAAAGGTATTCTAAATCGCAGTGCAACAGAAATTTTGACCATCAGATTGAGAATCGCTTCTTATTAACACCTGCGGGATGCGCATTTCTGATGCGCTGTAGCCCCCGTTATTCATTTAATGGACACCAAATTTTAATATTTTGCATGTTCGGTACAAATGTCTTTGCATACGAAATTTCATTACGATCGGGCAACTCCTTCTTGGTGCGTCGTTTTTTGTTATAGAGTGTATATGGAAATTTTATGAGGAGTGAAATTTCTACAAGCGTTAACACAAAAAAGGCTGCGCTTTAGCGCATGCGCCAATTTGCTCTCGGAAGGAAGAAGAAAGAGTTCCTACTTTTTCATCATTCTTAAAATTGCGATCATTCTTTGCGTACCGAAACCAGACCGAAAGTAATTACATAATCGGAAAGATGATTTATTTCACCATAATACGGTATACTTATTTTACTAAGCAACAAAATTCTCCATTTTATATGATTTTTTCTAAAATCATTCAATATCAATGCGTTTTTATATTAAAAAAAATTCAATCATTCTGTACGGATTTCTTATCATTGTAATGCATCGTAATTCTGTATTAAAAAATCCATACTTTGGTCTTTTAGAATCAGTGAATTAAATATGAAATGCCAAAAACTTTTTTTAAAAATATTTTTCAAATAATTCTCAAATTTTAAAATAAACATTTAATAACTTCGGCATTTATAAAAATAATCGCATGAGACTGTCCGTTTGTCTATCGTTATTATCCATGATTTGTCCAAAGACTGAAAAAATTGCTTAAAAATAACAGATGTTAAAAAAGTTTTGTGGTTTTCATCTAATACTCTTTGTACAAGATTCCATTTATGCAGTAATTTTTTTTATTAATGTTGTTTATTATCAGAGTTTAAAATTTGAAAAACATAAAACTGAAACATTAGGAACTCAAAAAAAATTATGCCTTTTAAAAAAAATAGCAAACTATACAAGAAAATGAGGTTGACTATGACAAATGAAAATCATCAAATTTAGCTAGTAAAATAAAGCATAATGCGCGTGAAAAAAAAAATTTTTTTTTTATTATAAGTACATGTCTTTATATTTTAAGTTCAGTTACTACATCCCTTAATAAAGCAAAAATTTCTGTAATATTTCTAAAAATCTTAATCGCTTTTACTCATTTATCATTTTTGAAGTGATAGCTACTATTGGCGCATTTTCCTTAAAGAACGTCACGTTCGGGTATGTAACGTTAATTCGGCTTTTTTCATCTTTAATCGGACATACACACCCCTAAACAGGAAAAGACCACTCTGAAAAGCGGTAGTTTGTCCCCCCACCCACCAATACACCGTAAAAGTAAAGTTCCTAGCTTCGATGGCACCCTTTTCACCTCTTTCTACGGAAATGAATGCGGAATTCTTTCTAATCCTAGTTGAAGCATGAAAATGAAACGTAATATTTTTTTTAAAAATAGGCTTGGAGAGAAAGAGAAATTCTACACCAAAATTAAGCATAAAATGTAGAAAAAGGAAAAAATTTTATAGAACTAAGTAAACAGTATAATTATCATTAGCAATATGGCAGTGATCTTAAGAATAAAAATCTATTTTTGTAAGCGAATGGGAATAGCAATGAACAGGTACTTTTATTCATAACATTACTTAAATATACTTTGAATCTAAACAGAAAATTAAAACAATTAAAAATTTTAAATAACAAAATTAAGTATACAGATATTAAGAAAAAGTTACCTTAAATAATTTAAATACAAGAAAACAAAATATAAGTAAGAAGACTTTCCTTGCAGCAGCACCGGATATATGTGTACAAAACTGCCATACAGTGACAAAAGAGCTAGTATAAGCCAGAGATTATATGTGATAAAAATCTTCTGATTAAATCTCTTTTTGAAGGTTTTGACCTAGATTCCTCTCTTCCCAATCAACTACTTGTCTTACTTTCCCTTTGCTTAAATTAATTCATGGATCGAATTGAGTATTGTTAAATTACAACCAAAATTCACACAAAGCCGGATCGGGTCTTCTGAACCAATTACCTATGATTTTAAGGGGGAATTTTAAAGTAGATTTTTCAAAAGACGAATCATAACATTTAGTTGATTTTTTAAAAGTAAAATTGACGGAGTTTTTTTAGATATTTAAATAAAATTTTGAATCTAAAGTATTTATAACCTCTTTCAGTTACCATAAAACTATCGTTTCCTTCTTAGAATACAATTAATTCACAAATATGATTGTTTATTTCGCACAAAAATATTTCTTTATGAGTACAGACATATGAATAATAAATTTTATAGGAAAATACCAATATCCCCTTGGTTTTTATTCACCTAACTAATCCTCGAAATAACATTACAAAATTTGAAGTTATCACTTGTATCGTGCAGTCATAAGCACACACACACATTTTTAAAAAATAAGTTTATAATAATAATAATATAAATAATTATTTGCAACTTATGTAAATGTCTTTTTGTGTGCTACTTTAAGATATAATGAAGGATAAAACAGAATTTTGGCATTCATTTAAAAATTTATCATTATTAAAATTTGTTATCCTTCGTATAAAACTTTTAGTTAACTTTAAAAATATTTCGTTGTACATTTCAAAAATTACGTTACTGACATAATATGCGAAATTGAATTCACAGATATATTCCATTCAATGAGCATAACTTTAAAAGTAATTTATTTAAAACTGTTATTTAAAGCAATAATATTTATTCTTTATTTTGAAATTTAGGCTTATATTTATTCTAAAAATTCCATTAATATTTGTCCTTTTTATGTCATGTGATCTTTTTTTTGGGCTTATTTGATAAATTAATTTTTATCTATTTTTAACACTGTTCATGTGCATAGGGCTTAGAATCAAAATGGAAGGGAAAAAATCAATTTACATTCTAAGTATAAAGGGCTTATATAAAAATTATTTTTCAAGAAAGATACATTTTCATTTGCGGAGGCTAAGAAAATGCAACGAAAAAAATCGCCAAAATTGTCAAATTCCAGTAATGATTAGCTGTAGTAATTAGAGTAAGCAATTGTAGTAAGTAAAGAGGGCAACTTACCCCTCTCCTTTTTAGCAATTTGCGTTCTTTATTTATTTTGTCGTTTTCAATCCACTCAGTGTCATGTTATAAGCAAACGGTTGTCACGAGAAATGTGAAAAGGATTATTAATAGCCACTTTTGTAATTTCAAATCTCAAGAAGGAAATGATTATTATAAATTAATAAATGTCTTTGTTTTTAATACATTTTACACATCAGATTCGTTTTCATTTTTCCATAAAAATTTCTTCCATTTGTCAAATATTCTGTTAATTTATGCGGTACGAAGGAAATAATTGAAAGAACCAAATGTTGAAACGTTTCAATCATTTTGGATGTTTTTCTTACATAATGAAGATTTGAAATCTATTTTATTACTCTAAATTCTAAGAGTATTTATTGTTATATGTGTATAAAATAATGAATGTGAACTTTAACATAGACAGAAGGTGGTTCTAGACTACTGAAGATACAGTATCATGTTCTACCACCCAGACTCGGCGCCAATTTCAATACAGATTTCGATAAAGGCGAAGCATTGAGATTCAGAGCTTAATTTGGATTTTGTTTCTGGAGACGAATAGGTAAGGTACAACCATGGATGCGATGTTTTCCTGATCACGTATCCACCGACGTTCACGTATCATACTTTAGTTACCACAAGTCACCGTGATTAATAATGGCGAGAGTATTAATGTAATTAATACTCACAGTGACATTAATAGTGAAGTAAATCAACCTTCCTAACAATGTACTCATGTTGTATGAGTAACATATATTTATGTGATGTTGTTTCTAATGCCACCTGTCTGACGTAGTCAGATCGAGGCCCACGAAATTCATCGTGGCAAGGGGCTAGATGTACGCCTGTCGTTGGCTTTAGCCTTGAGCACCATGCAGGTGACAGTGCGATTTAGGTCGAAGAAATTCCCGAAGGGACGATAGATGGCGACACAACCAACCTCCACCTCCACAATTTTGGAATGGAACTGAAGGGGAGAGAAATATTCTACAGTCTCCTGACCTCCTGATTTCAGCCCACAAGACTTTCAGACCCATTGATTTAACGAGCACGTACTCCGTGTGTACTCGGATGGTATTTGGTGGCATCGGGCATCGAACCCAAGCCTTCCGGTCTGGAGTCCGATGCTTTAACGACTAGGCTACCCACGACCCTCAGTTTACATATCTATGTAAAATAATTGATGTATATATATATATATATATATATATATATATATATATATATATATATGGGGGATCTAACCGAAATCTTCCAAAAAAGTTAGATTCTTCAGATAGCGGGTTATTGTTGGCGTGGCGCCAAGGGGTTTCTACGATGTATGGGTTAACTTTGAAAAATAGACAACATAATTTAAAGAAAGAAACTTGTTGCAAACTAAATAATTTATTATGAGTTTTGCGGGAGTATTTACAGGGTGAATATTTACAGAATAGAAATTAGAACATGCATATTTTAAAAAAATATGAAAGTTAGATTATTCCCTCTAGGAGAACGTTCGAGATTAAATAAAACTCATTATGAGGTGCGATTGTAACTAGTGTTGGCGAACGGGTGCGCTAAAGCGCTGCTTCGTTGTCAAGTGTTAGTAGGCCTCTGCCGAAAACGGTTGATGTTGGCGTTTCAATAAGCACGCTAAATGGCGTTGATGTGGATTGCTGTTTTGATTAAAATTGTCGTCCTCTGCAAAGGGATATGATCTAACCTTTTACAAAGAAAGTTCCAAGGAATATCCTACAAAACCACCCTCCTCTGACAGAGCTGGTCTCTCAGCTCTTACAAATGTTGAGAGCTAAATTAGATTCAGCTATAACCATAAATATTGTGATTTATGAATGTTTATGCAATAACCATAAAAAATATTGTTCTTGAAATAATAAAATATTAGAGATGAAAAGCTGTATACCCGATATTCACAATTCCGGATCTAAAATGAAACATATAAAAATACCAAAATATTCTATATTGCGACCTGCAATTAACTAAATACCACACACACACACACACACAAATCACAAAAAAATTCTTCGAATATATCGAAAGGTAAAGAATGATACGAAAATATAATAATTGTTACAAAAGAATATAAGATAATTATTGGAAACGAGTTTTACCATATAATAGCAATTAATTTCTCGAAAAGGATATAAAGTGAGAAAGATAAAATATATATAATAATCAATATTCAAAATTTAATTTGTATAAAAATGCTTCATTAAATCAGCTGAGGTGATGGTGGAGTTCGGTCCTTCGTGCTGACCAACTTTTTCCACTTCATATCTATCTCTAGAGTTCACTTTAGTTATTTTATAAGGACCTTAGAACTTTGGTCTTAGTTTAAGTCCAGTTCCAAATTGGGTCCTTTGGATGGCTACTAGATCGCCTTCTTTGTACATTGGAGCTCTCTTTCTTCTTTTGTTGTATGTCTTTCGGTTCTCAGATTGTATGGTTTCGATGTTCTTTTTGGCGTCATTCCTTAGAAATTCACGTTGTTCTTGTAGTTCTTTCGCCATTTCTTCTAGCAATCGGTCTTTGATTCGAATGTCTTCCGTGTTACGCATTTTGGTTCCTACTAAAAGTTCGAATGGTGTCCATTTCATGCTTTGACATATACTGCTGTTTAGTATTCTTTGTAATCTGTCGACGTATTTGTACCATTTCGTTGAGCTGTCTAACGATAGCTTGGCAAGGATTGGAGTCAAAGAGAGAGAGAGAGAGAGTTCGGTGTATTCGTTCAACTTGCCCGTTTCCTCTAGGAATGTCTGTTGCTATTTGTAGATGTTTAATGTTTTCCTCAGTACAGTAGTCGTTAAATAATTTTAAAGTGAACGCTGAACCTCTGTCGGTGATAATTCTTACAGGATTGCCAAAGGTTTTCTCTTGTAGTTTTAACTTTTCCAAGATATTTTCAGCAGACACAGTTTTGATGAGATATATAAAAGTAAATTTGGTAAATGCGTCTACTACGGTGAAAACGTGTTGATAACTTTATTTGTGGAAGGTAAAGGGCCAATGAGAAGTCAACATGGTACGTACTTAGAGGGATGTTTTCTTTGGAAATAGGATTCAAAAATCCTTCTTTTTTTGCCTGTTTTATTAGCTAAGATACATGGGACACAATTAACTATTACTTTTTTAACGACGTTGGTTAAGATTGAAATAAAAAATTCTTGTTTCACAACTTCTTCTGTTTTCGCTACTGAGAAGAGACCATTTTCGTGAATCAATTTATTAGTTCAGCTTGCATTGCTTTAGGGGTTACAATTAATTCTCGACCATTTAAGTACTTGTAGAGTATACCGTTTCGCTCAAAAAATTCTTCTGATTCTTGCTTCTCTAGAAGGGATTTCAATGTTTGGATGTTGTCATCTTCCTCTTGTGCTTTTTTAAGCTTTGAAGTTAATGTATCATTGCATACCATCATTACGGGATATCGGCTAAGAGCATCAACGTGTTTCATACGACTTCCAGCTCTTTGCTCTATTTCATAATCGAATTTTAATAATTGAAGCGCCCATCTGGCTATGCGAGTAATTAGATCCTTTTTTTGCATAGTCTTCTGAAATGCTGAACAGTCAGTTACTATTTTAAAGTGTTGTCCTAAAAGATAAACACGAAACTTCTTTAATGTGTTGATAATTGCTAGTACCTCTAATTCGTAGCTGTCATATTTTTCTTCTGCTGTATTTGTCTTTTTCGACATGTAGTAAACGGGATGTAACTTTCCATCTTCGGCTTCTTGTAACAAAATTGCGCCGAACCCTTGTTTACAAGCGTCTGTATGCAGTTCTGTTTTTCTTCCATACTTGCAAAGGTGCAAGATTGGGTCTTCGGACATGATTTTCTTCAATTTTTCAAAAGCTTCTTTTTGTTGAGTCCCGAAAAAAAAACACAACAAAGAGGTTTTCTTTTCTTGTTAAATCGCTAAGTGGTTTAGCTATTTTTGAATAACCTTTGATGTACTTGCGGAAATACCCAGTTAAACTAAGAAAACTTTGTACTTGTTTTATTGTTGTTGGTTCTGGAAATTTTCGGACAGCTAGTGTCTTCGTGGGAGATGGTTTAATAGTTCCGCTTTCTACAATGTGACCTAGAAATTCAATTTTCTTTTTTAAGAATTGGCACTTCTTGAACTTAATTTCTAATCCGTATTTCTTTGCGACTTTGAAAATAATTTAAGTTTTTCGAGACCTTCCTGTTCATTTTTCGCTGGAATGACGAGATCATCTAAATAACTGATTACAATTCCTTTCCGAGTAAGATATCTAAATATACTCGCTACGTAGCGTTGGAAAACTCCTGGACTTGTGCTTAGTCCAAAAGGAACTTTGTTGAATTCAAATTGTCCGTCTGCGACGATAAAATATGTATATTTTCTGCAATTTTCGTCAACATCGACGCGAAAGAAACCATTGCGTAAATCTAATGTGGAATATACCTTTGCTTCTTGCAAAGTGTCTAAAACATCTTCGATGATAGGTAACGGAAATTTATCTTTCACAAGCTTCTGATTCAATTTTCTGTAGTCAATGCACATTCTCGAAGATCCATCTTTCTTTTTTACCTTTACGATTGGACTTGCATATTCCGAAGAACTCGGACATATAATGTCTTCGTTGAGCCATTCTTCTATCTGTTTGTTTACTTCTTGTCTTTCTGTGAAAGCTAGTCGAGGAGGGGGTTGACAGACTGGTTCGTCTTTTAGAATAATTCTCATTGTGACGTCGGTAGATGCTGTTTTTTCTGGCTTGTAGTCTTGAATTAACTTTTCAAGTTCCTTCTTGATTTGACGATTTTCAACATGACGTAGGTCTAGTTCTTCTTGAAGATTTACAGCAGATATTTGCATAAGCTGTGCATGATTCTCATATTTGTTGAATTTAACTCCTTCTTTAGTAAAACTTATCGATGCTCGTTGCAAAAGATCTGATCCAATAACTGCTTCGAATTTTAATTTATCAGCCGGTACAACATGCCAAGTTAACGAGTAATTTTCATCATCTATTTTGAACTCATGTTCAAAGGAACCGATAGTTGTCACTTGTGCTTCACCAATACCTGTGAGAAGCATCTTGTTCTTCGATAATTTTGTTGGGTCCATTATTCTTCTGCTCATGTTTTCTTGAAGCAAACTTACGGTACTACCACTGTCTATGAGCGCCGTGATTTTCACCTTTCCAAAAAATATATCTCTTTAGTACGTAAACCTTCCTTAACGATGAGTGTGCAAGTTTCTTTTGGAGGTTCTTTGAATTTCTGCGATTTTGAATAGTTCGTCTGAGCATGCTTGGAAGCATTGAGATTTGAGTGTTTCTCGTAATTTTTGTTGTAATACCCTTTCTGCGCGCTGTCTTGATATCTTTGAACAGATTCGTACTTAGTAACAGGGGCTTCGTAATGCTTGCTGTAATTCGTTGACGCTGGAAACTTCTTATCTTTTCTGTTATACTCGAATTTTCCTGGTGCTTCATATCTGCGATTCTTTTCTGTGAATTTGAATTCTTGTTTCTTCACAAATAGACCACTCGATTTTTGTTTCAGAGTCATTTTAAAGTCTTCGAATTCTTCTAGTTTTTCTGCTAATTGAACAGGGGAGTTCATATTTGCCCATTCATCAAGATAATATTCTTTAAATTCAAAAGTTTTTCGTTTGTGTTGATCTGTTATGATTAGATCTGATAACTTGTTGAAAGAATCAATCTTCAATCCATATATCCATCCGTTGAAGTAGGTGTTTAACTCATGGTAAAAATCAATCCATGTTCTTTCAGGTGCTTTTTGGTGAGTGACAAATAGTTGTCGAAACTTTTCTGGAGTTAGTTTAAAGCATTTCAGCATTAAATCTTTAACGTGTTCGTAAGAATTAGCTTTATCGTCAGCCTCTCTCGCTATGATGTGAGATACTTCCGTTGATAACAAGCCTATCAGATGAGAAACCCAGTTTTCTTGATCAATATTCAATCTCTGCGCTTGACGTTCAAATAATTTTAGATAAAGACTGATGTCTTCTTTCAAATCAAAACGATGTATAAACTTTGAAACTTCTTTGACGAGAAATTTAGTATCACTTTCTTTGGATGTATCAGCGCCTAACTTGGATTGTGTTTGGATTCTTAACTTTTCCAACTCAAATTCATCTTTGCGTTTTTGCTCATCTAACCTCAATTGTTCGAAGCGTAATTTTTCTTCTCGTTCTTCAATGCGTAATTTTTCTTTTTGCTCTTCAATGCGTAAATTTTCTTCTCTGGCTTTGCGATCCTCAACAGTCGTTGAATGTATGTTTTTGGTCAGTTCGTCATAATTTTCACTACCAATAGTTAGATCTTTGAGTGTGGCGATGGTCATCGATTTATCGAATTTTAAATTTAATTCCGTGGCTAAGACAAATAAATCTTCGCGACGACCTTTGCCAAGATACGCCATTTTAAAATTTAAATTTAAGTTTAGATAGTAACCAAAGGAATAAACAAAATTGTCACGCGTTCAAACAAAAATAATGATGCTGCTATTGGCAATTCTCGTTTGCATTTACAAAAATTCTCAAGTTAAAATGATGTTGCATCAAAATACACTAAATATACATTGAAATATTCAAATTCTATGCATTTAGAAATATTTTAAACCAGTAACGTGTAAAGACAGCAGTGCGAGCTAAAATGCGTAATGCTTAATTTAAAGTAGTCAAATCATTAATTTCAACTAAAAACAAAACCTTTGTTTTTAAAAAAACCATTTGCTATATCAGTTCTTATTTCGTTATAATAAATGGAAAAAGAATTTGAAAGAAAAAATAAATTAATATAAATCTTGTTTGGGAACTGTGATTAAATTTATTGTGATATGAAAAAGAATTTAGGAAAATAAAGTTCTTTGCTGAAAAAAGCAAACAATTAGAAGTTAGTCACTTAAGAAAAATCTCATATAAATTTTTTATTACACCAATAAAAATAAAATCTTTTTAGGATCTCTTCAGAACATTCTAAGGATAAACACATGTTTCAATAGAAAGCATAATAATGCTGTCAAAAATGAACTCAAAATACTTATATATTGAATGATAAAATACACCATTAAAAATAAGATCGTGTATAATGTTAATCAATAAATTCTGAAAACCATAGCATATTTCTTTCAAAATATATTTCTCGAATACTCATAAAACTAAACTAATTAATTGCCAAACTGCTGCAAGAGAAATGTTACACTATATGAGTCATCGAAATTACGATTGCATCGAAACGGCTAAATTTTTAGTAATGGAAGGCATTAATCTCTTAGTTCAAGGTCGATGACGTAACCAAAAAAATAAAAACTTTTCATACACACATGAAATGCAATTCAATTCCTTATTAAGTGAGATACAAATAAAAAACTTGAATATTACGTGCGACTTTCTTAATATTTTAAAAAATATACTTGCAGAAAATTTTAATTGATACGATTTCTATACACAAATAGAAAAATAGTATTTCAGAAAAAAACACACATGATATTTAAAAATATAAATTACTTCATGAAATCGACTACAACAAATTTTTTATAAGTAAATTAACGATGGCTCACGTATTCTTTTCTGAAGATTCCCTTTTATTTTTTTGAAGAACAATCAAAGATACAGTACCTGATTCACTGGACGACGTGTTTACTGATAATCTTGAAATAGACACTGGACTTGAAATGGAGTTGTACGCATCAGAAAATAACGTGTTTTCGGTGAAGTTGCAAGATCTTGAGTTGTAAGTTGTGACTTGTGAGTTGTGACTCCGGGAGTCGTTTTATTCACCTAAATGTTAGTATGTTATGAGAGGCAATCCGCGCATTTTTGATTCAGTCCGTTTGTAATTTAGGCGTGCAGCCAAAAATGGGTTTTTTTTAAAGAAGAGGGTTAGAAGTTTATCAACTTATTATTTAGAGAAGATTTTCGAAATCAAATCCCAGGCGATCCCCCAATTATTTCTGTGGGAGTCCGAATAAATCTTCGAATAAAAATCCGACTCTTCAGAAGGCGGGATTTTATATTGGCGATGTGGATTGTCTAGGGGTAAGTATTTAAGGGTGAATGATGAATTAATTGAATCAAAGTCATTTAAACATAGATACTTCATTTAAGTAAAGAAGAATTTATTTAAAGTTAAAGGGAAATATTTACAAAAGGAGATATTTACAAAGAGAAAGACATGCACGAATTAGGTTAATTGAAAGTTGAGTTATACCTTTAAAAGACGGGGAAATTAATTACCTTAATCATTCTTGGACGTTAGGACTGGTGGTACCACGCAGGGCGCGAGATGCGCTAAAGACGTGACGTGTTGAACAAGTAGTGGTTAGTAGGCCTCTGCCGAAAAATTATTTAAGCCTAGATGGCGCTGCTTCGGAATGCAGTAATAAATAAAATTGAGATTAGTGGTCCTCTGAAAAGGATATGACTCAACCTTTTAACAAAATGTTTCAAAGGGAAAATCCTACATATATATATATATATATATATTGCCACACGCATAATTTGCTACAAGTCCCGATAGCCGAGTTGGCAGAGCGTTGGACTGAACTTCCTCAGGTCTCGGGTTCGAATCCCGGCCCCGGCAGATTTATCCAAAGACTGGAATTTTGTTTCCGTTTTTAATGTATTGTTTCTCTAGGTTCTAGATGAATCCAGATCATTCTTTAGAGTGCATACTGGTTATTTCTCGAATATTCCGAAGTGTATAAAAGCAGAGTTCATCGCCAGTTGGGCATGTTCTCAGTCCAGTGTTGTATCGAGCTCCAAGCGTTAGAATAAATCTAATTGTTTGTTTAATTGAACTGTGTACTTCTTTCGAACTCCGTGACAAGTTTGGTGGAAGCGCGGGGGTACAATTACGTCAAACGTGGATAATAGTGACAACCTTCGCAGGAGCCTCCGGTTAAGAGGATTATCCCCCGAATTCGGACTGTTAAAAGAAAATAGTAGGAAGAGGACAAAAATGCCGACCGAGCAAGAAGCCAGGCCCGCTGTAGTAACACCTTCGTTACAGCAATGGAGGAGCCCATCGACCTTCCGAGGAGCGCCTGGGGAAGACCCTCTCAAATGGCTTAAAGAGTACGATCGAGTAGCCAACTTTAACAAGTGGGATGACATGATGTGCCTGGCTAACGTTTATTTCTTTCTTGACGGTACTGCGAGACAGTGGTATGTCAACAACGAAGACGCCTTAGATTCCTGGGAAGCGTTTAAAAATGGACTAAGTGGACTTTTCGGTGACCGTCAAAAATATACCAGAAGGGCAGAAGAACAACTAAAATGCCGAGCCCAGCGTTCAGGCGAGTACACAGTCCTACATACAAAGTGTATTAGGACTTTGCCAAGAGGTAAATCCTCTGATGAAAGAAGACGAAAAAGTGTCACACCTAATGAAAGGTGTTGCTGAGGATATTTATCAGGCCCTGTTGACGAGAGAAATCAACGACACAGCAAGTTTTATCAAATGGTGCAACTATATCGAAGATATGAAGCAGAAGAGAGTTGGTCGACCGAGATTTGAAAGGCTTCCAAACGTCGTACCGGTTGCATCCCTGACGGATGAGACTGATTTGGTCTCTCTTATTCGCACAATCGTACGAGAAGAAGTCCATCGACTAGTTAACCAGACGCAAGAATCTTTGGACTCCGATCCCCAATCCTTAGAAGAGATCGTTCAAGACGAAGTTGAAAGGGTTTTGGCCCCAGTGTCAACAAAACCTACAGAAACTAGACCACGACCAACATACGCCGCTGTAACCAGGAAATACAGAGCTCCTGTTCAGAAATTCCCACCTGAACCAAGAAAAACTGATGTGTGGAGAACGGCTGACAACAGACCTGTTTGTTTCCACTGCGGACGTCCTGGACATGTAATGCGCTACTGCCGAGAGAGAAAGGCTGTCTTTGACAACTCTCGAAACCGCCGACGGAACTTCGACGACGTTGGCACTGAAGAAGAAATACGCCGACCAAACTCTTCTCGCCGTTTTACGCCAAGTCCCACGAGAGGCCGATCCCAATACGTCGTTACAGATCCCCGTCGCCATATCGCCGATCCAGTCAGTCGCCAGGCCGTAGGAGCGAGGAAAACTAAGGAGAGCGACCTTCCAAGGAGGTGAGGCCGCGTGTACTGGAAATCCTCCGTCGACCGCCAAGATGACTGGTAACCAACTAGACGTAATAATAGATAAGAAGCCGATACGTGCTCTAGTAGTTTCTGGGGCATCGTTTTCTGTCATATCCGATAAGTATCGCCGATTTTTAAAGAAAGTTCTGTTTGCTGATGCCAAGAGCGTTATGCTGAAAGTTGCGGATGGAAATTTTGTTCGGCCGATAGGAAATGTGTTTTACGTGTCCGTATAAACAATCGAGAACTGCCTTTTGAATTTATTGTTTTATCACATTGTAGCCATGACGTCATCCTAGGATGGGACTTTTTAGAGGCATCTCAAGCCGTTATAGACTGTGGACAAAATGAACTTGTTCTAGAAGACATCTGTCGAGACTCCACAGCGCCTGACGCCTGGAATTTGTATGCCACCAGGGACTATACACTTAAGCCGCATTCTTTAACTAGAATAACAGTATCAGGATATCAAACCCGAGGAGACATAAATGTAGTTCTAGACGGCAGCAAACATTTGCTCTTCGAGAAAAATATTGCTACACCGTCCATGGTATCCACATATCGTAACGGAAAAAGTGATGTCTGGGTTACCAACCTGCAGTTCGAAACCAAATCATCCCTAGAGGAATGTGCATAGGCCAAGCTGAACCACTAAATGAAGGGCATCTATGTGTTATTTCCGACACATCGGGTTGCTTGGATGACCAGCAAGAAACTTCGGAGTCACAGATGAATTGTTCGTTAATGATGTCACCCGAGTTAAGTGACGAACAGAGAAACAAGCTATCCGAACTACTCCGGAAATTTTCTGGGCTTTTCACGAAAACCGACAAGTCGACAGCCGCGAAGACGAATGTGAAACACAGGATTTTTACTGGTGATCATGCTCCAATCAACCAACGAGCCTACAGAGTCTCGCCGACTGAAAGACGCATCATTCATGAAGAGGTTCAGAAAATGCTTGATGAAGGTATCGTCCAACCCTCTGAAAGTCCTTGGTCATCACCCATTGTGCTCGTAAGAAAAAAAGACGGTAGTTGGCGTTTTTGCGTCGATTATCGCAAGCTGAATAGCGTCACGAAAAAGACGTTTATCCTCTGCCTCGTATTGACGATACGCTCGACTGTCTGAAAGGTGCCATGTTCTTTTCTTCCATGGATCTCCGATCTGGTTATTGGCAAATAGAAATAGACGAAGCGGATCGTTAAAAGACGGCATTTATTACCCCGAAGGCTTATACGAGTTTAAAGTCATGCAGTTTTGTCTCTGTAATGCACCTGCGACCTTCTAGAGAATGATGGACAATTTGCTACGCCATTTTAAATGGACTATGTGTCTTTGTTACCTAGATGACATAATAGTGTTCTCAGAAACTTTTGAAGACCATCTTATACGATTAAGACTTGTTCTAAAATGTCTTCAGGAAGCTGGTCTTAAATTAAATTCAAAGAAGTGTCTTTTTGCTGCCCAAGAAGTAAAGATTCTGGGCCATCTTGTATCTAGTTATGGCGTTCGTCCCGATCCCGACAAAATAAAAGCCGTAAGAAATTTTCCCACTCAAAGAATATACATGACATACGAAGTTTTCTTGGCCTTTGTTCATACTTTAGAAGATTTATTAAAGGTTTCTGTTATCTCGCCGAACCTTTGCAGTCGTTGCTGAAAAGTGGCGTGGAGTTTCATTGGGGTCCTGAAGAGGTGGAAGCATTTAACAGTCTTAAGAAAGCACTTACTTCGGATCCAGTATTGGGGATGTACGACGAAAGAGCTTCTACAGAAATCCATACTGATGCAAGCGGGTACGGTATCGGAGCTGTCCTAGTACAAATTCAGAACAATGTCGAGAAAGTTATAGCATACGCTTCTAGAACTCTGACAAAAGCCGAAAAGAATTATTCCACCACAGAAAGGGAATGTCTTGCCATCGTATGGGCTACCAACAAATTTCGGCCGTACATATTCGGAAAACACTTTACTGTTGTAACTGACCATCATTCCTTGTGCTGGCTCATGAATTTAAAGGATCCTTCAGGAAGGCTTGCCAGATGGGCCCTCCGACTTCAAGAGCATGATTTTGACGTAAAATATAAAACCGGTAAGAAGCATAGTGACGCCGACGCTCTTTCGAGAAATCCAGTGGAAGAGGAAACGGAAACATCAGACAAATTTTTAGCAGTCACGACGAGTATGAACCTTGCGATGGAACAGAAAAAGGATCAAGACCTTGCGAAATTAAAACTTTTGAGCAACTCATCCAAAAACGAAGAATTCAGATTTATCGACGGTATCCTTTGCAGGAAGAATTTTTGATCCAGATGGAAAGTTGTGGTTGCCAGTCATTCCTAAACATCTACGAGCAGACATACTAAGGCACTTTCATGACGCCCCCACCGCAGGACACCTTGGTTTCGCGAAAACTTATGACAGGATACGCAAGAGATTTTACTGGCCGGGAATGTACCGAAATGTCGTTCGGTATGTCATGCATTGTCGGGAGTGCCAAAGGAGAAAGTCCGTTCCTCAACGACCACCTGGACGTTTAGTTCCCATCCCTCCAGCTATAGCTCCTTTCCATCGCATTGGAATTGATCTCCTTGGGAGATTTCCAAAGTCTGTTCATGGAAACAAATGGATAATAGTCTGCACGGATTACTCAACACGATATGCAATAACAAAAGCCTTGCCGACAGCCGAAGTCGACGAAATAGCGAAGTTCTTACTTGAAGAAATTGTCCTCAGGCATGGAGCTCCTCGAGTAATTATCACAGATCGTGGAGCCGTCTTTCGATCCAGACTTGTTTCCTCTCTCGTCGACTTGTGTAACATTGATCATCGTTTCACAACGGCGTATCATCCCCAAACAAATGGACTGACGGAGCGCTTCAATAAGACCTTGGCCGACATGTTGTCAATGTATGTGGATGTAGAGCAGAAAAATTGGGATGAAATTCTACCATTTGTAACCTTCGCTTATAATACCGCTAAACAAGAGACCACAGGTTTTACGCCGTTCTATTTACTTCATGGTCGTGAAGCGGAAACGACACTAGATACAATGCTACCATTCTGTCCTAACGATTTTGATGACAATAACATCACCAAGATAGCAGCCAGAGCCGAAGAATCACGACAGCTAGCCCGAGTGCACACTCTGAGAGCTCAAGACAAAGATCGTCGACGTTACGATTCCAAACACCAAATGGTATCTTACGCTCCCGGAGATCTCGTATGGGTTTATACTCCAGTGAGAAAAGTCGGTCTCTCCGAAAAACTCTTAAGAAGGTATTTCGGACCGTATCAGGTGCTACGCCGTTTATCAGCCGTGACTTACGAAGTACAAGATTTTGATCCTGCTTCACGAAAAAGAAAACTAAGAGAAGTTGTCCATGTACTGCGTATGAAACCGTACCATGATCCCGCCGAGCAAATCGAAACCGAGGATATTCCTCCCAAAGAATCATACAAAGGACCCATCACTCGTTCCAGAATAAAGACCCTTGAACAAAATGACAGCGGGGCGCTGTCTTCTTTTCGAGGGAGCAATGCCACACGCATAATTTGCTACAAGTCCCGATAGCCGAGTTGGCAGAGCGTTGGACTGAACTTCCTCAGGTCTCGGGTTCGAATCCCGGCCCCGGCAGATTTATCCAAAGACTGGAATTTTGTTTCCGTTTTTAATGTATTGTTTCTCTAGGTTCTAGATGAATCCAGATCATTCTTTAGAGTGCATACTGGTTATTTCTCGAATATTCCGAAGTGTATAAAAGCAGAGTTCATCGCCAGTTGGGCATGTTCTCAGTCCAGTGTTGTATCGAGCTCCAAGCGTTAGAATAAATCTAATTGTTTGTTTAATTGAACTGTGTACTTCTTTCGAACTCCGTGACAATATATATATATATATATATATATAATTTTCTTGTTAATCATTTTTTTCTTATATTAAGAACTATTTTTTACTTTTTAGTTCGATCAACTAGTATAAAAGCGTGTTTTATAGTATTTTTAAACTACAGTGGTGTCCAAAATTATAGACAGTTGTATTTTTAAGTTTGTGTGCTTATAAAAAATGTTATGTTGTACAAAATGCAAAGTATTTTGTATCATTTTAAAGATAATTTAAAACTAAATTCAACACACAAAAAACGAAATTCAAATATTTACAACGTAAAAAAGTTATGCTGCAATAACTGTCGATTGGCATCAGGTACTGATGATAGCAGTGAGTTATCAGTGCTTTGTGGGGTAGCCTTTATTTTATACTACAACTTCACATCTATGTTTCCTTGAGCTGAAAATAGTTTTAAGTTCTTCCTTCGTTATTACATGTTTCCAGGAAACAATTCTTAGTTTCCTTTTATATTGTGGTACCTCACTCTGACAAGAGTTTTCGCTACGACTAAGGTCAGGACATCAATGATATTGAGTCAAATAAAACAGAAGACAAGAAAGAAATGTGGGGCGAGTCTTTCCTGTGTTAACATTGCAACACAGATCCAGTGATTATCTCAGGAGACTGAAAATTTTGTTGAAGATGTCAGGAGACAAATTCAAAAAAAAAAAAAAAGCAGGAAAACGTTCGGAAAGGTGGACTACATCCGTTGATGACAGAAGGACAAAAACACTATGTTTCTCTAAGTTAAAAGAATGTCATCAGAAGTTATCTGAATGATTCTGATGTTTCTGTTAGTTCAAAAACAATCAAGAGAAAATTAGCAGACTAAGAAATCCTCACAAAAAAGCCTAATTACAGCAGCGTGAGCCGATTATTACTTGGACAAATGATCAGTGGTCTCAAGTTATACGGAGGGATGAAACTAAGACATCGTTATTCGGTCGAAAATATGTCATAAGAGAAAGGCTACACATCTTAGTTCAGTGTTTCTCAAAGTGTGGGGCGCCCCCCTTGGGGGGCTCGAGCATATCGAAAATTTAAAGATTTAAAAAAAAATAACCGGATTGAGAAGTAAAACGAAATACTTTCTTCCATAATAAAAAAATACACACAACAACACTGATATAATTTATGTTTATCATCTGGCGTTTTTCCTTCATCAAATAGCTATCTTTGATCCAAAAACCAAATTAAAGAAGAAAAAAAAACATTTTGTTTAATGGAGTAACTTCATGGACAGACTGACGCTAGTTAGTAATCACGTGATTCCAATGTCAGTAAACAGCACGTGCGATTTCATAGGATTGGTTTTCCTATACGTTTGTTGACGTCGTTCTTGTAACTTAATTTTATCTAATTAAAAACATATGATATTGTATTTTTTGCATTATTCTAGTATATATATTTGTTAGGAAATAATCTTAACAACTCTTTTGTATAATTTTTGTTTTATTCTAATTTATTTACCTAATTAGGTCATTGTCTACTTCCGACTAGTGTCAGCTGGCATATTTATTTATCCTAGTTCGGTTGGATCCTAGCATTTATTTATAGTTCATGGTACACTTAGGTATGACTCTTAGTTATTTTAGTTCTTAATTAATTTAGTAGTTATGTATTATATAGTTTTGTGCAAGAATGGTTGACAGTATAGAATTAAAACTACTTTTTTAAAATTTTATGATTATCGAATAACATTGATATCAAAGAGCTCACACCTATTATTATACAGCACAGTGTCAGTTAGGTGTGAATAATATAAAAAATGTCTGTTTGTAATTTTAACTAATAATTCAAAGTCAGGATTCAGATAAATATTTATTCTGAATTTTTTCAATTTGATGATAATTTGTGGGAGGAATGTTTACAAAAATTAAAGAAATGTTTCTTTGATTTTTACCTTCCACACACAAATTATCGATTTCTAAATTATTTATAATTATTCTTTGCTGTTAAAATTTAATGTCATTTCTTTCTTTAAATTAAAATACAATATTCTTAAGGGGAATGAAGCCATTACAAAAGGGGTAACAATTTTTAGAAATGATTACATTTAATTTGATATGTTATTGTCTTATTTTTTGAAGTACATATCAAACTTGCAAAAAAGTTTATTTCTTGATGCCTGTGTACATAGAACATTAGTTAATATGAAAGTTTTAGATAAATGAAGAGAATTATCTTTTGGTAAAAGTGGGTTTTTTTTCATCTTTTTTTTTAAAAAAAAATCTCAGTGGCTACTCAAGAAGTAAGTATTTGTTTATCCATGACTTTTTCCTTTTTTGCACAAATCCTTAAAATAGTTTAATTCCTGAAAACTCAGTATTATGCATGTAAAGGTAATTAAGGATGCGAGTATTCATATATACGTCTCCTGTGATGAAAATTGAATTTTTTTACAACTTCATGAATTGCAAATTTTATAATAGTATGGCTTACCAATGGGTACATTAAACACTTATGTGAAGCATTATAAGTGTCAGACATTTGAAATAATCCCGTAATTTTGGTTTGATTTATCAATACTATAGGAAGTTCTTAATTTTTTTTCCCTTTGTACTTATATGCTACTAGCTGATAAACCTGTTCTTCACACAGGTGTGAATTTATATATATAAATAATGTTATGCATGAAATTTCTCTTCCCCCCCCCCAGTACTTCATTATTTCGAAATGGTAAATAACAATTTTCTAAAAAATATATTATATTTACTCGAGTTTACCTACCTACACTTAAAATTCAAATGAATATTTTATTTCACTGTGGAACAGTTATTTGTTGAAAATGAATTTTTTGCTTACACAATGTATTGCATATAAATACTTCACATATATTTTGTACAATATTATGAAGCATTTAAACATATTTGAAAATGTTTCTAGTAAAATAACATTCCTATCTTTGACTGTCTGATTTACTTAGTAATTATCCTTTAAAAATGTTTGGAAACTTTTTTAGAAATGATTGTATAAAGTAATAAAAGAAAATACTATTTCACTATTAAGTTAAAGAAATAAATCATATTAATATATAATTTTTAAAAAATATTTAATGTAATATGAACTTCATCTTTATATCTCGGCTACTAAATATTATGCATTGATTTGCGACACTTGGATCACAAATACAGATTATTAATGCGAGTATGAACTATATTACAAATTTACATTACAAATTCAATAATTTTTTTAATTGCCTTTGTATAAAGTGCTTATAACATGTTGAACAACATGCTGAACAAAGAATATTTCATCAGAAAAAATACTATAATTTTCACAAATTCAATTTAATTTTTAATTGAATTGCATACTTCTTTAAGCTATTGTTTATCTCATATTAGATAGAATTAATATGAAAGTTTTTGATTAACAATAAATATTTATCCTTTGATGAAAATGAATCTTATTTTTATAACACAATGAACTGTAAATAAGATAGAAACAATTTAATACAATATGGAAATAAATAGTTGCATAAAATTTCCATTCACAATTTCTACTAGTTATGTCTCTTGACCAGATATTTATGTTTAGTGTTAAACACTTGAGTTCCATTTCATGCAAACTTAAAACTTACTTGGATAAATGTATTGGCATTTTATTTTGTTATCACTAATATGTATCTAAAGTGTCCTTTTATATATAATTATACTTTTCAAAAAAGAAATTGATCATCATAATACACAAGAGCCCAAAATTTATCTTCGAAACATATGTCACGCAAAAATATCAGTGATTTTGACCAATTAACAACAATAATTTTGAAAAAAGATTCTCTGTAATTCTCTTCGATAAATATCATAAAATTGATCAAAGTACTCTTCTCAGGTCAATATTTGCAATAAACTCAATGCAACAAATTTATTCAGGACATATATCATGAGATTTATTTTTGCAAAAAGTATAAAATAAATCTAGTCTCTATAATGATAAATCTACAAATTGTGCAAATACCAATACATGCATATTTGTTATACATATGTAGTAAAAAAATTTGTATATGTGTGAGACACTTTTTTATACCATGCAGTCAAACTCTGAAAAACATATGTGTTGAAACCACGCAAATATATTACAATTTTTATTTTTTTCTAAAATAATTATGAATTCAAAAATGACTTTTTTTATTTTGGTCATGTAGGAGTGAGCAGGACTTTTATATTTAATATATGGACACAAATTTATATCCTACTATATACACATTCTAATTTAAAAATTTTAATGCCTTAATTTATTACCATATTTGAAATTCAATTATCGATAAATCATGTATTTTACCTTAAGTAGTGCAGCGAATAAAGATTTTTAAAATGTAGCACATTTTTTTTATGTGTAATTTTACAAATGGTAAATGATAATTTTGATTTCTAATGTTTGAAAGTGGTTCGTATTTCATCAACTAGTATAAGCATTAACAGAGCAGTAATATAAAGTAAGATATTTTTCCATTTCTTTATTTTTTTTTCTTTTTCCCTGTAATATTGTAAAATTACTAAGTAAAATAAGTTTTATAAATATATATACTTTTTTTTTATGTATGTATGGTTACATATCAGATTCTTGTGTTCTAATTTTAGATAATTAAATGCTGAAGTACCTCTGTTAACTACTCTGAAGATGTGTAACATAAGTAAAATTTAAGTTAACTAAACATAATATGTTCTCAATATAACTTGATGTAAAATAAGCAAATATTTGCTTTTAAATATTTACATTCTTGTAGAAGTAAGTCTACATCTATCCAAAATCCTTTTTGAAGAAGTTTCATTTGTCTTACGGTGTTGAAAACATTATTCAAAGAGTGGTCAAACACATAAACACTGGGAAGATGCTATATAATCCTCAGGCTTCACCATGCTATCAAAGCACTTTGATTTGTTATAATGATATTATAAAATGGTTTTTTCTTTCTAATTATCCTTTCTATAACTGATCGAGCAACCATTTCAGCAAAATAAGACATTGTAGAAAGTTAAAAGTGAATCTTTAAGAACAAAATAATCGTACGCAATAGTAAACAAACGACGCCATATTCACCGGTTGACGGCATCACGTGATCGTGACGTCACATGAGTTTAGTCATTTCCTCAATGAGATATTTTTTTTATTACGTTTTAACATAAAATATTACTTGTTAAAAGAAAAATCGAAATTCAGACCCAGAGAAAAATTCTAAGAAGATAAACAATTCATCACTGTAATTATTATTGAAGTACTGTACATTAGTTGTAGAAAAAAAAGGAAGACATGATTCACTTTTCAGCCAGGCAGCATAATACATTTGCTGATCATTTGATTGACCTTCAAACTTACTAGTATGGTTAGTTCTACATTAGTTCCGTTCCATCTTTTATCTGCTTGTTTTTCGCTGAGGGAAATTGTAAATAGAGAGTTTTTTACGATCTTTGGAAAAGAATTGATTGATTTTTGAAGGATTATTTGGCCAAGATTTGTTTTTAGTGAAAAACATCATAATCCTTTTTAGTACATCCGTATTTTTTTCTGAATACACTTTTAACCCGGCAGCGGTGGTGCTGGGCATCTGTGATCTCAATTGAAGGAAGTTGAAACCGATCAAGCAAAAGAAGAACTTGTTGAAAGAATGAATTTATTCATGATTGAGAAACGCGATGAACATGAAACGAAAGGAAAATTTTCAAATGCATCCTAAGGAACTCAATCAATTAAAATATGAAGTCATAAGTGTACTACAAGGTTCAGTTCAACTTGTTAAAAAGACACAAGAAAGAAAAAGTTCAACTTGCAATTTGTTGATCACGAAAGGTGTTACGAGTTCAAGCCCAGTACCACTAAAGATCCGCCGTGTAGGAGCAAGATACTCGTTAAATCTGTCGAGAGCTCAAACATCCTCTTGTTGGAGTGATGTGGTAGTTAAAAGAGGCCACACAGCTTAAGTGTCGTCCTCGTCACTTGTCCATGGTTCAAAATTACGAGGTCCGTCTCCAAAACAGTGCGACGCTAATATTCACTCACTCGATCATGAAAGCTCATTAAAATTACAATAACTTGAACAAAATATGACAGTTTTGCCAGCAAATAACATTTCTGTAATATTAGTGAAAAGTGTCTCTGAGCTGCGTCCTTTATTAAGGTCTTGCACTTTTGAATCATTTTAGTTCAGTTTTATTGGACTTTTTCTCAAACCATCAAAGAAAACTTGAATAGTCCTTGAAAGCCGGTAAGTATACTTTCTCTTAATTAAATCATTTACTGGAATTTTTTCCGATTTGTATCGTCTGCAGTAAAAATAATTATAAACAAATGATTGGGGTGACTGAGTCCCCCCGCACTACCATTAGCGTTAGCATCGAGTGCGCGCTTGCTCCCGGGATAAAACATTTTGAAGTGTTTCTGCTTTAAATATTAAAAAGTAACACAATTATTATTCATCGGAATTTTATATTCTTTTTCGTTATTTAGCATTAATTCTAAATGCTAATTCTGTGAGGTTTAAAATTACAGTTCTTTTAAAAAGTTATTTTCAATTATAGCATTTATCTATAAAAAATCATTTTACATTTTTGAATACAATGTCGTGCACTCAGTTTTACTCTCCTTACAGTTCAGCTACTATATCAAGAATAATGTTTTATTTTTTTAAAAAATGAACTCGTGTGAAGAGCCGGTGTTTCAGCCAGTATACGTTTAATGTATCAGTACTGAAGAATTTATTTTATAAATAAATCCACTCGTAACTTGCTACCAAGTTACGAGTGGATGGCATGGTTTTGCATGGTTTTAAAAACAACTTTCACATGTTGTTCTTCAGATTTGTAAGTTTTGACAAATAACGAGCTGGGCCTTTTTTTCCCCCATCATTTACTTCAGTAGTGGTAAATCCAAAATTTAAGTATTTTTGAGAATATTTATTGCCTTGATTTAATTTTCGGAACCATGCTCGTCTGTGTACTTGTTGATCCTTCATTATCGTTGAATGTTTGCTTACAACTTAAAAATGTATGTATGATTTTGTTTTAATCTACTGCCGTAAATACTTATAATTACCGTGAATTATAATTAACGTGTACATTTAAAAAATGTACATTCACAAGCTAGATTCGGTAGCTATAGAAGTATCGAGTCGACCAAATCTGACTGGAATTGTACGAGGTTTTACATGTTTTGCGCAGACGTCCGATAGGTTGTCCAGACTAACGCAAACGTACCCTATAATGCCAAATGTGTTGGATATGATAGAGAGCAACATAGACTAGACTATTTTTCTAATGACATTTGTACTTTGAAAGACGAATGCTGAGAAGGAGAAATAAATCTTTAATTAAATATATCATTTTGCGATCTGTTCCAATTTAAAAATTAGAGAAAGAAATATAACATAATAATAAGTAAGTAATATATATTTTAAGTAATTTTCTTAAAATATATATTACTTAAAAGCAACATATACAAAATTTAATACTTATACAGTTTATAATTGAGATCGCATTGCAGCTTTAGCATCAAAGTGCATTTTTATTGCAGTAAATACATTATTGTTGTACGGGGGGACGCGACGAAAATTATGATTGAAAATTGGGTCACCAGTATTGAAAGTTTGAGTAACACCGTCTCGGCTGCATCCACACCACTGTGAAGAACACACATAGTCTTATGATTTCGCAATGCGTATCAGCAGATGGTGTTGGTCCCCTTCATATCACGGATGAGACACTGAATGTCAGAAAATACTTTGACATCATTCTAGAACCTTCCATCTAATGACCAACAATGCTTCATTTATGTCTCCTCAAGATCCTTGGCACACAGCCGAAGTAATCGAAAGACTCGCATCGTCTTAAGATCATTGAGTTCCAGGAAACAGACCTGACTTCAATCCTATCGAAAACCGTTTGCAAACTGTTGTCCGAATGAGGTACCCAAAAAATAAAATTGAGGATTTGTTTCCTGGCTTCATGAAATAACGAAGGAAGAGCTTAAAACTATTTTCAGTTCAAGGAAACATCGATGTGAAGCTGTAATAAAAACAAGAAATATATATAAAAAAAATTAATTTTCAATTCCTACTTTGATGGCACCATCCATTGCAGCTAGCTGGTTGTAACTTCTTCAGAAATTATACAGAATAAATTAAAATTAAAAATTAAAATTTAATGAATTAATTAATATTTGACACACAAAACTGTATTAACATCAAGTGCCAAACACTACAAGTTTAAAAAAAAATGTATTTGAACTTGAGTCAATGAATAAAATGTATTTTATTAATGATTGAAAATTTAAACAGTATATTATATATATATATAAAAAGAGAGAGAGAGAGAGAGAGAAAGTGTGATCTAATAGTAGGAATAGAATAAGGGCTACCCCAACTAAGCACTGATAACTCACTGCTATCATCAGTGTCTAATGTATATCGATAGTTATTGCAACATAACTTATTTTGCGTTGCAAATAATGGAATTTTGTATTTTGTATTGAATTTAGAATTAAAATCTCTTTAAAATGATGTAAAAGACTTTGCATTTTGTGCAAGGTAACATTTTCTATAAGAACTTAAAAAACATAACAATTTTAAAGTATCCATAATTTTGGCCACCACTGTATAACTTTTTTTTCGAAGTACTGTTTGGTTCCTAACGAAGTTCAAACGCATCCCTCCCTCCCTCTTCATAAGATGTTCTAAATGAAAACTATCATTCAAATGTCGAACTTTAAGTAAAACATGTAAGAATTTTCAATATGTTGAAACAGGAAATATTTATTCGGTAACACCTGAGGAGGGAAGAGAAACGAAACCATTCATTAGACTTTTCAGTTATGCGGTCTTCTACCCTTTTTTTGTCAATTATTAACATTACTTTGTGTCGTTGTGGCAACACTATAATATGAACCATGAGGAGATTTGCGCTTCATAAAGAACAAACTTTGCATCGGAAATAAGAGTCCGGTCAAGCGATTAAAATGTATGGTTCATGACAGATCACACACACACACACACACACAGTATTCAGTGAGTAGTTAAAAGTGAGGAGAAGGAGATTGATTCATTTTTGAACCAATCATGTTTAATCAGTTGAAATATCGACCAACTTTTGGGTGTGTCTTCAAAAGGTTAATATAACCTGATATCACTCTTCTAAGAGTGAGTTTTCAAAGCAACATGAGGGCTGTTGAGCGATGGGCCTCGTTATTTTGAGCCTTGGTCAAGTGCGACATGAGATTGCACTCCCTCTCCAAACTACCCCACCACACCATGGAAGGACTGAGTTCCGTAGGTCATCAGTTTCCTCTAAAAGGGGGCTCTTCAGTGGCACTTAGACTCAAACCCGCGACACGCCGACCCTGTTCGTGACCATAACCACTAGACTACCACGGCCACACTATTCTAAGGGAAGGATATGCTTTATGTTTTTTTCGTTTCTAATCCAGTGCTTCTCAAACTTTCAATATTTGCGACCCAATTTTCAATCATAATTTTCACCTAGCCCCCTCCATAAAATAACAATGTATTGAATACAATAAAAATGTTCTTTGATGCCAATGCTGCGATACGACATTAATTACACCGTACAAAATTTGTACTTAAAACCGTACAAATTATGGAGGAAAAAATAAAATTTTGTGTATAGTTTAGTAAATGTGACAAACGCATGGGGTCACTAAATCGTATTAAACTTGATCTTACCTTAGTATTGATTAATCAATGGTGAAATACATTGTGCAGTACTAATACACTTATAAGTATATTGAATCAGTGTAAATAAGTATTTTATTATGTCAGAATGTATTTTGTTTTGCTTCCTTTCAGTAAATTAATAGTACTTTTAAATAATGTTTTCGATAGGCTCGCGTCTCTCTTGTAGGATTATCCCGCCCCTCTAAGGGCGCCCCACAGTTTGAGAAATGCGGTATCAACTCTTTTTCGTTGAATAAATGTGCTGAATATTTCGTCTCGAATACTAAATTAGTATTTTTCACTTTACATGCTAAAGAACAAAATTGCTTACTTATAAAATGTTTCCAAATTTTAAAAAATGACATTATAAATAGATGTATAAGTCAGCAATGTCGCGAGTTCGCATCAAAATTGAAACATCGATGTCTGAAAATGAGAGGCTCTTTTTATTTCACGAAGACAGTGGGTTAATTCTCCAGTTTTCTGGTAGAGATCCTTTCTAGTAAAATCCATTTGTTGATTAACGCTAAGTTCGTTACAAACTGAAGTTAAACTTCTGGAGTGCAACTGCGGGAGAAGGCACATGGTAGGAACTATACGCGATCAAGACTTACGAGACAAGAGCGACTTATAACAGAAAAAAAAAAGAGTTAACCTCTAAATTTAAAAGTGGAATACGCTTGACAAAAAAATTGGCTCGACAAGTGGTGTCCACCAGCGTTTTTACTTCTTGAAAAACCGCTTATATTTGGCTTCAGGCTGCAATTGGTTGGGAGGGGCAGTCGTTTGGAAATACATACAAAACCATTTGCAACCGCAGTGGATTTGAATGGACAAAAGATAAAATATCACGACAATCAACGGGCGGGCCTTTTCCCTGCCCTCGACAGGACTTTTTGCTGTCAAGATCTTAATCGTTCTAAGGTGTGGACAAATAAGCCGACTAATTTACCGCATTCACCCCTAGGGTTTGAATTGACCCCTCTCCTGACCGCTGACCCATTGTTGGCACTGGAAACTTTCTGCCGATTGCAGGAATCTGCAGCAGATGGCCGGCCATCAGAATGAAGTCGCTTTTCAATGGGGTGCCGAGAACTTTATTGGCGGTCTTTGATTCTCTTTTCAAAATACCCTTCCTTAGGAGGTAAGTGCTTCTCAGGAATGGACTTTGGACACTACAACGTTAATCTCCTTTCAAGGCTGTTGAGATTTCTAGAAAGAGTTGCCGTTGATGGACTGGCGCCACTTTGCTTTGGGGTATGAGGAAGTGTTGGGGTGAGTTTTGATAAATATTTCTTAGACTTCTCAATCTGGTTTATAGCCTTGTTTGTGGAATACAATAACTCAATTACTAAAGTCAAAAATTCAATCTTTCATCTCAAGAAAAAAAAAGCTTTTTAAATTACATTTACAGCATTTACAGCTCATATAACTTTTAAGTGTTGCATCATTTTCATGAGGTCGATCGTAAATTAATACCCTTCAAAGAAATTAAAAGCTTTTTTCCTCTGCGGGCTGTCTTCGCTGAATCTTGAACAAGGCCTGTGCGCGAGGAACATTCTTTTTCGTTAGTAAAAAGTTCTAGCAACTATTACTGTACTTTGATTTTATTAATAATCCCATTATAATAATAAAAATAAATAATAAAAATCCCATTTTATTACGCTTCTCATTGCTGTTTACATGGCTCTGTTTTTAGGGGAGGCAATGCATTTGTTCTATAGTTCACTTTATGTGTAACAATGATAGTGACTTTGTGCATGTGAATTAGAGTGAAAAATTATTTCATGTTTAGAATATTTTCAAGATGCTAGAGAGAGAAAAAAAATATTTGAAATATCAACAGAGAGAATCCAAGGGAGTATAAAAATTGAATAATTTATTTTAATGTTTAGAAGATCGAGCCCTACTTCTAGGAGGATTCGTCAAAGACATTTAGAAATAATTCTACTAAGATATAGGACCCACCCCATTAGCCAAGAGATCTTTAACTTGTGCCATAAAAGTCACAACTCGTTGTTTTCATTTATGTGTTTTTGAAAGTGTGGCCCTCCTAATAAAAGAGGCCTGCGTACGCCAATAAGAAAGTTAATATTTTATTATTATTCAATCCCACTAGGTTTTACCGCTCCTCCTTATCATTGTCTCTCAAAGATTTAGAAATAAGCACAACTGCCTCCATTGTGTTAACCGTTGCTTAAGTTGTAAACACGGCTTATCAAATAGTTGATCCAACACTGTTTTATTCATCAGAAGCATCACTAACGCATTCGATGAATGTCAATTTCAAGCGAGCCTCAAAGGGGAGCAAGCAAAAATTCCTGTGAATCCACTCCGTCAGCTGTGAATGCGCAAAACACTTTGCTGATAACTCGTGGAATCTTCGAGTTTCTTACTAAAGGACAATTCTATCATTTTTTTCTCTCTTTCCTTCACTCTGCACGATAACAGACATAGCTTAGAAGAAAAAGCGATAAGAAACTAAGCGTGTGGAAAACAACAACACATGTTAACAATTACTTCGGAGTCATTCTCGTCCCTTTGTTTCGCCGGAAATAATTACGGGTGAGTTAGGGAAAATTTAAGGAATGAATGCTGAAGAAATGTATGTTTCATAAGGTATTCCCCGCAGGAATTATGGGTAAACTTGTGATTAATGACGATACAGCGCTAGTGATCCAGCGTCAATTTAAATTTTTTTTTTTATATATCGTCTGCTCATGTTTGTAATTCAACATTCAATTCGTTGCGAAATATATCGCTTGCTTAATATAACTGAACTTTCGAGTGGAATGAAAGATTCTGTTGGATTTAATAAAATTGTGTTCCATTTTACGGTGTATTTTCTACCATTTTACTCGGGGTTCGAGAGTACAATCCTAACTATGAAAGTTAACTTTCATTACTGGGTTAAATTAAGAATATCTATTTTTGTTGGATATCTTATAAGCCTATTAGAAAAAGGTCAAATAATCAATTATATATATTAACTATATAAGTTATCGAACATGATACCTACAAAAGGAAAATTTTAAGATTAATTTTTGGAGGAATTCAGGAAAATGAAACATGGCGAAGAAGATCAAATTTAGAGCTCTATTAATCGCATAAAGAATCTGACATTGCTGACTTCCTCAAAATACAACGAACTAAATGGGCAGGTCACGTTGTCAGAATGAACGAAGACCGCACCACTGAAAAAGTCTTCAATGCTCAACCAATTGGCACACGAGGGCAGGCCAAATCTTCGATAGATTGATAGCCTAGAAAAAGGTCTCCTAGTTTTGAGAACTAAGAAGTAACAGGAAAATGTCTGGCCTGGAAAAGGCTTCTTAAGAAGGCCAAGGCCTACTTTGGACTGTCGAACTACTGTCAGGAAGGAAGGATATAAATTATGTTTTTTAATTGCCCTTTTTCTAAATAGGGTCCCATTTTCCCTGCAATTTCTCTGTTTTATTATGTTCTGTAAGGTTTTATGTTCTTAATAATACTAAGCGCCATATGTGTTGAAAATATTATGAAAACACGTGATAGAAAGCTAATTGAACTAGAATATAGAGTTTTATAAGTAGTTTTGTTTAAAAAGAAATTTATATATACTCCCCCCTCCATAAATACTGATATTTAATTTCATAAAAGTATCAGAAACTTTGTATTTAAACACAATGCTACTTATATATCGATTTAAAATTCGGAAATCTGTCGCCATTTTTTTAACGAATGAGACTAGATAAAAGAAAAGGCAGCTCTTAGGCACAATGTTAATGCACATCGCTAAATATAGTTATAGAAATATATAAAAAAACATAAAGTTGAAACCACACACACGCATATTAATGCGAGAAAAGTTGTTTACATAAAAATAGAATAAGAACAAATAAAAATAGTTTTAAATTTAAAATATAGTGATTTCAGTGAAAAATTTAATGTTTTTTGAAAATATCGAGTCATTGAGAAGTTATCGATAATATTTTAACAGATTAAATAACAAGTATAAATGGAAGTTAAATAGAATAATTAAAAAAAATTCATTATATGAATGGTCTAAATTTTTGTGACATGATAATCACATAACTGCAATAACGTATTTCCAACCAATTGGTTCATAAATTAATTTTACGTCATAGTCACGTGATAATAGCAATCCCATGTTGCCAGCCAAACTGTCTTTTAAAAAGTACAACATATTTGTCAACCATAACAACGCACACAGATAAATAAATAAATAAAAAACCCTTATATTTAAAATTACACTTATAATTCAAGAATACTTTTTTTAATTTTGAAAAACTTTTTAATGAATCTTACTACTTGAGCTTATTTATCCAATCATCCAAACTGAAAGTTTATCTAAATTTTACAAGTAGTCATGTATCAGTCTCAAGTCCATTTCGAATTCAATGGAGAACACGTGACTGCATTTATCATGTGGCCGTCATAAATTTAGCCCATTGATTATTCAATGGGCTCAATTCATGACATCACATGATAAAGACAAACACGTGTTCTCCGTTGAATTCAAAACAAACATTAAACTAAATGTACTTGTTCTATTTGTAAAACTGAGATAAAATTACAAATTTCATATTTGGGTAAAGCTGTTTAAATGTTAAATGTTTAAAATTTCTTCAAAAAAGATTTTTTAAAATTTAAAAAAAATCACATATTTTGTGCTTATACTTTTAAATAAATGCATTTTGTATAAATATGGACTTTTTAAGAGAAAGTTTCTGCAAAGAGCAAAACTTGGCAATACCGGAGCACGTGAACTGATTAGCTGGAAACACAAGATAGTTTTTACTGTTGGACTATGACGTCACATGAGTTTTTGAATTGATTGGCTAGAATCACGTGGCTTTCACTATCATAGGATTATGTCGTCGCATGAATTGAGCCCATTACATTCAAGAAATATGTCTAGCTATTTCTTTTTAAAGTAATCACAAGATTAATCAGTTACAAGAAACAAAAAGCTTAGCATAGATTACAAGTTCAGAGAAATATTTCAGACTAATTTTTCCCTCAGAGACGAAAATGGATAGGTAATACAATGTTATATGCTTAACTATTCCTACAGTACAGCATAATATATGTTCTAAATATTAAGATTCTTCATCTAGAAACATAAGGATGCTGATCTTCAAAAAATAATTGTGAGACTGTTACGAATCGCTCCAATAGGTTTATTTAGTCTTCGCGTTGTGACAGGTCCTTGGTAAAAGATTACTTCTACAATTCGAAATGAATATTGTTTGATCTAGAATCCGATGTTTATTTTCGAATACACTTTTAGAAGCAATCCTGATTCCCGCCAAAGAACACTTCCAATGTGATTCACGGGGGGCGGGGATATGAACAATTCTGGAAAGAAGAGACTACGGCCAGCCATTGGCTGAGGATTACGGGGAGGGGGGAATACACAGGTTCTCTTTGGAGCAAATCAGGCAAATAAAATCTTTTCATTATGCGTCATTGCTCTTTCTAAAGCGGTCAGATCAAAGAATCGGTTAAAACGCCGACTGGAATTTCTATCACCATAAAAGGGATTAGAAGTAGCCAATCCTTTGACCAATGTGACAAACCCTTTCTTTTCTTTTTTTTTATTTCTTTTGAAAAATAATGCTTTTTGACCTGCGTTCTCAACATAAAACTGTGTACCACTTGAGAAAGAGCAAGTTTCAAGTGCAGCAAAACTGAAAATATTAATAATAATAATAAATAAACAAAATAACTCTTGAGACAATTAGTTTGATTAAAACTTGAAGATGTTTCAGGAATATTTTTTTATCATGTTTATTTATTTTATTGAATCCCTTTTAAAGAAAAAGTCTGTTATAAAAAAATTTCGAAATATAAAGATTTTTTTTACTTTATATTTAACTTTCTTTAGTTAATATCTTTTTAAAACCTTTATTTTTATAACTAATCTTTATTAGATATCTACCAAAATACTTTATCTAGAACACACACACAGATTCCTTACCGTGTGCAAGTAACACAGTATAGCACTAAAAGCACAACTTTCAATTCAGGTTCAAGAAATTCACAAAGGTCAATTTTCAAAAGAAAATCTGTAAAAAGAAAAAATTTGGAGGAGGGGGGGATTCTGCGAGAAACAACAACTAACTTTTCCTCTCGGTTATTCTTTGTAATGTTTCGAATAAATAAGGTTTATTCAATAGAAAGAAAATGTATGTATATAACCTTTCAACCCGAGATTAAAAAGGGAACCTCTGAGATAAGAATATTCCAAGCATGAAAACTGAAAGAGATAATCGGATTTTAAACAAGATATATCCTTTAAAGTCGCAATGTGCAAGTATATAAATGTAAACAACTCACTCGCCTTAAAACAAAACTTCTTGTCGTTTTTATGATTTTAATTTATTTTTAGAGAATCATTTAAATTACATATTATTAATTGTAAATCATTTATGATCTATTTGTGATGACCCCCTTGGGTCACACCTTGAACACCAAGATTAATTTGAGGCAAAGAACCACTAAGAGCCATTTTGAATAATAATATTTATTTTATTATTATAATTTTCCTCAAAAATCTCTGATAACATATAATACGATAATGTTACGTCGCTTAAAGGGATTTGCCTTTATATTAAATTAAATTACTAAGAATACAATTAATTAATAATCTAGCTCAAACTCAAGTAAGGTTTACCGAAATAGGAGATACGAGAAACACACGTATTCGAATTCTTAACTTTCATTAACTTTAACTAAGTCACTCAAACTGACGCTTACTTTAAGTGTACGTGAATTATATTTACCGCTGGCTTCTATCAGCTTTCTGGTACGTCTAGCAGCACGACGTCTTCACAAATCTAATCTCCTTGAATCTTCTAGTAATGCGTTTAACGTTACTGGTTCAATAGCCTACCATCATCTCTCTTGCTATCTCGCAACCCTCGACTTAATTAATCTAATTTAAATATCCCATACCTCTTTTTGGAGTTGATTGGAAATAAACGCGAATTTATATTCCCCAGAAAGAGACACATAAGAAGATTATTGGAAAGGTTCCGTACAGATTCCTCACATATTTAGCAAGATTTCATTCTATTACTACTTTAACACTGTTGGTAAAATATTGAAATTGCTTTGAAAAACCTAGATTTTTTAAAAAACATTTGTAGAACGGTACAAATAGGAGAGATTATGAAAAATGAAAATAAACTATGGAAAATGATACACATCAACGTAGAACGAGAAATTTGTCATAAGAATATGAAAGAAAAAACATTTGACATCGAATATTATTTACAAATGAGCTAAAATTAGAAAATAATATGAATATTTTATAAACGATGTTAAAAATAAATTATTAATTTTTTTAATGATCCTTTTTATTAGCTCGTTAATTTATTTTTTATCATCTTACGGTGACATCTTTCTGTCATCTCTAATCGTGGATACACGAAATAAACACACACACACAGTTAATTGTTACCCCTACCCCCAGTTGAAAGCGTGGTTGAATTAATCAAATCCAACATTCTGTAATCATCCATAGCGAAGCAAATAAACCATAAGTCGAGATAAAATTCTGAGCCCTTACAAGACCATGAGGGGTTGAGAAAAGTAAATATTAGTAAATAACTGTTCTGTTTACTTAGTTTTTTTCGATAGCGTGTCGATTCAGTATGGATCCATCTGTAATTTTACCAGGCATTTGATTTCCTTCGTTCAAATATACTTTGTTTTTGGAAAAACTCATGCTTACAAACAGGGGTCAGCAACCTTATAGCTGTGGCATACTAAACCCATCTACTAATAGTAGGGCCGGATCTACGTAGGGGCTGCAGCTCAGGGCCCCGGGTTATAGGGGCCCCCATTCCCCGTCGAAAATAATAAATAGGAGAAGATGCTTACATTCAAAATAGTAATAAAATAACAAACCAGTATAAAATACAAATCAAAAATAAAATACCCGAAATACTATATGAAATTTATTTTTATTTTCGATTGCAAGAGCAATTTACTTTTGTCCCTCCGCTGTACCATCGAATACGCGGAAATTAATAAATAATGCACATAGGCTCTGTCATAGAGCGGTGCCGACGAACATCGAGCATTTATAAAAACGTAGTGACACTATTTCTGCAGCCATTTATTTTTGTGCAATAATAATTTTAAGTTACAATAATATACTGATTTGTTATTCTGACCTATACATAATACCTGAAATTAAAAGGCACCTTTTTATTCAAGTAAAAAGTAAGTACCAATACACATTTCTAAATTATTTAAGTAGGAATTGAAGTTATAATATTAAATATTTTCTGTATTTTCAATTTTTCAAAGATTGAAATTATCAGGATTTCCCATAAATATGTATTTTATCTTAAAATTTTGAGGGACTTGATTACTTCTATAGGATGGAAAAAGTAGCAATCATTTTATGTGGATTATAGACATTTTCCGAAAATATTATAGATAAAAGTAAAGTGGTCTTGATTTTTGTAATAAATTGGGTTTTTTAAGTATAGGCAGCAACAGCAAATAATGGATGACAACGAAAAAACAATATTTATTTAAAGTGGTGCACATAATTCTTAAGTTTATTTTTATAAAAACCCCTTTAAATAGATGGACCAATAAATAATAATAATTAGCGTTTTAGGTTTTAGCGAGTATAAACGAAGAGATTTTTTTTAAATAAACTATACGTACTTTTTTTTAATTAACTCAGAAATATATTATATTGTTTTGTTAAAATTTATTATAGAATATTTTTAGTTTATTAAGAACAGTTGGTTATGTTATCATAATTTCTGACCTAAACTTTTAAATTTATTTTCAAGAAAATCAATTTTTAGTTTACAATATAAATATGTCTGATAAAAAACGTAAAAGTGGAATGGAGAAACGAAAATTATTGTTAAATCGAGAAAAAGAAAAAATTAAATGTGTCAAAATTTTGACTTTTTGTTACAATGGAACAAAGTAACAAGAATATAACAAACGCCGATGCGTTAGCAAGTGTAAGGGAAAGGAACTTAGCCAAAGAAAACTGAGAAACACAAGCAAATATTAATGATGAAAATACGCAAGATCAAGATGACCAGTAGCCTTCTGAAGAAAATATTGTTCAACCAGAGGACATCAGTAATGCCCGATTGAAAAGTGTTAAAAAAATTTGGGTTTGAGTTTGAAAAATACATTGACGTGGGTTCGGGGCCAAAATCGATATGTTATAATTTTATTGATTATATCATTTCACATGAAATGAGTTATTTTCAAAATAAAGATCCAAACAATATATATTCTGTTTTGGTAAGAGAAAAAAAAGAGAAACAAAGAAACAAAGATATCATTTTCGAATAATCATTTCATTAAAAAACTTAAAAATGGCCAAGTGCTGGAAAGATCTTAATTATGTTATTCAATTAGTATTGGTAGTGCCTTTTGTTTAACGTGCAAAAATTTTTCCAAAACAAATTTTTCAATACGCAACCGGCTTATCTGATTTAAAACAAGTAACAAGTTGTTCAAAAAATCATGAAAACTCTATTGAGCATAAAAATGTATTGTTAGTTTGGTTGAGACGAAAAGAAAATATGTCTGTTTTAAATAAAAAGTTACATGATCAACTAAAAAAGATAGAGAATATAACCACAATGCCATCAAAAGTGTTATCGTGGTAGTAAAGTATCTAGGCTATAAGAGGTTTAGCATTTAAGAAGTTTTTGGTTCTCCTCATAATGGTAATTTTATGAGTGCCCTGGAAATACTAGCATAGTTCGACTCATTCATTCGTGAACACATTGAACGACGAGAATTACAACCAAACTGATTAATATCGTACTTATCAAAAACAATATATGAGCAAATAATTGAGAATATTGGCAAGCAAATCATTAAACCAATTACAACTCAAATAAATAATGCGGACATAAAGTACTATTCAATTGTGATGGATTCAACAACAGATTTGGTGCACAATGACTAACTTGCTATTGTACTACGATATTGTTTTGAGGAAAAGTATATGGAAGATGTGTCTCATTAATTAAGATTAGTAGTCACGCTGACTTATACTTATTTAATTCTCTAGAAGAATTTTTAGAAACAAACGAATTGTTATTGGTAATTGTAGGGGACTGTCATTTGACAACGCTGCCAATATTTCCGGTCGATAGAATGGTGTGCAAGCTCTTCCAAAAGAACAAATCAATTCGCTGTAATTGTGTGCTGCCCATTCTCTTAATCTGGTGGGTGCAGAATCAGTTAATCTTGAACTTGTTTGGTTTTAGTGCAGTGATTCCCAAAGTAGTCTATATTGACCCCTAGGGGTCTGTGACGACATACCAAGGGTCCTCGCCAGCGAAAAAATAATTTGGGGATCCATGAGATGTAAATGGGGATATACTATAGTTGCTCTCATTTAACCAGATCGGAACTTAAACATTAAAAGAAAATTTAATCAAATAGAAACCAGAATTTACAAGATTTAATGAGGTTAATTTGCAGTTACAAGGTGACAGTATAAATTTTATTAAAACAAAGACCATCATTCCATGTTTCATGTGCCAGAGTTAAGCCTATAAGGAGTATAATATTTTACTTCCTAAATTTCATTAGTTTCTCAGTTGGCCACGGATAATCTGCCAGGGAAACGGCGTTTTAATTTACGTGCCCTTTATTCAGATTCTGAAACTAGGTTTGAGAATGCTTTGACTATGGTAATTACCACAGTAGGCAATAAACACTATTCATAAAACAAATGTCAAGAGGAACTGATCGGCAGTAATTGAGACCTTAAAGTAAAGTTTAAAAAACGGATGTCGGTAATTTTGGCTTTAAAAAGACATGCCTGCTATTTATTCCGAATTATGGAGTATTTAACTGCTCTACAAAGTGAAAAGGAGTTTCAGTGAAGTTGCTAAGCTCTAACATAAAAGAAAGAAAAAGACTGGATACACTATAAAAACCGAGGAGATTTCGGGTTATACCTGACGAGATGGATGCCAAATGTTGAGAATTAGTTATTGAAGTACCAGGTTCTTCCTTAGCTTACTAAAAATTTGTTCAATTTGTATCAGTTAAATTTTAATTTAATTAGCATGTGTTTCTTAAGTTTTAAACACTATATTTCTCTACAGTTAGACATTTAAATCTTTTAGTTAAGTATCTTAAAAAGTAAGTAATTCTATAACAGCAGTCAGAAAGACATTTAAGTTTATAATTTCGGATCCAGACCGGAAGGCATGGGTTCGATGCCCGATGCCACCAAATACCCTCCGAATACACACGGAGTACGTGCTCGATAAAAAAAGTGGGTCTGAAATTCTTGTGGATGGTCGCCAGCTGAAACCGCGGGTGCAGGCGACCGGAGAATATTTACCTCTCTTCCAGTTTCATGCCTAAATTGCGGATGTGGAGGTAGGTGGTGTCGCCATCTATCGTAAAGAAGTCCAACCAGTCTCACAGGCTCTGGCGACATTAATCCCTCCGCTTCGGGAATTTCACCGAGCTATATTGTACTGTCACCTGTATGGTGCTCAAGGCTAAGGCCAACGACAGGCGTACATCTAACCACTTGCCACGATGAATTTCGTTGGCCTCGATCTGACTACGTCAGACAGGTGGCATTAAAAACAACAGCAACAGTTAATACTTTACAAAAGTTCTATCTTAGGTTGTGACGGGCTCGCGCGTCTTTTCTTTAACATGTCCTTTGGGTTCTTTGAGCCAGAATTAATAGCAACTCTTTTCCAAACAAATCCAAGAAGTGAAGAGTGAATAAAAAATGCAAATGAACAAGCTTTTAAATATCAGAACTTAGAGTAAACGAAATGGCAATGTAGAGTAATGTATGACAGTTGATGTTAGTTTATGGAAATGTATGGCACTTTGTGATAGTGGATGGATATTGGCAGGTAGTTGATGATCAATAGAGGAATCATGTTTCTAGTCTGAATGAGTTTTACGTGGCGGTAATTATAAGTTATAAGTGATCGAATATATGAAAGTCAAGTTGCACACCAGTGCATGCAATTAAAGACAAGATTGAGCATAAATCAATATTAATTGATTCTCCAATCTGTAATAAGGTACGATTGACTATTTAATATTAGAATCAGTGATTAGGCGGTTCAGTTATTGATAGTGGTCTGAATTAGATTAAGTCTTATTATATAAGTACACTAGCCGTTACCCACCCGCTTCACTGGGCATTTCACGATGTTGTATAAATGTATACTGTTTACATTTATAATAATTAATGATATCTATCATTAAGAATGCGATTGAATTGAAAAATATATTTATAGCTGTAACTCTCGCCTCTTGATATAAAAAGGACATAAATTATATCTTTCCATTTATATCTAAAGTAGAAGTAGAAAGATTTTTTTGCGCTCATTTAACCTAATAATCAAGTGGATTACAGCCAAAGCAACTTTCAGTGGATTTCTACTCCATAAAATAAGCATGGGTGCTAAATTTCAAGTCTAAATCTAACAGAGCAAAATCGGAATTTTTATCATCAATACACTGCGAAAAACCGGTATTCAGAACGGAGTACAAAATACTCACTTTTGAATACGTCACATACTCAAAATAGCTCCGATGCAAACATACTCAAATTTGAGAAAAGCCCATTCTCATCTTTGGCAACGGCTACGTACTCAAAATTGTAAACATCGCATACTCATTTTTGAACCTGTTACTGGATCAAATTTGAGAATATAACAGCTAGATGAGTGTGTAATGCACTTATTTATGAGTATTTATGGGTCAAATAAGAGTTTGTATGTTATTTATTTTCGATACTGTTGTATCCAATACGAATTTTTAACATAAAAATATACATCGAATCAAATTTGAAGGGATCTAAATATGCGATACTTAAGTTGGTAAATTTCATTTTTTTCCATCTTATATATTATTTAATATACATTTTATGAAGTTTTTACCACTTAACTTCGAAAATCTAAATTCCTTTTGCATTTATTGTGTTACAAAAAGGTACTTTAGTATCATCGCAAAAATTCCAACGTTCAAGATAATTCGCCATGTCTCGTACACGTTGAATTAGCAACCATGTACTTAATTTTATATGCTGTCGCCAATACAACAAAAATTTTACTTTAAGAAAAAAATACAACTATTATTTGATCAAAAACTTTGTCTTCGAACCTATACATCAGATTTAAATCTTTGAAAATAACAAAAATAGATTCGATGAAATAGTTAAACAAATTTGTAAGCATTTGAACTAGTTCCAGAAGCAATTTGGTTTATTACAAGTTATATTTATGTGTTTCTAAAAGAATTATATTGGTTTTTTTTAAAACCCTATACAAGCAGAAAATTAGCTTTTATTTAAATTCAGTCTTTCAATAATAATTTATTAGAAATATCTTGGAAACGATAGGATGAATAAGATTTTACACAGTAAAAATTTCAAAACAAAGTAAGAAAGAAATAGTTCTTTACATATTATGTAATGAAGAAAAAGCCTTTTGACTAAAATAACACTCATTAGGCCCAGGTGTGTAAGTTTTTTTTTATGAATTGTTTTGTTTAAATTGAAACACATTCATCTAGATGGAAATATAGAAAAATCCACTGCATTATATATTACAAATTAAGCTAGTTTTTTATTCATATCAACTGATTTTATACTCTCCTATCACCAAAGAAAACAAATATTATAGTTTTTAAGTTAATTTTTTTATAATCAAAAATTAAAATACTTAAAAATTTCAGTCCTTAGAAGAATGTAAAAACAACTAAAACAGTAGAACCATAATCCAATATACAGCATTTTATTTTCAATGCCTCTTTTTTTTTCAATGATTCACACTGTAAACAAGAAAAATAAAACAAACCACAATCATATTTTTGAAATATTTATTCTGGAAATTGGACATATACATATTATACATTCAAAAAATAAACAAAAATATAAGTGAGATTTTTGAAACAACATACCTTAATCTATAAGTTATTTTTTATAAACACTATACAATCCATACTATAGTCAACTCCATTGTTTTAATGTAATATATATTGAATTATTTGCTTAATAATAGAAATGAAATTAATGCAAATTAAGAATAAAGCATTCATCATCTAAAAACACGATAACAGGTTTAAAAAGTATGATTTTCTAAATATTACACATGAAGGCATGTATTTTTTTGAAGTTCACATGTATAAAAAATACTGTTCAAAAATACCACACATTGGAACAATATATATATCAGTACACTACACAGCGAATATCTTTTAGGCATGGTTTTGAAATTGCTGCAAATAAGATTTTGGTATCCAATAGTTTTCAATCTAAGATGATGGTCTCGCAATAAGAACTCAACGTGAAAATAGTTTAAAAGAATGGCTTATTCCTGACAAAAGAGGAATTACATTATGAAGCAAAAATGTAAGTACTTTTTTGTAGAAAACCAATTAGAAAAATATAGGTGCCAGGATTTAAAAAAAAACAGAACACAAGGTATTTAGAAATGCCAGGAAAAACTATGGAAATTGGAATGTGGGGAAAATGGAAAAATAATAACTGCATTTAAAAGCATGGGGTGCTTGATATCAATTGTTATAATTTCTTAATAGTTTTATTCTGTAATACAAAGTTAGTAAAAAAATGTAGTACAAGGGTCCCCCACCCTTTTACCACAATGACATTAATTTTCTCGTTAATCATTTTGTTCTAAGAAAGTAAGTGCTGTTTTTTTTCTTCTTCTTAAATACGTTTGATTAATTTTTGTATTGTTTACATATATTTTCATTATGATCCACCTTGTCCCCCTATATTCACTTGCCGCCATCTCATTCTGGCCTGGCGCTTTTTTGGTTTGTTGCCAAGGGTGTGGGCTCTCCTAGGACTGAACCTAAGAACAAAATGGGTTCAGTCCTAGGAGTCCTCTTTGTAAAAGGAACTTTATTCCATGAACGGAACATACCCTCTAATTTTCAAGCAGGTGGTTCTATTAGTTGAAAGGCGGAAATATTTATCTATTACGCCCCTTAATCCCCCTCAGTGACCCTTGGGGATCAATTTTCCCTAAAACTATTTTGTAGCGGATCTCTACACCATGAAAGGAATGCGCTTACCAAATTTTAAGACTGTACGTCTAATAGTTTAAAAATGGAAATAATTATCTATAACGCCACTTAAGCCCCGCAACGCCACTTAGGAAATGATTTTCACAAAAACCCATCTTATAGCGGATCTCTACTCAATGAATGGAATCTGCTTACTCAATTTCAAGATTTTACGTCTAATAGTTTAAAAAGGAGATAATTGCCTGTAACGCCTCTTAATTCTCCACAACGCCACTTTGGGGTCGATTTTCACAAAACCCATTTTGTAGCGGATCTATACTCTATGAGAGGAATCCACTCATGAAATTTCAAGATGAAATTTCAAGACTGTACGTCTAATAGTTTAAAATGGAAATAATTATCTATAACGCCACTTAAGCCCCGCAACGCCACTTAGAAATCATTTTCACAAAAACCCATCTTATAGCGGATCTCTACTCAATGAATGGAATCTGCTTACTCAATTTCAAGATTTTACGTCTAATAGTTTAAAAAGGAGATAATTGCCTGTAACGCCTCTTAATTCTCCACAACGCCACTTTGGGGTCGATTTTCACAAAACCCATTTTGTAGCGGATCTATACTCTATGAGAGGAATCCACTTATGAAATTTCAAGATGAAATTTCAAGACTGTACGTCTAATAGTTTAAAAATGGAAATAATTATCTATAACGCCACTTAAGCCCCGCAACGCCACTTAGGAAATGATTTTCACAAAAACCCATCTTATAGCGGATCTCTACTCAATGAATGGAATCTGCTTACTCAATTTCAAGATTTTACGTCTAATAGTTTAAAAAGGAGATAATTGCCTGTAACGCCTCTTAATTCTCCACAACGCCACTTTGGGGTCGATTTTCACAAAACCCATTTTGTAGCGGATCTATACTCTATGAGAGGAATCCACTCATGAAATTTCAAGATGAAATTTCAAGACTGTACGTCTAATAGTTTAAAAATGGAAATAATTATCTATAACGCCACTTAAGCCCCGCAACGCCACTTAGGAAATGATTTTCACAAAAACCCATCTTATAGCGGATCTCTACTCAATGAATGGAATCTGCTTACTCAATTTCAAGATTTTACGTCTAATAGTTTAAAAAGGAGATAATTGCCTGTAACGCCTCTTAATTCTCCACAACGCCACTTTGGGGTCGATTTTCACAAAACCCATTTTGTAGCGGATCTATACTCTATGAGAGGAATCACTTATGAAATTTCAAGATGAAATTTCATGACTGTACGTCTAATAGTTTAAAAATGGAAATAATTATCTATAACGCCACTTAAGCCCCGCAACGCCACTTAGGAAATGATTTTCACAAAACCCATCTTATAGCGGATCTCTACTCAATGAATGGAATCTGCTTACTCAATTTCAAGATTTTACGTCTAATAGTTTAAAAAGGAGATAATTGCCTGTAACGCCTCTTAATTCTCCACAACGCCACTTTGGGGTCGATTTTCACAAAACCCATTTTGTAGCGGATCTATACTCTATGAGAGGAATCACTCATGAAATTTCAAGATGAAATTTCAAGACTGTACGTCTAATAGTTTAAAAATGGAAATAATTATCTATAACGCCACTTAAGCCCCGCAACGCCACTTAGGAAATGATTTTCACAAAAACCCATCTTATAGCGGATCTCTACTCAATGAATGGAATCTGCTTACTCAATTTCAAGATTTTACGTCTAATAGTTTAAAAGGAGATAATTGCCTGTAACGCCTCTTAATTCTCCACAACGCCACTTTGGGGTCGATTTTCACAAAACCCATTTTGTAGCGGATCTATACTCTATGAGAGGAATCACCTCATGAAATTTCAAGATGAAATTTCAAGACTGTACGTCTAATAGTTTAAAAATGGAAATAATTATCTATAACGCCACTTAAGCCCCGCAACGCCACTTAGGAAATGATTTTCACAAAAACCCATCTTATAGCGGATCTCTACTCAATGAATGGAATCTGCTTACTCAATTTCAAGATTTTACGTCTAATAGTTTAAAAGGAGATAATTGCCTGTAACGCCTCTTAATTCTCCACAACGCCACTTTGGGGTCGATTTTCACAAAACCCATTTTGTAGCGGATCTATACTCTATGAGAGGAATCCACTCATGAAATTTCAAGATGAAATTTCAAGACTGTACGTCTAATAGTTTAAAAATGGAAATAATTATCTATAACGCCACTTAAGCCCCGCAACGCCACTTAGGAAATGATTTTCACAAAAACCCATCTTATAGCGGATCTCTACTCAATGAATGGAATCTGCTTACTCAATTTCAAGATTTTACGTCTAATAGTTTAAAAAGGAGATAATTGCCTGTAACGCCTCTTAATTCTCCACAACGCCACTTTGGGGTCGATTTTCACAAAACCCATTTTTGTAGCGGATCTATACTCTATGAGAGGAATCCACTCATGAAATTTCAAGATGAAATTTCAAGACTGTACGTCTAATAGTTTAAAAATGGAAATAATTATCTATAACGCCACTTAAGCCCCGCAACGCCACTTAGGAAATGATTTTCACAAAAACCCATCTTATAGCGGATCTCTACTCAATGAATGGAATCTGCTTACTCAATTTCAAGATTTTACGTCTAATAGTTTAAAAAGGAGATAATTGCCTGTAACGCCTCTTAATTCTCCACAACGCCACTTTGGGGTCGATTTTCACAAAACTCATTTTGTAGCGGATCTCTACTCTATGAAATGAATCCGTTTACCAAATTTCAAGACCGTACGTCTAATAGTTTAAAAATGGAAAAAAATATGTATAACGCCTCTTAAGCACCCTCAACGGCCCTTGGAGATCGATTCTCGTAAAAATCATTATGTAGGGAATATCTACTTCATGAAAGAAATCTGTGTACCAGGTTTCAAGACTGTACATCTAATAGTTTAGTAATGGAAATAATTATCTAGAACGCCCCTTGGGGTTCGATCCTTGCAAAATTCGGTCTTAGCTCCATGAAGGGAACCTCCCTACCAAATTTCAAATCTGTAGGTTTAATAGTTCCGGAGATATCGTGATTAGTCAGTGAGTCGCTTTTCTCCTTTATATATATAGATATATTGTGTGTTGCGCGCGTATTTTTCCATCGTAGATTATCTCCCATTAATTATTGTAATTTAATTTGTTAAACGTTTAAGTTGAATATCTTAATAAAGTCATATTAAGATAATGATGCCTTCTAGTTTTTTTTCTCGTTAATTCTACACTTCTAGCTCACGATGATACTCCGAGAGAGATGTTCTCCCAAGGGGAGGAACATCACAAGGGGAACCCCAAACCGAAAAACATAGCAAGGGAGATGATGAAACGTTTGAGAACATCTGGTTTATTGCAACAAATATATGTTTTCTATTCTGCTTCGACCCATAGGTGGGAACTTCTAAATCGTGAAATTAAACTGAAATTTACCTTAAAAAGTTTAAGTCAAACCAAATGGTCTTGTCTTTACGATGTTGTTGAAGCCTTAAAAGATAATTATGGTAATATCATGAATATTCTTAAGGAATTTAGTAACAATGAAATGAGAAAATTGATTTTAAAAAAGATGCAGTGAATTTATTCAATAAATAAACAAAACTTGAAACTGCCATTTTAATTATATTTTGGGAAGATTTAATTCAGTTAACAAAATATTGCAGGCTCCTGGTTTGGACATCTGTGAAAAGAATAAGTTAATTATGTCATTTAAAACGTTTATAAGCAATGTACAATATGAATCGTATAAAAAACTAAAGGAGTATCAAGATACAGCCAAAACATTGTCCTAGTATAAAAACGGAACATAGCGATATGAACAAGGTTCGGGGTATTTCAAAATGTGCAGATAAATCCACAGAAAAAGCTGTGTATGGGACAGAAAAATTTAAAAGAGACACGCTTATTGTGTGTGTTAGGCAAGCTAATCCTTGATTTAAATAGAAGGATATAGTAAGAAATTAAAATTTTTGATGGATTTGCAAGATCAAAGTAAGAAGAACGTCGACCTGGAGAATGCACGCGCTATTATTGTTTACTAAACCAGTGTTTCTCCAACTTTCAATACTGGCGACCCAATTTTCAATCATAATTTTTGTCGCCCCCCCTGTACAACAATAATGCATTTACTGCAATAAAAATGCACTTTGAGAGAGAGACACTAAAGTAACAATACGCGATCTTAATTATACACTGTACAAATTAATACGATAAGTATATTAAATTTTTTTGTATATGTAACTTTTAAGTAATATATATTTTAAGAAAATTACTTAAAATATATATTATTTACTTATTATTATGTTATTTTTCTTTCTCTAATTTTTAAATTGGAACAGATCGCAAAATGATATATTTAATTAAAGATTTATTTTTCCTTCTCAGCATTCGTTTCTCAAAGTACAAATATTAGAAAAATAGTCTAGTCTATGTTGCTCTCTATCATATCCAACACATTTGGCATTATAGGGTACGTTTGCGTTAATCTAGACAACCTATCGGACGTCTGCGCAAAACATGTAAAACCTCGTACAATTCCAGTCAGATTTGGTCGACTCGATACTTCTATAGCTACCAAATCTAGCTTGTGAATGTACATTTTTTAAATGTACACGTTAATTGTAATTCACGATAATTATAAGTATTTACGGCAGTAGATTAAAACAAAATCATACATACATTTTTAAGTTGTAAGCAAACATTCGACGATAATGAAGGATCAACAAGTACACAGACGAGCATGGTTTCGAAAATTAAATCAAGGCAATAAATATTCTCAAAAATACTTAAATTTTGGATTTACCACTACTGAAGTAAATGATGGGGGAAAAAAGCCCCAGCTCGTTATTTGTCAAAACTTACAAATCTGTAGAACAACATGTGAAAGTTGTTTATAAAACCATGTAAAATCATTTAGCTATGTTGGCAAAGAATTTTAAAAAGTATTTTCTGGAGAAGGACAACTTGGTAGCAAGTTACGAGTGAATTAGGGATCTATTTCAAGATACTCCAGAAGGGCTCTCAACTTCCGAAGAAATATTCATACATTTCAGATCCAGTGAAAACTTAAAAGGCAATTTTGTAATAAATCGCTCTTTGAGTTTTGGGTAGAGGTAGATGATGAATTATCTGTACTGAAAACAAAAGCACTTCTTATACTATTACCATTTTCAACACCCTACCTTTGTTAAACCGGATTTTCTGCGGTGGCTGCTTTGAAGACAAAATATAGATCTCAGCTAAATATAGAAAAATAACCCAGAGTGTCAATTGCTGATATTAAACCTTCCTTTGAAAAACTTTGCTCTACAAGACAAGCCCATGAAAGTCCCTAATAATTATCAAACTTGTTCTTAATTTAGTATTAAGAGATTATTTATAAAAAAATACCTTCTTCAGTACTGATACATTAAACGTATACTGGCTGAGAGAGAGAGAGAGAGAGAGAGAGAGAGAAACACTTGCTCTCTCTCTTCGCACGAGTTCATTTTTTTAAAAATTAAAACATTATTATTTATATAATAGCTGAACTGTAAGGAGAGTAAAACTGCGTGCACGACATTTGTATACAAAAATGTAAAATGATTTTGTTAGATAAATGCTATAATTGTGAATAACTGTTTAAAAGAACTGTAATTTTAAACCTCACAGAATTTGCATTTAGAATTAATGCTAAATAACGAAAAAGAATATAAAATTCCAATGAAGAATAATTGTGTTACTTTTTAATATTTAAAGCGAGAAGACTTCAAAATGTTTTAACCCAGGAGCAGGCGCGCACTCGATACTAACGTTAAAGGAAGTGCGGGGGGACTCAGTCACCTCAATCATTTGTTTATAATTATTTTTACTGTAAACGATAAAAATTGGAAAATTCCAGTGAATAATTTAATTAAGAGAAAGTATACTTACCGGCTTTCAAGGACTATTCAATTTTTCTTTGATGATTTGAGAAAAAAATCCCATAACGCACTGAACTAAAATGATTCAAAAGTGCAAGACCTTAATAAAGGACGAAAATCAGAGACACTTTTTATTAATATTAAAGAAATGTTATTTGCTGGCAAAGCCGTCGTATTTTGTTCCAAGTTATTGTAGTTTTAATGAGCTTTTATAATCGAGTGAGTGAATATTAACGTCGCACTGTTCAGCTACATGAGGGCTTTTCGAGACGGACCTCGTAAGTTTGAACCATGATTAGGTGACGAGGACGATACTTGAGCTGGCCTCTTTTAACTACCCCACCACTCAACAAGAGGACGTTTGAGCTCTTGACAGATTTAACGTGCATCTCTCCCCTACACGGCGGGTCTTTAGTGGTACTGGGCACGAACTCGTGACACCTTTGGTAATCAACAAATAGCAAGTTGAGCTTTTTCCTTCTTGTGTCTTTTTGACAAGGCGAACTGAACCTTGTGGTACACTTATAGCTTGATATTTTAGGTTGATGGAGTTCTTTAGGAAGCATTTGAAAATTTTCCTTTCGTTTCATGTTCATGGCGTTTCTCAATCATGTATAATATTATTCTTTCGGCAGGTTTTTCTTGTGCTTGATCAGTTTCAACTTCCTTCAATAGAGATCACAAATGTCCCACGCCACCGCTCCCGGTTTAAAAGTGTATTCAGAAAAAAATACGGATGATCTAAATAACCATACCAGTAAGTTTGAAGGTCAATCAAATGATTAACAAATGTATTATGCTGCCTGGCTTAAAAGTGAATCATGTCTTCCTTTTTTTTTTCTACAACTAATGTACAGTATTTCAACAATAATTACAGTGATGAATTGTTTATCTTCTTAGAATTTTTCTGAGGGTCTGGGTTTCGTTTTTCTTTTAACGAGTAATATTTTATGTTAAAACGTAATAAAAAATCTCTCATTGAGGAAATACATCAAATTAAACAAAATGTTTTTTTTCTTTAATTTGGTTCTGGGATCAAAGATAGCTATTTGATGACGGAAAAACTCCAGATGGTAAACATAAATTATATCAGTGTTGTTGTGTATTTTTTTTATAATGGAAGAAAGTATTTTGTTTTACTTCTCTTTCTGGTTATTTTTTTTAAAAAAAATTTTGAAATTTTCGATATGATCGCGCCCCCCGGGGGGGCGCGCCCTACACTTGAGAAACACTGTACTAATCAGATAGCTTAGACCAACATTTAGTAAATGAAAGTGTTCAATTCAAAACTTATCCAAAACAATCTGAGCTAGAGCCCTATATTTGTATTGATATTTTCAATGTAATTTTTTAAAAGAAACTTGTTGACGTTTTTCCAAATTTGTATACCATTTTAAAGATTTTTCCAGCACTCCCTATTACTAGTTGTGAAGCGGAGCGTGCGTTCTCTAAAATGTCCTACGTACAAAACAAGTATATAGAACAATGACAAATGCTAGGTCTAATCATTTATTACTTCTTTGTATTAATACTGATCTTACCACAAAGACTTAAATATATAATGAGCAAATAGAAGTATTTGCAGCACAAAAGTGTAAAAAAGGGGGGGGTGAATTATATTATTTTTATAACGTATTTAAATTGTTTAAAATAAAAAGAAAACCTTAAATTTCGTATATTTTAAATTTTTCTAAACAAAAAGTTTTTTTAGAAAAATGGCAAACAGTTTAATTATTTAGGGGCCTCTTAGATATTGTTAGCCCAGGGCCCCCAAAAGTCACGGTCCGGTCCTGACTAATAGGATTCAGCGTGCCACACAGTTGGACACCTAAAAAAATTCTATGAGAATTACATAATAGAAGTCAATAATTTATATTTAAGGTTTGATTACATATTAATTGTACATCATTTGAAGATATTTCTTAACCTAAAAATAAGTAGCATAACATCTATCTATTTTTTCAATAAAAATAGAAAAATTAAAATTCTAGATATAGTGTGCATTTTTAAAACATATTTATCAAAATAAAACAACATAAAATATAAATTTTTTCCCTTCATTATTATTAAATAAAAGGATAAATAGAAATTTTAATGCGAACCTCGTTCCTCCACCGCTCTACTTTTATCTCGCAAAATCAGGGGTATGATGTATGACTTTCAATGGACTAAATTCATGACAGTCACATGATAAAGGCAAACACGTGTTCTACATTGAATTCAAAACTTTTTTTTTATTTATTTATCCAACACCCGTGCTTGGCTTCTTGACCATAAAATTCAAAACTGACATCAAACTAACTTGTACTTTTTGTTCTATTTTCGTAAAACTTGGATAAAGTTTCAAATTTCATAATTTGGTAAAGATGTTCAATTGTTATAAAAAGAAACTTTAACAAAAAAAAGTTAAAATTTTTTTTAAAAAAATCTTGTTTTATATACATGTATTTCTAAATAAAGTGACAAATATTACTTTAAAAAAAGTTTTTGTAAAAAACGTAATTTTGCAACGACGAAGTGTATGATCCGATAAGTTGAAAATAGATGATTGCATTTATTGCGACTATGACGTCACATGAGTTTTTGAACTGATTGGCTAGAAACACTTGGTTGTCGTTATCATGTGACTATGACGTCATATGAATTTAGTCCAATGGACACAATTCTGATCATTCAGCTGTTAAACAGTTTGCTTGTGGACTTGAAATATTTTTCATATGAGAAAAGATGTTAGATATGTAGATCCAAAAGGGGAAAGCAGAGTACACATGCAACTTTCTCTCTTCTCAAACAATTAAATCTGTCCAATTCAATAATTTACAAAATAACTGTAAATTTATCTTATCTTTTAGATTTTTTCGTAATTCCGTAAATGCTTATATTTTTATGCCTAGTGCTATAAAAAAATGTGACAGACGGCAACATTTTATAGAATTGATCAACAAATCAACATGCTGATGTTTTTAAATGTACAACATATTAAAAAACAAACAAATTTAACTCTCTCTTTTTTATTCATAATGGGGCCTTGAAAAGCATCATTCCACAAAAAATTGCTCTGAGAAATTGGTTCCATATCCTTAATATTCCGGAATATTAATTGGTGGGATATTAAGGTTATTGGTTGATTAAATTGAATTCAGTAGTTTACACAATCTCTCTCGTGGCTGGGAGGTTACATTCTAAGAACCACGAAGGGGTAATCTCTAAGGTAAAAGTCAGTTGGTCTACTGGAGATTGTATCCCCCTCTAAGCCCCTGATTAAACTGAACCTAAAGTTTTCATGGGAGGGGAGATTATGAGAGTGAAGCATTAACTTAGATGATTAGTAATACCTCGATATTAAGGTGGCTAGTGCATTACAGAATCCCAATTAGCACTGAAAGTCAAACTTCCGAAACACTAGACTTAAAATGCAATGTATGTGAGCGTCGGCTATGGGCATGTATAAGAGCAAAGCACGTTGGGTATGTGTTTCAAAGTCGGTAAACCACGGGGTGCTGAGCCGTGGTTCTCATGGCACAAGAGGAGAAGGGCCATTGTACCTGACTAATCCCTTCGCGACAATGGGCCGAGATGATCTCTCCCCTTCCCGAAGCTTAAACGATTCATGAAAGCACCCCCCGAGCGCATTATAGACTCGGCAGTCCTTGCATTGGCTTTTAATAACAAGCCTTCTTGATTCTAGCAACGGCGAGTGAGATTTAGAAGCAGGAAATAGTCCTCTCGGCTTTTTCGGATTTCACTTCTTGATCGGGACAGGAGGCCCATTATTTATTTTTCTTTATAAAACTTTTCAGATCTAACTTTTCAATATTTTTCCTCCTCCCCTGATGCTGATTATTCAGAAAGGGATAATATAAATTTCGGAAGGTTTGGGGGATGTTTTTTATTCTGACAAAATTCTGGGCTTTGTCGTCTAGTACAATTGGATACTGAATTGTTGCCTATTTTTTTCATCATTTTTTTACCGGATGACATTACTGTAGTAATGCTAAATCTCAGACTAAGAAGCAAAGTTAAGTCGAGTATCTACAAATGTGCAGTAAAATTTTAGACACACATATCAGCTTACCTGCAGCAATATATTAAAAAGAAAACGACAATATAATTTTACATGTATAGATCATAGCAAATTTAAATTTACATATATTTTTCTAACTAAACTCAAGTTCTAGTGATATGGAAGACATGTTAATTACTTAGTGGTGTGAAAAAGTCCTGAATATACTTATTTGCCTAATTTTTGTGTTTTATTTAATTTTTTGTTATGACATTATTGTAATGCATTAATTATTATTATTGATATTAATGCATTTTTTCTTTCTGACTTCAAATCTATTATTAGCTACCGTATGTGGTTTTGTAGGACGGCTGCTTGAACACAAGAATGTTTAGTATGCTTAGATTAACACAATATGTTACTTAATACAGCGTAATATACTAGTAGAATAACACAAAAATATATAAATAGGGTACTTTTGACATGCGTTTTGAAAATAACAGGGTTGTTATACGTTTGAACATTGATATACTAGGGCCAGCCAGTAGCACACATAGGAATTTTTTAAGGGAGGGGGGGTCGAAAGTTGACTATTCTTGTATCATGCTCTTTTTGATTTTGTCGATTTTCGGGAATAAAACACAGTAAAAAACTAATTATTGAATAAATAATTAGCATTAATTAATAAAACTAATCATTAATAAGAAATACTTAATTAAATTTTTCGTACTACATACTTAAAATTGTAACCAATCGGAAAAATAATCAAGGGCTTTGGGGGGGGTCCGGAACCCCAGGACCCCCTCCCCTCTTGTGTGCGCCGCTGGGGCCAGCTGTTTGCTTTTACAACTCTACATCATTTTGGCATGGAATGCACCGATTTCACTGGAAGTTCTTTCGTGACAACATGATTGAAAGAAAATATTAAAGCTTCAATTAATTCTCGTTTTTCTTGAACATTTTTTCTTTTAAATACTACAACCATTTGTATGTCACAGGATCTCTATAGGATTAAGATCTGAATACTGTTTAGACAGTTCATTTTAATTCAAAGCATTGTCTTCGAACCAATTCTGAACTATCTTTGTAAGGTGGCATGGAGACCTAAAAAATCCATGCCTGATCCCCCTCCCAAAAGGCCTCGGGCATTGGTAACAATTTATTTTGTAGTATTTCAATGTAATCTGTGGTTCCACTCATGATGTACAGTCTCCCACCCGCACGAGAAGACCTTTACTTTCATCGGATGCTTTACTGTGGGCTTCGAATACTGACGACTGAATTCCTCGTGAGTATGACGTCTTACATAGGCACCACTTGGGTTACCAGAAATGTAAAACTGACCTGCATCATTAATATTACCTTTTCCCGCTATTTAATTTTCCGACCCGCGTCAATCGCTTCTTGCGTTTAAAATCGGTCAGTAGTAGTTTTTTTTTTTTGGGGGGAGCTTTGAAGCCTAGTAACCCAATTTCCAGCAGCCTCAATTCTTAGGTGCACAATCACGATCATTGTCAAAGTCAATTACTTAAAAATTTGAGGGGAATCAGGCTTTCTGCTTAAAAGTGAAACCCTCATGATACCTTGTCTTCTCGTAATGTTGCTCCTTCTCTCTTGGACGTACAGATAGCTTCCTGTCCGAAATAGAATCTGTTTCAGTTTCAGAATCTTTTCAACGTATTGACGATAGTAGAAATACCAGAAGGTACTTGAGTGGAAATTGGGGGCCTTCCCTCCAAGAGTATGAATTTGTAACTTTTAGAATCAATCAGAAAGGAAAATTTACAAAACACCAATATTTTCCGCGCTTGCCCTTCAAATTGTAACATGTAGTTGCTTTCAATGCATTAAAAGAGTGGTATTAGATCATTTTTGATCCGCGGAACCCTTAGAACTGGAAGTGCTTTCAGGGAACCCCATTCACATGTAGAAGAATATATCTTAACATAATATTTATAGTACATCAACATGTTATCTTAACATAATATTTATAGTAGATCAACATGTTATGGAGGTACTTTATGCAAACACAATTTTAAAAAGTATTAAAAAATTTTAATATAATTTTACTAAAATTTACTCATTAATAATATTAACTATTTATATCCAAGTTTCACCCACCCATGCATAATATTTAGTAACCGGGATATGTGCTTGCATTTTTTTTTTGTACAAACAATCGAAGTCTTAATGTATTGAAATTATCGCCAGGGACATCTTAAAGCATGGGCCAACTGGGCCCAGAGTCTCAGCCGCAATGGGGGCCTCATCTCGTTCTCGACTTAGTCGTAACAAGATTATATTTTGAATAATTTCAGCGGTTAAATGTTATTTCCGGTTGTATTCTCCGAAAAACTGGGAATTTCGGATGATAGGTCATGTGATGACCGTCGTCTATGGCTACTGGCTACATGTAATGATCGTCGTCCACGTACAGGCCTAGGCCTACCACCACACATCATCATTTTTCATTCAGTCAAAAGGCGGTAGTCAGTCAAGCCGGTTTGTTTGATTGTAAGTCATTTGTTTATTTCGTGTTATTGTTTCTACTAGTTTTTGACTACGTATTTTATGCACTGTCTACTTTGAAGGGTCATAGAGGGAGCCTACTTTTGAGTGGGGGTCCCTGGCTGTCGCATTTCATATTCTAATTTAATTTGCTTTTACGTATTGCATTGGATGGTACTCACGTTGTGAAACATTTTTCGCCTCAATACATTATTCTGAATGGCCTAAAATGCTTCGATCTTTGTGACAAATCTTGTGTATTTTGCAGCCTAAAATTTAGGAGCTATTCTCGCTTAAATTTAGATTTTAACTTCCCCGTCGATAAGTTGCTCCTTCTCCTTCATTAAAGGTGTTTTTTCCACAAATGAAAATAAAATATCTTTTTTTCCCCATTTATAAAACTATTTAGTTGTACAAAGTATTGTACTAATGTGTGAGTACAAAATTATTTCGTGGAATCCCGGTATAGTAAAAACCACAGAAGAATATTCACAATGATATAAAAGAAAAATCGTTTTGATATTCTTTTAGTGCCACACGCAGATATTTTTCAAGGGGGAGAGGTCAGAGTCGAAATTTCACCATTCTCGTATCATGCTCACCTCTTCGTCTCTCTCTCGAAACGAATTCCCCCCCAACCTGTTCCTAACTGCCAAAACGGAGGCGAAATTCATTCTTTTTTCCCTCTCTAAGGTTATTACGTCACAACTGATGAAGAAGCCTACTTTTCCTAGGCAGGCTCTATTAACAAATATATATTCCAGTCAATACACTGTCCAACATATTCTTTTGATTTTGTCGATATTCGGGAACAAAAAACAGGAAAAATTAATTATTAAAGAAGCAATTACTATTAATTAATAAAATTTATTATGAAAAACAAATACTTATTTCAATTTTCATAGGATTATAATCAATACTGAAATATTTTACCTATTAGACGAATATATTTCTTATATGTATATAGAAATATACATATAAGACGCATTTGTTGTCTGTCTGTTTGTTTGTTCCCTTATAACTCAAGATCCAGACAACCAAATAATGCGAAATTTGGTATACGTACACAAAATTAGATAGGGAAGTTTTTGAAACAGGTTTCGTTCCATCCGAACCTCACTCTGGTCTCCTCCAGCCAAAAGTAGAGCCTGTTTTGAGCCGTGTGATAATGAACCAAGAAAAGGAAATCATGCAAGCTGGACCATTTCCTCTGAAATTTTGACATAACGTTGCATTTGAATCCGGAAGGGTTCTTACGTATTTATTATTTCGTAATTTTTCTAAATTTTTTAAAATTTAATTTTTAGGTGATTTTTCAGTGTTATGACGTCATATGATGTCACGTTTCTCACTAAGTGGAAAATTTATACTTTACATGCAGTTTTTCGAGATTATTACATATTTTTACTGTAGCTATGTAAATCGGTTGGAATAATTATCCAATTTTTCTATTCTTTGATATTTATAATTAGGATTATTTTTCGAATAAATCATTTTTTTAAGGATTATTCTTTTAACAACTAAAATTTTGTTTTGTTGTTTTGGCAACTTTTAGATAGTATTATCGCGGGATGTTTATGTGTGTGATTTTGCTTGCAAATTACAACTTACATTTTCAGTATTTTCTTGGAGAATGTATTTATTTCTTTAGAATGCGAAGATTATAATTTTGACAAACTAAACTTCTTATTGATAAGGGTATTTCAATTCTTATTATTGCAATTTACGTTAGTATAGTATTTCCGGTTTCGTTATCGGTTTTAGATAGTATGAAATTAATATGAATATTAGAAGCGATCTTTCTCTCCCTTAATCCTTTTTTAATTCAATATATAATTTTTATTTATTATTATTTTTTTATATATTTTAGCACTTACGGGTTTTTTTTTTTTTTGCTTCCCCTTTGCGATGTTTTAATTTGTCGCAATTATTCGACGGGATTGTTCTTAAATACGTTTTTTTTTAATCTGTTTTTGACATTTTTTATGTTCCTCTAAAATATGAAATAAAGATTTTCTAATAACTATTTTGTGTTTGTACAAAACTGCTTATATTGATTTAATAAAAATATTCAGTTTTATTTTATTTTTGATATCCTTTTTAAGATTTATATTTTATAACTAGCTGTGCCACATGTTGCTGTGGCTCAGTCAGGTTAAAAAGACTGGTGCGCCAAAAGAGTTACAAAAGTAATAATACTCAAAAATTGAAAGGAATAAAATAAAGGGTACTTGCGTATTGCAGCAATTACCAACTCTGTTATAACTCGCCAAGTTGGCAACCCCGATTTCCTATATGTGGTATGTGTTGAATTGGCAACCAGATGCTTCATTTTAGATAAGTACAGTTTGCTTTTGTCAGGTACATAGCTACCACTGTATCAGCCGTACCAATGATACAAGGCCCCCAAGCTACAGTGGTCCTCATACGTATTACTACAGTCACTAATATTGTGCTCATATCTGAAATCAACCCCTAAAAGTGTTTTGAAACAGGGCCCACACTCAGAGCTGTTTTGCAATTTCATGTGTCTTTATTTTAACCTTTAAGGGTATACTATTGGCGTCAGTGCATAAAATATCCTTGCAGAAAATCAAGCTTGGGTAATCATACTGCCCAAGCAAAAGCAGTGTTGGTAGTAATTACATATCAAACTGGAATAGGCATCAGAGAATGAGCAAAACAGACAAATGGCTTAAATGCCTGTTGAGGAAGCAGGTGGTCGTAAGATTAATTATTTTTGGTACTTATGTACTATCCCCTAACAATTGCCAACGTTCAAAATAACTTGCCAAGTTGGCAACCCGGATTTCGCATGTCATATATATGCTGAATTGGGAGTCATGTGCTTCGTTTCATATAATGTCGCCAATAGGTTGCGGTTATTTGTAAGTACTTTATTTTTTCAAACTACGCTTTTGCATTGATAAAGATAGTTCAGTAGAGTTGACAAATAAGGATGTCTTGAAGGAAACTAGCTATGATGCTTAAGCACTTCGAGCCTACATGGCAGCCAATGTGCCGAGACTTACTCCAGATCAGCAGCAAGCCTTTACGGCCATCACTGGAATGATCGGAAGTGAAAGATTGTCTTTTTGGATGCAACAGGCAAGACTTTTCTACTCAGTTTGCTATTGGCTTTTGTGAGGAAAGAGAAAGACATAGCCGGGGCTGTTGCCTTCTCTGGCATAGCAGCAACTCTGCTTGCTGGTGGTCGAACAGCACATTCGGCCTTTAAGTTGCCACTGGACTTGTCCAGATCAGATAGTGCCACTTGCAATATTTCCAAGGGCACAGGACAGGGACATGTTCTCAAAACCGGCAAGCTAATTGTCTGGGATGAGGCTACCATGAGTCACAGAAATGCGTTCCATGCTTTTGACAAGATATTACAGGATTTGCGAGGCAGCTCTGCAATAATGGGTGGAGCAACTGTTGTGCTTGCTGGTGATTTTCGACAAACACTTCCCATTGTCACACATGGCACACCAGCAGATCAGATGAATGACTGTTTGAAAAATTCTTATCCATGGCACCATGTCGAAAAATTCAGTCTAACTACAAACATGCGGTCACACATTCATGATGATTTGTCTGCAGGACAATTTGCAAACAAATTGCTCCAGATTGGAGATGGTAAAGTTCCTGAAGATCCTACAACAGGCCTCATCATTATAGCATGTGGTCAAATTGTCAACTCTCCTGACGAACTTCTGTCCAAGGTGTATCCTAACATTCAGCAAAACTTCAAGGACAAGGACTGGCTTGCTCACAGAGCAATTCTGGCAAGCAGAGATGATGTGATTCAGAAGCTCAATGTCACCATTCAGAAGCAGCTTCCACTGGAAGAATATACCTACAAGTCCATAGACTACATCCATAATGATGATGAAGTAGTACAATATCCCATTGAGTTCTTGAATTCAATTCAGACTCCTGATTTGCAAGCCCACAACTTGATTCTGAAAGTTTGTGCTCTAATAATCCTGATCCGAAATATTGATGCACCCAGGTTATGCAATGGCGCATGATTAATTGTAAAAAAGCTGATGCAACATGTCATTCAAGCCACAGTACTCACAGGGTGTGCTAAGGGTGAGGAGGATGTCTTCATTCGAAGCATACCTATCATTCCCTCAGACAACACCATGCAATTCAAGAGAATTCAGTTCCCTTTGAAACTGTGCTTTACCATGACAATCAACAAGTCACAGGGAATTGCTGATATAGACTTGCAGACACCATGCTTTTCTCATGGGCAGTTGTATGTAGCCTGCTCCAGAGTGGGCAAAGAGGAAAATCTTTTTGTACACTCTCCGAATGGAACCACCAAAAATGTTGTCGATCCCATTGCTTTAAGATAAATGTACCCTTTTATTGCAAGCAAATAAACAGTTTTGTACGCCTCTACAGAAAACCTTATTTTAAACCCGAGCAAAGCCGGGTACTTGCAGCTAGTATACATATATTAAGTATAATAAAATCTTTATTCTTTTAATGAATGGAAAGAGATTTGGATGCTTGTGAAACGATGAACTTCATAGAGAATATGAATTCCTTTTTGCAAAAACATATATAATTATCTTTTCGATGTTTTACTGTGACTCGTAGAGCCCCAGAGTCCGTGGAACGCAGACCACTGTGTTAAAATATGCTTTCAGTCCTTCATTCCTATTGCTTTCGGATTGGTTGGAACTTCATCGATTGGAAAAAGTCGCCCTAGGAGTGTTTCCATTAAAAACTCTTCACTTTACATAAATTCTACAGAGAAGCATAGGAAATACCTTAGAATCCATGCAGTGGCACACACAAGAGTGGGGGGCCTGGGGGTCCGACCCCCCCCAAAGCCCTTGATTTTTTCCGATTGTATATAATTCTAAGTTTATAGTACGCAAAATTTAAGTAATTGTTATTAATGATTAATTTTATTAATTAATGCTTATTATTTATTCAATAATTAGTTTTTTTACAGTGTTTTGTTCCCAAAAATCGACAAAATCAAAAGGAGCATGATACAAGAAAAGTGACCCCCCCTTCCTCCCTTAAAAAATTCCTGTGTGCGCTACTGAATCCATGATCTGCATAACAAATATCGATAATTACAAAAAAAAAAAAAAAAAAAAAAAAAATTAAATCAAATACAAAAGTTTTGGCAATTTTTTTTTTTAAAAAAATGCTAGTGTTGAGGGTTTTTTGCGCCCTCTGTACGTAGAGAATTCAAATTGTTTTTTTGCGTTAATCCAACCTGTACAAGGGTCATGGTCGCGAACTTGTGGCAACCGTTGTTTCAATCGAATCGTGGGTATGAAGTTTGGTGCCATTGAGTGAGTGGGTTTTAATAATTGTTGTGAACGTCGCATTCTAAAGCAACCCGATGGCTATTGGCGATGGACCTTGTCATTTTGAACCTCGGTCAAGTGACGAGGATGACACCTGAGTTGGCATGAGAGTTTTTTTCCCAACGTTGTGTAGAGAAAAACTTTTTTGCACTACTTTGTACAAGTGTATAAAGTTTTTATCCTCTCATAACCATATACTGTTTCTTTAGAATAAAATCTGAACCTTGAATCATTTGTTCCGCATCGCCAAACCAAGGAGAAGAGAGGAATTCTCTTGGTCGATCTAATTGTAGAAACAGAGAAGGAAGAGAGCGCAGAAGACAAAACGAGGGGACTTTTGCGAAGTGAACGCCACGGAAATCTCGAAATCCTCTTCCAGCGCAGGCTCAAGGGGTGCTCCCCTCACAAAGGCAGACGATTTCTAGCGAGTCAAGAAAGCGTGTGATTCCTTCCTTCTCTCGGCCCACGCCTCTTGATTGCGCTCCGATGAGTCGCGGTTTTCAGTTCGAGACCGACTCGAGAGTTTCTTCAAATGTCACCCCCAAAAGAGAACAAAAAGTGATAGAAATGTTTAAGAAGAGAAATGTTTTTTCCCTTTCAAAAAAGGACAAGGAGGAAGTTATTTTCGTCGAGAGATGTGTCATCTTGTTCTCACGAGGATCCGTGAGAATAAGATAGATATAGAAGATTAAAAGAGGATGTAATCTCCGAAAATGAATTCGGACGAGAAAATGTTTTTTTTAATCTGTCGTGTTTCAGTTGAAAAGAAGATAGCCGAGCCCTAGAATGATATTCAGATTTGGTCGACTCACAGAACCCTAAGAACTAATTGCACGAAGTTTACGAGGAGCCCCATTCAAAAGTCTTAAAATTTTTTTTAAATAATATTTAAATGAATTTTGTCTCATGGACGCTTAAAATAGTGTAAATAATTTATATATATGGATGCGTAATACTTTAAATTACTGTCTATTTTATGCTAAAATTATAATATTCGCAAGCAACGCCGTTCCTTACATTATAATGGCGATTCAATGCAAACTTGGCGAAATGTTGGCGACAGAGCCAAATTGGCATCATTTTCAGTAACCATTTTGGTTAGTTGGCGATTAAGTGGATGCTTCTGGAATTTACCAGAGAAATTTATTAACATCGCGATCTATGACGTAAGCGGATCTTTCTTGAAAGATCCGCTTTTAGGAGTAGCTCGCTAAAACTGCGATCGTTAAAAAGTCGGCTAATGATTAGTTGCTACTATCGAGCGAGTACTTGAGACTCATCTTAATCATTTAGTATTTGTATTTCTAGACACTGATAGTTGTGTCTGTTGCGCTGTAGAAGGCGTGAAGGCCTTCTGGGATTTATTTTGCTAATTTTGATACTGTATCTGTATTTCTAAGGATTATTTTTCTACAATAAATTTCCATCGCTCCTGAAGAACTATTTTGCTCTTTGGGACTGATCGCATAACATCCTCGAACCCCGATCTACGTAGCACTATTCAAAATAGATTAACATGTTATAGCTACTTTAAGAAAAATAAAGAAAGTAAGAAAAGTAAGTTTTATTAAAATTTTTCAACATAATTTTCATGTAATTCCCTTATGAATAGCATTCAATCGTTTTCTATCATTTCTTACATTACTTTTAGTAACTGTGTTTGCATTTTTTCACACAAACTCTCCAAATCTAGGTCTATTGAAGCTATTTACATTTCAGATTCTGCATTGATTTGTTTCTATATTTTTTGTGAGAATTTTTATTTTAAATACATTCTTTAGAAATATATTAAACTGTTTATACCTATGTGAGAAACTTCTGCGTGTTCTACAAATTTGCAACGTAAAATTTAAGAGCTGTTCCCGTCTAAATTTAGAATTTATCGTCGAATCGGTTGATAGGTCGATCAGTTGTTTCTTTTCCTTCATTGACAGGTCTTCTGATTTATTCATTCATACTCTCTACTCATATATATTAAACATGTTTCATGTGCTTTTTTTTTTAAAGAAAAATGGTCGCTTATAGGCGTTTTTTTTCTAATTACAAAATAAAATTATAGTTTAAAAAAACTAAAAAAAAACACCCTTTTTTATAGTATATATAAATGGAACTAAAAAGTAAAATATAATTCTTAATATGAGAATAAAATGATCAAGGAGAAAATGAATGCCATTGTGGTAAAAGCGTCTCCTTTGTACCACATTTTTACACTAAGTTTATCTGCATTTCGGAATAGAACGAGTAACAAATTATAAGATTTGATATCGAGCACCCCACACTTTTACCACAATGACATTATTTTTTCAGTTAATCATTTTATTTTTATATGAAAAATTATTTTTTACTTTTTAGTTCGATTTACTATAAAAGTGTGTTTTTTAGTTTTTTAAAAAAATAATTTATTTTTCATTTCTTAATTCGATCTACAATAAAAGCGTATTTTTTTAGTTTTTTAAACTATCATTTATTTACTGCTATTTTCAAAAAAACTGGGTATATTATGGTAAGAAATTGCTGACGCATCCTTCCTTTTTTCACAAACAGAACTTTTTTTTGTTTTTGTTGTATTTGTATTAAACCTTGAGGGAGTTTTCGCTTGAGGGTCGTGACAATCTTTTAGCCGCCAATTCTGGAAATGGAAAGTCGTTAATCCTGATGATCCTGATCAGAACAATGGAAACAAAATTATTAAATTATTGTATTGTTATTAAGCCTTGACAAGAGTGCAAAGTTTCGAATTAATTTGATCTTTTAAAGTGGTTAAAAATCGAGTTCCAAGATCCCGTTATATACAGGTGAAGCTTATAAAAGAATGTTAAAATGGGGCGCTTTCTTGTACAATTTTTAACACTATCATCTAAATTCAATTCATTCCTCTAAGTTTTTTTAAATTATTGCACAACTTAGTACAAAATTAGTTTGAGAAATTGAGGGTGAGTAACAAGAAACAACAGGAACAATCTAAATAGTACATATAAAAAAGTACTTTTTAATATTTTGTTAAATTATAATAAAAGTCGAAGAGAATTACTAAAAAGTCATCGAATTTTCCACCCGTGGGACCCATACATATTTATAATTTTATTTGGATTCGTGGAACCCTTGGGTAGCCTTTCCCAGGGTTTCGCGGAATCTAGTTGGAAGCGTTACATAAACCGTAGCTGATTTCCCTAAATGAAATAACGTTGACGAAATAAAAAAATAAAATCAGTGTTCAAGTCTTCGTATACTTATGGAATTATTAGTTCAACTATTAATGTCATATTTGATTGCTTTTCTCTCGGTGAATAAAGTAAAATTAACCAATCTGCGGAAGACTTTTATGAGGACATGCATAAAAGAACTTATTTATTAATGCTGTCAGAATTTTCTCGTTCCTTTCAGCTCTGTCAAATGAAAACGAGCCAGCAAGATTGGTCTATTTCACCTAATGTCATCAACACAAAAAGTACCCTATAATCCACCGTATAATGCGCACTTTTGACGCAAAAAATAGGATGGGGGCGCGTTATACGCCTAGTATAAAAACGACAGAATTAGGAATAAGGAAAAGATTATCCCATAAAAAAGAAAGGATTTCTGTATGGATCTAATTATTGATTTAAATGAAATGACACACTTTATAAACTTTCTCTCATTAGTCTTCTACAATATTTTCATACACAACATTGAATTTATTTTCATCCCTCCGCTCTTCCTCTGATCCATAGAAATATAATCATCTTCTGTTTCTCCTAGTTGTTAGATATTCTGTATTTTTAAATGACTTTTTAATTACGTCAGGTTTAATCTTCCCCTTCGGTACTTAATCATCCATTGGGATTGCAATATCGGACCAAAAGTTCAATCCCGGTATTCGGTATTTTTTTAGATCTTAATACCGGGATACCAGTTTTAATACCGGTAGTGGAAGTTTTAGGAAAAGAAAGAAAATACAGGTGTTTCTCTTTGTTTTATTTTTCCAATTTATTAGAGTGTAAATATCTCAAAAAGTAATTTTTAACTTACAAATTATAACAGTATTTAAAAAATCACAAAAAAGTAAAGGAACATCTTATTTCTTTAAATCACAAAAAAGTGTAATTATCACTCTTCAGTCCGAGGTACTATTACAAATGTTTGAAGTAGGATCTTAAAAAACATAAGGCTTCCATTGCACTGTCATAAGCCTGGAAAGCAACTTTGCGCGAAAATTAACAGCTGTTGTAAAGGCTTCTTCGGTATCTACGCTTATTTGTCGTACAATGCGATACATTTTTTTCAAGTAATTTCCTCTAAATCCCTCATCTTCAAATAAATCGATTTCTCGTCGGATTGTTTTGGATGTAACTCATTTCTGTATTGTATTTTGGTTTATTGAAATTATTTTTAGTTTTACGAATTCTAATTTTTGTTCAAGAGATAATTCCTTTTTACTATCGACATTAGTGTCATCATCATCTTCGATAACTGTACCGAATTCTACTGAATGTGGATAAGGTTTGTGGGTAAAACATTTTAAGAAAATTTACTATAAACTTGATCCAATTTGAATTGGCTATATATATATATGTATATAGTCTTTTTCCTTCTTTCTCTTTTTCATTTATAAAATCATGATGGTATGTAATGAAAAGTATATGATATGCAAATCCAATGTGAATAAAAAACTCCCCAATTTAAAAAAAAATATCGAAATATTACGCACTTGCTTCACAATTACAACCTTGTTTTCATAGATGCGAATGTCAGACTACGAATCCTCCTCAGTATCGCTTTATATTTACAGTTTAATTAATTTCGCTGTTATGGAGACAAAAATGCATACTATATTGCTAGGTTGGAGATCATATAGGGAAGACAATTAAAAAAAAGTTTCTGGTAAAACCGGTGCTTATGCTTATGAATACTGGCATTACGAAATTGTATAAATGGCTCAAAATACCGATATCCCGGTATACCGGCATTGCAATCCCTAATTATCCACTTACGGACTAGATTTCATAACGTAAGAACAATTCAGAATTCCTCGTAAAAAGAGATGTGCGCTATACGGTGAATAGAACTGAATTCATTTTTCATTCCATCACAATTTGTTTTCGGTTATTTTTCACAAGTTTGTATTGTCCGTGGCTTTAATAAAAAGAAATTTAAAAAGTTCACAGTTACTAAATAAAAGTCAACTTTTGATTAAAAACTAGGAAAATCGTAGGATTTCTTAAAGGTTATATATATAAAAAAAATTTACTCGGTTTTTTTAAAATCATATTTAAAGTGCTTTACGTTACAACTGCATATAATGCAAAAATATATTCTAAAAAAATGCATTTTGATAGCGTTAAACTGTTTTATATGCAGAAAATGTATAATTTTTAGACAAATTTTTGAATTTTAATACTTGTTAAAAGCTGTGTATATTTTTAATGCTATAATGACTGTATATAACGATAAAATAACCACTTCCTTTCAGTTACTTATTGAAGTTTTGAAAAGCTAACATCCGCAACATTCTTATTTGTTTTGGTCAGCCATCATTGCCCAGATTTCTAAGTGGTATCGAAGGAGCAAGTCGCTATCTGAAAATTCTGGGAAAATGATCAACGAGTAAATGTGTCGAGCAAATATGAAAGATGGGGTACAACTGATCCACCGGGTTCATTATGTAAGCTGAAAACGGAAAAGATAAATGTTTACGAGTCCACAGTAAAAGTTTGTCTACATCCGCATCACCCTTATCTCCGTTCAATATAAAATTTGGGGTCAAGCCGGATACACGGTATGTGTTTAGATAAGCACATATTTTTGTAACGACAAATTTCTTTTAGCAAACTCGTCACTTTTTCATCACAAGGACGTCATAAAGTATGTCACGACCTTTGGAGCACTTTTTTTTTAAGTATATAAATTTTCAACTAAGTAAACACTTTTTTTATTTGAAATGGAGCATAAAACTAGGAATTCAAGTACAATTTCCAAAAAATTAAAAATAATTTTGGATATATTGGGAATTTTGAGTGAAATTTTAATTAAAAATTGCAGTTACGGTAAGGCTCTTATATTGAAAATTCTAACTAATATATTTGAATAATATTTATACATTACATAAATAACATCCTTATCTATGCTTGGAACTATAAGATATGTAATATTTTTGAAAGTTTTTGAAAAATATCATTTTTTATGCAAGAACTCAATTTTTTACAAGAAACTAATGTTATTTTCTTACAAAAAGTGCAATAAAACGCATAAATATATACACAGTTATTAGAAAATAATATAGTCTGCAGATAAAACTAAATAAAACATTTTTTGAAAATTTCAATTCAATATCTTAAAAAGAAAACCTTTAGTGAACTTTACCGTGAAGCAAGAAATTGAAAAACAGTTTCTCAGAAAATGCATTTAAAGATTTTAATACAGTATAAAAAAATTTCTACTAATTGTACATTTTTTAACCTCACCATATTTATAGGTCAATATCTCTTTAGATTCATATTTAACTGACTTGGACTTTTTTTTAACCTTTTGATGTTTTCTGGAGAGTTTTATAGACTATAACAATCGTCGTTTTTAGTGAAATTTTGATGAAAAATTGCAGTTAAACAAAGTTCTAATAAATGTATTCAAATAATATCTATACAATACGTGTATAACACCTTTGTATGTGTTATAAATTAAAAGATTTGTAATACTTTTGAAAGTTTTTTAAATATACCAAATTTTATGCAAAAACACGATTTATTAAAAAAATTAATGATTTTTTTTCCATAAAAAAGCAATAAAGTACATAAATATATACACAGATATTAGATTTTGATTCATAACACAGATGAACTAAATAAACATGTTTTGAAAATTTTAATTCAATATCTTAAAAGTAATTTTTGTAGGGATCTACTTCCGGTTTTGTAAACTCCATTTCCGGTTTACTAATTATGCTATAACTTGGTAGAAACAAAAATAAACATAGCAAAAAAAGTAGTGTTTTTGGAATCTTAAATGTATGGGCTATAAAATAAAAGCATAAAAAATTTCGAAAATTTTCACCCAAATGGCGAATTTTGGGTAGACCTTAAGACTGGCCCCGGGCCTCGGTTGCATCTCCTTCTCGACTCAAACTTAATTCGAATAATTTCAACGGTCAAATGTTATTTCCGATTTTATTCTCCGAGAACTGGGAATTTCGGATGAAGTGTCAACTGGCTACATGTGATGACCGTCGTCCACGTACAGGCCTAAGCCTGCCACCATACATCTTAAATATTAATTCATTCAAAAGGCGACAGTTGGTCGAGCCGGTTTGTGCAATTGTAAATGAAGCACATTTGTGCGTTTATTGTTATTGTTTGTCCATACAATATTGCTATGCCCTGTCCACTTTTAAAGTGTCCATTCATAGGTGCGGCCTATATTGTGTCTCAAGAAGTCTTAGAGAGTCCTGAAGAGACGCCCTCTAGCTACTTTCTAAATGGTGATAAACGGAAGCAGTCGGGGGTTGGCGCACGGTTCCATGCCGCGAGGATATGTTTATTTACATCGCACTCTAGAGGGACATGAGAATTTTGAACCTCGGTCCAATGAAGCTAGAAGTTCACTCTCCAAATTACTCCATTCACGCCAACGAGAGAGATTTCACGTACATCATTACGAACTCATGACACGCCGTTCATGAGTTCGTGATCATAACCACTAATACCACGCGTTTCCCAAGGATTTTAGAAAATTAAATATTAAAAAAAATAATTGATGCAAGAACTCGTACATTTGAATGTTTATTAAGAGTTTGATCAAGTAGCTTTTGAAATGAATGTAGTAAATATATAGGTAAGTAAAAATTATTTTAAGTTTTGTTTTTTTAAAAAACCCATGGTGAATGAAAATTTTATATGTAATGGCAGAGGAAGTAGCTGTAGAAATAAAAAAAAGACATTTTATTTTCAAAATCAAAGAACAAGCAGGGGAAAAAAGAAATATATTTTCTAGTTATAATTGATTGTACAATTATTTCTTTTCACAAAAGATTCGTATCCATCTCGAACAAGAAATATGAATTTGTTGTTGTTGTTATATAATTAGGCACCTGCCTTGGAGAGAAACTGCATCACATTAAATATGACGCGCAAATTTCTTTTGTTGGGGTGATGTGGAAGTTTCGAGAGTGAGCTGTTAGCTTTACTGTTATCCTCGTCACTCGAACGAGGTACAAAATTACGCTTGCTTTTTCGTGAGACGTTAATATAAGCACTAACTCGTTCATTCACCTTCGTTTTTCAAGGTGTCCCGAAATAGCTATAAAAGGGCACGAAATTAAAGATGAGGCCATATCTGTTCAGGAAAAAAAAAAAAATTTTAAAAAATCCCCAACACTTAGTTATAAGTGAGTACAGGTACATTTTTGAAAATGTAGAAAACTGACACTCTCCATTACATCATTGTGTGATCGCAAATTTCGTAGTTTTACGATGATTTTTTTCACTAACATCATTTTACATAACCGCGTTATGAATCGCAATCACAAGTCGGACAAAGAAAATTTGCCGGCTTAGTTAAAATTGATGTAGTTTGTGTGAGTCGGGGTTCAACAAAAATATGTCACCTAACTTTGACTTTCCATAAAAACACAACTGATACACACAGAGCAAGGCAAGTTTCTCAAAAGTTGGTCCGCTTAGTTAAGATACCGAAATGGTACAACCTTGTTCTTTTCTATGCAGAACAATCATAGAGAATTTTTTTTATTTGCAAAACAATCATTTTAAAATACTTACTACTTTTGATACTTTTCAAAACAGTATTAGGTTCTGTGACCACAAATCTCCCATTATACAGTGATTTTTTCCCCTAACGTGATCTTCCATAGGCATATTATTAGTCACAGTCACAAATAAAATGAACTAGTTTAGTTAAAATTATCACAGTTTGAGACTGTTTGAGAAAAGGATGGTACCTAAATTTCACGCTCAATGGAAAGAAAATACTAAGCAAGTTGTTTTAAAAGATGAGTCATTTCATGACCATTCCAAAATAGTGCAATACTTGCTACACAACAATTATTGACATTTTGCTCTCTTTTACGGAAAGAATTCATTTTAAAAAACTGAATAAGCATGCAACTCAAATATGTAATAAGCTTAATAATGAAACGTAAAAAAAATGTAACATTTTAATAACGAAAATGTTTCAAGTGTTCACCTTCTAAACGAATGCATGTTCTACACCTTTTTAAAAGTGGTTGTTTGATGAGTCGGTAATAATTAACTAAGTTTATGTCTTCAACTGCTTCAACAATCCTTAGCCGAAGTTTGGTTACACTTTCAATTAGTTTAAAATAAATTTTATCTTTCATACAGCGCCAGAAAAGGAAGAAAAACTATGGGGTTTAAATTTGGTGAACGAACTGGCCATGAAATTGAACTATGACGTCCAATCCACCTTCTGGGATATTCCATGTCCAAATTCTCCAGTACAGGTCACGCATAAAACGCTCTCTTGCTGGAACCACTTGTTGATGTTGAGTTGCCTCTCTTCCAGGAGACCTGACACATTGTTTCGAAGAAAATTCAAGTATTTGGCTCTCTTTAAACTTTTGGATAATTCAAATGGTCCAATTATTTTTCCGTTAAATGCTCCGGTTCACATATTGATTTTAAATTGAAATTGGAAACGGTCTTCACTCTTTAAATGCTGATTTTCCATAGGATATCCATGTATGTAAGCTTAAATATCCGTTCCAAAGATTCAGTTTTTTAAAATAAAGTATTTCCGTAAAAGAGAACAAAATGGCAATGATTGTTATGGATAGAAATGTAACAAGTGTTGGACTATTTTGGAATTGTTACTAAAGCGATCATTTTTCGAAGTAACGTAATATTTTTCTTTCCATAGAGCGTCAAATTTAGATGCCATCCTTTTCTCAAACAGACTAAAACTGCGATAATTTTAACTAAATCAGCAAAGATTTTGGCTCCATTAGTGACTGCAGTTAATAGAACGACTATGAAGGATCACGTTAGTGAAAAAATCACTGTGAAAGTGTAGAATTTGATGTCATAGATAGGATGGAAAGTGACAACAGAGGTGTTCTTAAAATGACGATATTCTACAAATAAAAAAATTCTCTATGATTTTTATGCATAGAAAAGAAAGTGTTGTACCATTTAGATCTTAACTGAGCGGGCCAACTTTTGAGAAACTTGCCAGGGGTTATGTGTAATCGTTTTGTTTTTATGGAGAATCAAAATTAGGTGACATATTTTTCTCAAATCCCGATTCAGACAAACTACACCAATTTCAACTAAATCAGCAAACCGTTTTGTCCGATCAGTGACTGTGAGTAGTAGTCCGACTAGACATCAAGGGAAAAACCATTAAAAAGCTGTGAAATGTGTGATAACAGTAGGAAGATGTCAGTTTTTCACATTTTCAAAAATATGCTACTCCTCACTTAACCTAGTGCAGGTGAATTTGTTTCTTATTTTTTCCAGAACAGATAGGATCCCCCCCCCCTCATCTTTCCCCTGGTGTGCGCTTATCGTTAAGTTTCGGAACACCCTGTATATACATATTTTATTGTTATTAATGATTTCTGTTGTTATACCAGAAAATCACACTTCAGAAAGTTTTCCGACAATATACGAGTACTAATGCGAAAAAATACTTTTCGCGAGAAATGATTTAATGTATCCGATTACGTTCGGAACCGTGATTTTAAAAAATGGACAATTTTTATTATATTTAGTGTCACTTAGATTAGAATACATGAATAAAATTCTTTTAAGGACATTTCGACAAAAAAAGTTATTTAAATCCAATATTTTGGCAAAAAATTAACTTAGAATAACCTTTTTTCAAAATGTTCTCCTTTTATAAAAAATGCTTCTAAAATAATAATATTTTGCTTATATAAAGTAAAGACTTCTCCAAAGAGTCTGAACTTTTTCTTTTGAAAAATTCACATTATTTTCAGAGTTACCACCAATTGAAATGATTATCAGCGTTTTTTTTCTTAAAATTTCTCCCCTCTGATGTATTGAAGCATGGATAAATCCACTTCTAAGCTATATATTTCAAAAGTTCTAGTTGAGCCTCTGTACAGAGGTCTGAGCTATACCCATGCAAAATATTATTATAATAGAAGCATTTTTTACAAAAGCAGAATATTTTGAAAATGGGTCATTCTACGTTAATTTTTTGTCAAAATATTGTACTTAAATAGTTTTTTATTGTAATACTATTCTTAAAACAATTTTATATACATTTCTAATCTAAGAGACACTAAATATCATCAATACTATCCATGTATACGCTTTTGCAAAATCATGGTTCCGAAAGTAGTCGGATACCTTAATATTAATACAAAAAAGTGCAGTAACATTCCTAAATTTTTTTTGTTAAATATGAAAATAATTTACTAACCTAGAAGTTAAAAGTAATACTAACATATGGTAATAATAAGCAAATAGTAACAATCATAATATCTGAAGTACCCATAGATAAAATTTCTTGATAATAAATCTCGCAATTTTTACCAATATATACCACAGCTTCAGTGTTCGTTTAAGGCTACACGGTACCCATTTTCAAAAAAAAAAAATTTGCAGACAGTTACAGTAAAAATAATTGATGTTTTATATTTAGATTATATTATTAAGCTGATTCAGTAAGCAAAAAGTCAGTTTGACCAGGCATTATTTTACAATTTTAAAAAATTAGGAATTTTTGAAGTTTTTTCAAACTTTTATAAAATACTCAATTTTTAAATTTTTTTAGTAATTTTAAGTTATTTATGATTCTTAGATTATTACAAACAATATTTAGTATGGATTTGAAAATCTATTCCCTTGTTGATTTTTAATAATTATTTTTCTAGAAAAACCTGGAAAAAACATGAAAATTTTTAAAATATCAACTTTAGCATTTTTTAGAAAAAATAACAAGAGTTCTCAGCCCTAAATCCATACTAACTTTTACAGAACATACATTTGGGAGTATATACAAAAAAATTCAAGGCTCTATCTTGAACAGGAAAAAAGCCTTAGGGATTAGAAAACACTTATACCTTCAAAATTAAAAGTCTGAGAAAAACGCATTTAAAGTTTGTAAAGTCATAAAACAAAAACTTATAATGCCCGTAAAACTCTGATTCTTTAATATGTTATTTCCCAATGTATGTTCTACATTAAAACACTATTTTTATTAAATATGACTGGAATATATATTTTTAATTCAAAATATATTTTTGCATAATATTGATAGCATTTGTTAAGACGTCAGTTTATTCAGCTTTATCTTAACCTAATATTTCACAAAAGTTTTGAAACACGAAACATTTATGTACAAAATAATAATGATACTAACTTAAGCTAAAAATAGTCAGGTTTGCTCATAAAATTTAATTTTTTTCGGTTTTAAATTGGGGCAGTTTAGGATGTTTTAGCTCTTAATAATACTAAAATATAGTACTACAATATGTTTAGTATGAAGTAGTTTGGTACATCAAGGAAACATTCAGTTATCTCTGCAGCATTTGAATTCAGAATACTTGTATTCGGAAGTCTAATTGCAGAATCAGCTGAGGACTGATTTTTAGATACATCATTTTCAGTAGTATTCCATTGCTTCGAAATATTGCTTCTCACAGAAACCCAGAACGCATTTGCCATGGCATTTTCTCTACAGGAAAAAAATTAATGATACAGCTTTTAAGTTATATAAACTATTTTTAAAGCAAAAATTGGACATGAAATTAATCTTTATTAATTAATTATGAGAACTCAAAAAACTCAAAACAATCAAGCAGAAATGATTTTAGTAATGAAAATTGGAATGAATAACCATTTCAAACTAAAAGCTCAAAAATACTTTTAATTAATTTAACTTAAGTGTGAAAAAATGCTTTAAAAGGAAACCGAAACCAAAACCATAGCGCATAAAACTTCAAATATCTTAAAAACTAATTTGCTAACAGATCTGAAATTTCGTGCCAAGCATCTCAATGATATTTTCCACCAAAACATGGGGAAAAAATTTTCGGTAAAAATGAAATTTTTTGGGTAATGGGTAGTCTTAAAATGAGTTAAAAATACGGAAAGGATTTTACCAAACTTGCGCAATCCTCGCTTGCCTTGCTGCTTACAGAGAAATTATATTATCAATAAATTATTCTTTTATATTTTCTCCTGAAAAATTTTTGTTTGATGCATTATATATACTTGACCAAATTGGCGCACACAGGAATTTTTCAAGGAGGGGAAGGGGTCGAAAGTCCACTATTCTCGTATCATACCACAATACACGGCCAAATATATTCTTTTTATTTTGTCGATTGTTGGGAACAAAAACAATAAAAAATAAGTTATTAAATAAGCAATTAGCCTTAATTAATTAATAAAATGAATTATTTATAACAAAAAAAAATACTAAATTTTACGTGCAATGTAAGGGGTCCGGACACAGAGACTCCCCATCCCTTTTTGTGTGTACCACTTCTTGGCCATTTTTCAAAATTTGTTCTTTCACCAACAATGAACACAATTTTCAAAAATATGTTGTAACAGGCACAAATTTCTTATATAATTCATATTGAACCGTATTCGAAATAAATTCATACATAAATTAATTTCTCAGAATAATAAGCAATTATACTAAATACAATATATAAAAGATACAACTAATAAACACAATAAATAAAAGATTCAACTGATAAACACAATAGAATAAAAGATGCAATTGATAAACATATTATAAAGTTATCGTGGTCCTTCGACAGGGTGCGAGTAAAAATGAGACATTTGTCAAGTTAAACAATTTTATTTCCTTTTCCACTTGTCACACTTTATGGAAATAGCTGAGGCACCATCAAAATTACTAACTCTAATGTAAATATAACTGCAACACTTCCTTAATTTTTCTTCTTGGATTAATAGTACTAAGTGCGACCACCAGTCGCTCACGCGTTGCTTTCTTCTTATACTCGCCTACTCCACGACTAGCACTTAAATAGAAGCTTGCGTTTACAGAAAGTCATCTAGCGGTTTCCTACTAAAATCACAGTTAAAAAGAGTACTTTGCGCAAGAGGATTAGTGGAAGCTCGAATAGAACCCGCTACAAAGCAATTGATACGTCATCAGAAATAGATTCAACTCCACAGATGCCATGTTTGTCATGCCAATACTTTTCCACTGTATAGATGCCATCTTTGTCTCATGAACTGTTTCTTCGTCACTTGGTTTTCTCTTAGCATCATTTGGATGGCCGTGGTTGTAGACTCGTGTGTCATGAGTTCGAGCCCTAGTGCACCCGCCATGTAGAAGAGCTGATGTCGAGTCCCAGAGCCTTCCCGTCGATGTGGTGTGGGAATTTGGAGGGGTGAATGCCACCTAGGTGTAAGGAGTGTCGCCACCTGAAAACCCACCCTGTAGAGGGACTGATGTATGTTAAATCTGTGGTGGCTCAAAGTCCTCATATTGCCCTGATGTGGAAGTTAGGAAAGTGGGGTTCTCATCATTTTAACGCGGTTTTAAATTACGAGGTTTGTCACCGATAGCCCTTGTGGCCACGGTAATCCAGTGGTCAAAGTAACGGACTAGTTCGAGTCGAGTACGGCTGAAGACCCGCCGTGTAGGGGGCGATGCACATTAAATCTGTCGAGGCTCAAACGTCCTCCCGTACCAGCTCAGGCGTTGGCCTCGTCAATTGACCGTGGTTCAAACTGACGAGATCCGGAGCCAATGGTCTTGCTTTAGAGTGCGACCTGAATCTTGAGTGAAACGGGTTTTCCACCCCTTGTGTGCGCCACTGCCTGGACCCCCATTATATCTATAGTGATCCCTTTCTCTCTCTAGACAGTGAAATACGTTGAGACAAAACGGTTAACACGAATAATACAACGGTCCCGACAAACTACTATGGATTTTTTTTCTCTTGTCGCTCAACACAAAAAGATTTTCCTTTTGGGGATGAACAAAATATAGAAAACGCCAACCCTTTAGGTGAGATTTAAGAGAGGTGCGAATTGAAAGAAAGGTGTTTTCACAAGAAAGGAGAGTAACTTGGCTTTGAAATATCCTGACACGAGTCAATTTTGTTTATCCTTCACCCGTATCGACTTTCCATCCCTGAATGTTCTGAAATTAGGAACATCATGAAAATTATGCGCAGTTATTTAAAAGTACATTACAATGATGAAATGAACAACAAAATAGACGACATGGAACAATTTGTGTTTTGCTGCTGAAAAAGACAATGTAAAATAAATATCAGATTATTTTTCCAAAAACTCAATAAATGTTTTGTTTTTCAAAAAAAAAAAAAAATGAGAACTTTGTATTATAAATTTCGTTAAGCTCTTATGAACGTTTTTGTTTCATTTATTTTTATTAAATACAAGCATATATACATATCTATGTAAACAAATGTACTCTAATAAACTTTATCCCCCCTCTCCTTTAACACGAACAAATATTTCCATTCCCTCAGTCAGTTTCGTGTTAAACGATTTTCACACCTATATATATTCACTTGTTGGTTAAAACGGTTCTAACCAAAAAAAAAAAAATTTGCATATAACTTTTTTTTGATTTTATTTCTACTATTATTATGTTTTTTCTGTTACAATAAGAAATGAAACTATCAAAATTCTTTTTATCCTTGTAAAAAAATACGGTGGGGGGATGAATAGGCACTTCTTCATGCTTTTCAGAAAGTCTACTTGATATAAAATATGGAATGTTGTAAAATTTATATATATATTTTTTTTCTCCTTCTCATTCTAAAACTTTCTGAAGATGGTGTCGAGGGCAGGAAGTCTTCTGCAGACGATTTTCCGTCTCTTCCTCTCTTTCTCACAATTCTTTCGAATATCTGAAGAACCCTCCTTAGCCCCCCTCCCTCTAAGGATAAGTCGTTTCATTCAGCACTCCCACTTGTCTCTTTTTAAAAGGGAAGAGGAAAGTAACTTTTGGATGGAACTCGCTTCGTGACGATTTTAACTCACGAGCGGGCAATAGGGGTCTTCCAAGCTGTATTGAGATTTCTCCCCCTAAGAATTTTATAATCCGTTGTAATTTCTGGTCATCCTAATTTCAACTGATCAAGTTTGAAAACTAAATACAGGTTGCTTTTAAATGGTAATTTTTGTAAATTGTAATAAAATTGTGATAAATTTTGTAATGTCCGCTTTGAAATCGATTCCTCTTAACCAAAATTTTAGCAGATCTCGATTCAACAAAAGAAATATACCTGCCAAATCCCAAATCTTTACAGGCAAAAATTCCCGTTTGAAACTATAACACCCCCGCAACCCCTCTTTGGGGTCGAGTTTCGCAAAACCCGTTCTTAACGTATCTTCTACTTAATTAAAGAAACATACCTACCAAGTTCCGAGTCTGTAGGTCTAATAGTTCCGGATAAATCGTAATGAGGGAATGAGCGAGTTGCTTTTTTTATATACAGAAATTATCAACGCGGACACGGGAACTTTTCAAGGGAGAAATATCCAAGGTCGAAAGTCCATCATTCTCGTATCATGCCCCAACACGCCGCCAAACAAGTTCCTCTGTTTTGTCGATTGTCGGGAACAAAAAACAGTAAAAAATAAATTTTTGAATAAATATTTAGCATTCATTAATAAAATTAATTATTAATGACAAATGCTTAATTAAATTTTACGTACTGTACACCTAGGATTATAATCAATCAAAAAAAATCAAGGGCTATGGGGGAGGGGGGGTCCTTATTGTTGCCGTTACTGTTATTATAAAGTTACTATAATTACAGTAGACTTCCGAGAAACTCATCTTTGACTTCTTTTAGACGAAAGTGGCGTTTACAAAATATGAAAAAGAGAAAAGAATTCAGCTATCCTTACCATAACTTCCATGATTGCTGCTGTATGTTGATTAGCGTCGCACTTCAAAGGGCTCTTGGAGACTGTCTTCCTAAGCATCATGTTCCGAAAACAAAGCTTCATTTGGTAATCTACACTTTGGACTTTCACATGACCGCGGTAGCTTGAGGATCAAGGTCATGGACTCGTGGCTGGCTGAAATCTGTCGAAGCTCAAAGCTCTCTCTTTGGCGTGGTGTGGAATTTTGTATAGGGAGGGTACAGTTCAGGTGTCACTTACAACATTTGACCGTCGTCAGCAAAAAAAAATTCTAAGGAACAAAATTTTGGGAAAAGGTAGATTAAACCAGTGATCCGCAACCCCCCGGTCCTCGGACCGGTACCGGTCCGTAGATCTAATAATGCCGGGCCATCTGAAGAACATTAAACTATTGCCATTTTATTTAAAGTGTGCATTTCTCTTGGGTTTGTGCAACTTTCCACGGAAATCGCTTTATATTCAGCGTTAAATCACTGTTATGCAGTTTTGGTGTAACTATATTTTATTCTGAAGGCATATTTAAATGTAACTAAATTAAAATTGTTAAATCCAAACAATTTCAAATGTAAACAATCAACGTGTCCCACCCTCAGCGGGCCGCGGAAAAATTCTCAAACATTGACTGGTCCGCAGCGATAAAAAGGTTGCGGAGCACTGGATTAAACAACAAACCTGTTTGCTGGAATCATAATGTATTTTCTCTAAAAAAAAAGTTTTTCGTGATGTTGTAGTAAATTTATTTTTACATAAGGTATAGTTAGTAAAAAGGAGTCTCAAAAAGTTGAATGTAATCGAAAAGAAGCGCCATAAGAACGGTTAACCTAGGGCAGGGTTGGGCAGACGACACGGGCTTCTTCAAGGTGCTGCGGTGTAGGCGTAAGTGTAGTGAGCTAAAAGAAAGTCGGGCCTCCAATTTCTCTATTGAGCGAAATTTTTCTTGAATCCATTTTCCGATTTTTTTTCGTAAAATTACCTTCACATAGCGAAGTGCTTTTTTCTATTCAACGAAATGTTCTCTTGTGATTCGATTTTTTCCCCGTATTTTTTAAAAGACCGTATTTTCTCGAATCTAAGCCGCACTTTTTTCTCAATGTTAATGCTACTGAAAATTGGGTGTGGCTTAGAATCGAAGGGAAAGAAAGTTGTTGAAAGGGGTATTTAGAGCAATTACAGCTTCATGCATGTATTTAAAAGCTTATAATACTGATAAAATAATTAATTATTCACTTCTCTCTCTCTTATTAGCTTTCCTTTTAAATTTATTTTAATTTCGTAAAATTGGATAACGACTATCCATTTTAGACTATTTTTCAATTTTCACAAAATCTTGTTGAAAACTTGGGGTCTGGCTTAGAATCAATGGAGAGTTAGATTCGAATAAATACGATATTTATGAACTTTAGTAATATGAAATGATTATTAGGTCTTAATGAAGGCGGTCACCCCAAAATGACTTGGCGGTCCACCAGTCAATCGCAATCGACCTAATGCCCACACCGGACTTAGGGAGTTCCCCTAATTTCCAGCGCTCCCTCGAAAATTCCGCTTACGCCATAGATCGTAAAGTTAGCGATTTCTCCAATTAATTTTAGAGGTATCCACATTGTTGCCAAGTTGCCAAAAGGCGTCGCCAACAGGGTTGCCACCAAATTTAGTCACCAATAATGATGACAATTTCGCTGTAATGCAGTTTTCATTGAAACACCATTATAATGTAAGGAACATTGTTTTTGAAGGCCCTAAATTGAAGTAAAAATTAATTTGTGGTGATGAAGACTCGAATTTTATTTATTTATTTTTTCCTGCTTACAATATATTGAAAAAATATAAAACTACATAATACATATAAATTACAGTTTTATAATTTGAGGAATGAGTATGTGAACAGTTGTAGAATTTATACAATGGGAGTTAGTCCGCCCCCCCAGTAATACTTAAAAATGAAACATTTTTTTGCTATATATAATAAAGTATCATTAAAATAAATATTTAATGCTGGAAGATAAGATATATCAGCTTGAACTTTTCCTCGAGCGACATTTTTCGGAGCAAAACAAATACCTTTTCAAAATATTTGCCTTCTCGACTGTTCTTTTCAAATGTATGATAACGTAGGAAGATGAGACGGTGGATAAGAATACAAAAACTCAGAGAAAAAAGAAGAAAAAATCTTGTAACATTGGTAGCTTTACTCCCTTTTGCACAGAGTAAAACAATCCGGGGCCCACCCATGGGGAATGTCCTTTTTATACGAAAGGCCCTTTCGCTCGATTGAACTGCGCAAAAGCACCGACAGATTGTTGTTTTGAGAAGTCAACCCCATGATCATTGAAAATCGAAGGTTTTCAAACATTGTCGGAAAGGCCCTTTACCCAGACCGCTCCTAAGATGGGAATCTGCAAGACAGGCTCCAGAGAAATGCGCTTACCCCAACTCACAAACCAGGGCTTCAACTTACACATTGACAAATCACAGTGGGTTACTTGAGACGGCATGTCTAACATTATTTAATGTGTTTCAGAATTTCTTTTCTTTTATTTACGCATGTAAGTATATTTGTCCCATGGCTTTATTTTTCATTTGGCGATAATTTTTTCTGTCTGCGTTGAAGTATCTGTCTGCCTGTTATATTCGCATCTTGGATGAGTGAGAGTTTATTAACGCTGTGCTATCGGTGAATCTCGTCATTTTGAGCCTAGGGCAACTGATAAAGATAGCACTTGAGCTGTCTATCTCTCTCCGAGCTTCCACACCATGTAAATGGGATTGACTTCGAGCTTCCACAGATTGAACGCGCATTGCCCTCTCTACACGGCGGGTCTGCAGTGGAAACAGGATTCGAACCTGCAGCATGCCGGCTATGAGTTCGTGACCATAACTATAAGGCCACCTTTTCGAATCTCGGAATGAAGATAGATTTTGTGAAATTCAATGATTATTTTGAGGGAACTTAAATATATTCGATGCTATTCTTTTCATGATGCAACCGTAGTAACAGAGTATGTTTCAATGTGTGGTGTTTTCCTAGTAGTATTTTATGTAATATTCCAGTAAATCATTTAAAATGTTGACACTTTGAAGTACAATAGAATCCAGATTTTTAAAATAACAGATTCTACTATGAAACTCTTCCCCTAAAGTATATGACTCGTAATTTTAAATAATTTATCAACAGTCTCGAAACATATTACAGTGGAAAAAACTTGAATGCAGTCAAAAGGGTTCGCCTGCAATGAAAAACGCTTAAGACGAAATATCGGTTAACACGAAATAATACAATGATCCCGACAAACTCCTCTGCCTTCTCTTGAAAACACGAGAAGATTTCCCTTCTGGGAGAGGGAGAATAGGGAAACTTAATGAAATGTATATGAGAACATTTCTGTATTATCCTACAATGGAATCGGAAGAATTCATTGCAGTAGAGCAGGGGTGGCCCAACTTGAATCATTTTGTGGCCCACGAGTCTGCTTACAACTTTACAAAATGTTTAGTTTTTGTATTTACTGTGGTGAAAAACAAGGTGTAACACAAAAAAGGAGACTAAAGGTGTAGATTGAAAAAAGAGTAGAGTTGGTAACAACTGTTTGGGTGACGTCATTCCACACACCTCTATCCATGTGGACAGTATCACCTTTATCGAGCATGCCAGTTGGGAGTATTACTTCATTGAGTGAACACGTGCAACTGCATTCTGTTGAAAAAATGTTACATCGACATTAAGTTTCTTGTAAAGAAATTAGCCATGAAAACCTTTCAATGAGTCCCCTTTCAGGAGAAAGGGTCAGCTTGAAAGATGATGAACTTGCTGGGCACCCAAGGTCATTGATTCAAGACCAAAACATTGCCAAAATCCGTGATATGAGTGTGTTCCCACTCACATCAGTGATCTGACTGTCAATCAACACTACTACATTGAAGTACTAAAAAGACTTCCTGAAGAGTTTAGGGGGAAAAGGCCAGAACTGGAAAGTGATGGATGACTGTTTGCACCAAGACAATGCATCCGCTCACACGGCCCTATCTGTCAAGCAGTTTCTGACCAGCCAAAACATTACTGTGATGGGACGTCCTCCTTATTTACCTGATTTGGCCCCATGCAACTTTATTTTATTTAGGACAGTTAAACCTTGCTTAAAAGGAACCGATTTTACCTCTGTCGAAGAAAACGAAAAATCTCCTGAAGGATCTTCCCAAAATCTCGTTCCAGAAATGTGGGAATGCTGAAGGGAATTACTTTCAAGGTGAAAACTGAATTTGTAAGTACAATGACTTATTGGACCAGTCTCGCTTTGTCTTTGGGTCCCACCTCGCCCATTTTTAATGTAATATTTTATAACAAAAAACCCTGTAACTTTCTATTTGATCACGTTGCTTCTGTTAGTAGATATAAAATGCCGGTTCTGGGACAAGTGGAGCGTGGAGCCTCCATAGACTTAACATGGGGCCGGTTCTGGGACAAGTGGAGCGTGGAGCGCGGCTGACGCCTGGGGGCAGAAGAGATAAGGAAAGGGTGACAATGGGGGGTCTCCTTACCTGAAAAACATTCTGCGCATGCGTTATGAAAATTTGAAATGTTGGGAATTCATTGAATAGACTGTTTATTTTTCAATTAATAATTTTTAAAATAAGATTTCAATAATATTTTCTATTTTACTTTAGTGCAAACAATAATGACAAAAAATAAACATTTTTTTATGAGAAGATGAATCATTCCAATCCTTTCTCGTATTAGTTAGGGGTCTTCTCTATCAGTATGATTGGTTTGAGAACACGAATATGTTTTTAATGATAGGCGATTCGTATTTTTACTTAATGAAATGAATTAATTAGTTAAAATGAATATACTGTTCAACTTGATCGTAGGATTCGATGCAAATTTTAGTCTTGATGAAGGGAGACAAAACTTTTTTTGAAAAATAAAACTTAATGTCAGTCAGAGCTATTTTCGTTTCAATAAATGTTTTTCGTTACTTCAAAACTAATTTTTTTTTTTAGAAAAAGTACATTTAAGAGTGGTGCCATCTATGATTGATTTTAATTTCTATGTGTAAAATTAGACTTATTTTTAAGTTGAGTTTCGAACCCCAAAAGTCTTCGTTGATGAATGTTAGAAGGTACGATCCTAACAACTCACCTACGAAAACCTGTTACCATACATTTAGTTTACTCACATATTATCAAACTTTAAGCGAAAATACTTAGAATAAAGTTGAATTGTAAGATTCCTATGGCTAAAAATTTAATATCCTTCTAAACTATTTAAAGCTATGAATTTCTTCATTTTATACGTCATGTAATAATTTCGAGGATATATATAAAATACATGTTTTTACTTGCCAAGGTCATGATAGAATTATCCAGAAGTGGTAATCTATCTTATCTTAGAGGGAAAGGAATGTGTAAACAACCTTTGAACATGTTGGTACATGGATAACATGGCCAAATAACAGACAATGTAACACTACGCACGCGTAAGAATACATTATTCTATTCCACCAATAAGCTTCTTTAAGTTTTATGATAATATTCTTACAAACCAATCACAGTTCAACATGAGAGTAAAGTTCTAATCACATGGATTTGGAATATATTTGGTTTAAAGACATTTCTAGCTCTTTCTCTCTCTCAGACTGTAGTTCAAATTTTATTATTGTTGTAATCAGAATTATACACGTGTAGAATTAGAAACATGAAGCGAACGTTTAATTCCAATAATGGTTCTAATAAGCGAGTATGTTTTAGTGAAGATACCAAGTCAGATTCTTCTTTCTCTGACGATACTATTCCTCCACATCATTTCCACTTAGGACAGGACGTTTACGCTGCAGTGACATATTTTGCTAGCATGGTACAAGTTCATCTACGTCTCTATAAAAGAGATGGGAATAATCGACTGTTTCCAACTAAAAGAGGTGTGTGTTTCTCGCCTATGCTGTGGCAATCATTTGTTAATCAAATCGAGCAAATCAATACATCATCTTCTGTTGAAGAAACTATCCTCATAAAAGACTCTTTGATGATATCGACCGTTTTTATTGAGAACATTCCAAATATCATCTTCCAGCGCTATTTCAGAAAAAGATTATTCAAAGAAGTTTGTACCGGGGACGTGTGTTCTAAGCGAAAATAACTGGTTGGAATTACAACGAATTCATAAGATCATCACAGAAAGTGTCATGTGGTTAACATTTGACCGTATGCTTCGCAATTTGTTACTGAGTGAAGCCTCGAAAATTATGCCAAGTGCTGTAGTGAATACAGACGCTTCAGAAGTTGAATTGGTGTTGACAACTTCATTGATTGAACTTTTGTGTGATTACTTGGGAAACTCCATCGCAGATGTGTTCGAATGCTACGGGTGTGTTCAACAATATGGTAATCAACTTGGACATGAATGTATAACAATGGATTATGAAACCCGTATACGACTTTATGGCGGTTTAGCTTTGTTCACTATTGATTTCGAGCAACTTATCAAGGATTTTATCCAACGAAATATTCAATTGTTAAATTATCTAAATCCAATATTTGTAAATAAGTGGGATATGCTTTCTATTTTTGATAACGCTAAGAAAATGTATATTGCATCTGATCCTAATCGTTAGTATTAAATAAAAAATATTTATTTGTATATGTCTCTGTTATTGTTATTTACTCTTTACTTCGTATTTATATGTGAGTATGTGTTTCCTTTTTATTATATACTATTTAAACTCTTTTTTAGAAGAGTTGTTGTTCTTATAAATTGAATGCTATAAATACTTCGTTTAGTTTGCTATTACATTATTCATTCATGTGATGTTAGTCAAATAACACACATTTTTTTAAAGTTAAGAATGGATCTTGAAAAAGTTTATCAAGAGCCTGAACATCCGGGTAGCTTTGGTGGTGTCGAAGCTTTATTTAAAGCTACGGGTGGAAAATTTTCTAGAAAAGATATTAAAAAGTGGTTAAGTGCAAAAGATTCATATACTTTACATAAACCTATTAAAAAAGAAATTTAAGAAAAATAGAGTGTTGGTAAGTCGAATGAATCAACAATATCAAGCCGATTTAGTCGATATGCAGTCTCTTTCTAAGTTTAACGACGGGTATAGATATTTACTTACTTGCATATGTGTTTTATCGAAGTATGCTTGGGCTATTCCATTACATGATAAGAATGCGAAAACAGTAGTATCGGCTTTTGAACAAATATTTTCTGAGCGTCCCTCTTAAACTTCAAACTGACGCTGGTAAAGAATTTACGAACAAACTTTTTCAGAATTATCTCAAAAAAAAGAAGAAAATAGGATTTTTCATGACAAGTAATAACACGAAAGCCTCTATTGTTGAACGATTCAATAGAACGTTAAAGACAAAAATGTGGAAATTTTTTACAGAGAAGAATACGAAACGATACATTGGTGTCGTAGATAAATTAGTATACAGCTACAATAATATTTGGCATCGTAGCATACAAATGACACCAGCATCTGTAACTGAGACTAATCAAAGCCAGGTATGGGAAAATTTATATGGTAAGCAGAATAATAAAAGGTGAATAAGCCAAATTATCGACTTAATGATACAGTTCGAATTAGTAAGGAAAAGTTATTATTTGAAAAAGGATACGAGCAGAATTGGACCAGAGAAATATTCACCATTCATGATATTATTAGAAGGAATCCAATTGTTTATAAATTAAAAGATTTAGCTGGAGAAGTGATTCGGGGTACTTTTTATGAACAAGAACTTCAAAAAGTAACGCATTCTGGTTACTATCCTATTGAAAAAATTTTGAAAACACGAGAAAAGAATGGTAAAAGGAATATTTTGTAAAAATTTTGGGATATCCAGAAAAAATTTAATACATGGGTACAAGACTTGAAGCATCTATAAAAGAGATCAAAATCTACTTATTCATCAGTCGCGAAAATGTCTTTCTACATAACGCTCATAAGTGATAGCTCCAAACACTTTTTCCCAGGAAATAAAACTTCTCATTTTACTACACAACTTCCAACTCCCATTACACTAAATGATGAATGGGAAATGGGATTAGTTGATTTTATTTATCCTCATACATGGTATAATATAAGAGAAGACAACAATTTATTTGGTTTTGACTCTCGGTGATGGAAAGTCGATTGCTAGAAGAATTCCTCAAGGATTTTATGAGACTATACCTGACATTTTAGATGGGATGTATTTAGAAGATTTTAAGAACAAAATAGAATTTCATTACCATCCTATAGTCAAAAGAGTAAAAATCAAGACAAAAGAGCACGCTAAAGTTTTTTTACATAAAGGTTTTTCTAAACTCCTTGGTTTCGAACCGGGTGAAATCAAAGGCAAAGTTGAAAGTTCATATATCGCTGATCCTAATGCTTCGTTTCCTCTTATATATGTTTATTCTGATTTGGTAGAACCTCAAATTGTGGGAGATGTCCAAGCTCCACTTTTAAAAATTGTAAAAGTTGAAGGAAAAGATGGAGAAGTGGTGAATGCGCATTATACAAGACCTCATTACGTGCCTGTCATACGACGGCATTTCCAAACGGTCGAAATGGTTCTTAGATTACATTCAGGAGAATTAGTACCATTCGAAAGAGGAAGAGTCATAGCCGTGTTACATTTTCGAATGAGACAAATAGTATAAAAGAAGATAAAAGAAAAAAATACATTCATTTATAGATCAGATCTGTCAGAATAAAGATGCTTGTTCCATATAAGTGTTGTGTGAAGCAATACGAGGATTATTACGTTAACCAAGCAGGCAATGGTCTTTCTTATTATCAGGGTCAATCTTTTCAAAAAGGTTATGGCATAGGAGGTTGGTTCAAAAGACTGTTTCGCACTGCTTTGCCCTTCTTAACTCGAGGAGCCAAATCTGTTGGGAAAGAAGTTTTGAAAACAGGAACTCAAATAATTAATGATTTACTCGAAGGACAAAATTTAGAAGATGCAGCTAAACATCGAACAAAAGAAACCGGAAGAAAATTAGCTAGAGAAGCCATTAAAAAAGCGGATGATATGCTTGGTCAGGGTAAAAAGTATAAAAGAAAGAAAAGATTCTCAAAACACATCATTCCGTCTAAAGCCAGGAAAGCGAAAGGACGTGATATTTTTGATACGTAATAAAATGGCATTTCTTTTGAAAGATTCTCCTGAATGTGCCAAGTCCGAATTGAATTTATTTACTCTCCCACCAACTCAAACAGTTATAGAAAAGGTCAATGGATTCAGTTTCATCCAATTGCAAATGTGACAGATGGCGGACCTGTTGAATTCTTAATTTCTGGAAGCGGCGAAGATTATCTAGATTTGTCTCAGACGCAATTATATGTTAAAGCAAAAATTTTAAAAAACGATGGAAAAGTACTTACTGATGACGATAAAATAGGACCTGTTAATCTTTTTCTCCATTCTTTATTTTCGCAAGTAGACATAAGTTTAAATGGAAGAAACGTTTCTTCTAGTAACAATACATATCCTTATCGAGCTATTTTGGAAACTATATTAAATCATGGATATGACAGCAAAACTTCTCAACTTAGTTCTGAAATATATTATAAGGATACAGCGGGTCGAATGAATATATATGATGATGATAAGGAGCCAAACGAAGGATTCAATAAGCGAGCTTCACTATTCAAAAAAGTGCAACTGTTGACATGATAGGGCGACTTCATGTAGATTTATTCAATCAAGATAGACTTTTACTTAACCTCGTCGATTTGAAAATTAAACTGATAAGAAGTAAGCCAGAATTTTGTCTCATGGGAAATGAGGGCTATAAAATAGTGTTCGATCACGTTTCAATCTTTGTTAGAAAAGTGCATATTAATCCCGGAGTCCTTATTGCTCATGCTAAAGCTTTAGAAAAGGCAACAGCTAAATATCCTATAGATAGAGTTAACTGTAAAAGTGTTTTCAATACCTCAATCGAGCTATTCTTTTATCCAAGACAACGTGTTTTCCGGACAAATGCCAAAACGAATAGTTTTAGCTTGTGTAGATAATGATGCATTCAACGGAAACTATAAAAAGTCACCTTTTGAATTTAATCACTACAATGTGAATTTTATCGGAGTCTATATAGACGGTCAGCCTATGCCTCATCAACCATTAGAATTGGATTTCGAAAAAGAAAAATTATATTAGGGCATATCAGAGCTTGTTTTTAAATTCTGAAGGGCTTTATTTATCAAGAAATGAATTTGCTAAGGGATATTCCTTATTTTTATTTGATTTAACACCTGACTTGTGTGACGGAGAACATTTCAATCTGATTAGACACAGTAACTTAAGAATAGAATTAAAATTTAACAAAGCATTGGAGCAAACCGTGTCGCTGATCGTTTTCGCTGAATTTGAATCCTTAATCGAGATAAACAAAACAAGGAACGTACTCTTTGATTTCGAAAATTAATGTATGCCTCACAAATTCATCGAATTTTGTCTGAGGATAAAGATGCTTCAAAATATTTTATTGAGTATTTCCTTCAGACAAGTTACCTTTAATTAGAAGAAGAAGTACTCTGATCGTAAATACAGACACACAAGATCAAAAAGGATCTCACTGGCTAGCGATGCACATTCGAGACGAAAACACAATTGAATTTTTTGATTCTTATGGATTTCCCTCAACAGCTTATGGAGATTTTATTTCGAGCTATACAAGAAAGTTTAAAAATATAAAGGGAATGAAAAATCCCTTCAAAGTCTTACATCGAACGTCTGTGGTCATTATTGTATATTTTTCTTGTTGAAAATCAGTAAAGGTTTTCGATGAATTATATTTTATATGAATTTGTTCGTAGCAAACAGAATGATTTCAGATTGTATCAATATTTTAAGAAAAGATATAATGTAAGAATAAATTTTAGATGGTGAATAAATACAATATTGTTTTTATATTTTGTGTTTGTGTTATTATTATAAGATGAATATGATTTTGCTTTGAATTTCTTATAAGTTTTCCATATATTTAAATTTATAAAGTTATTATTATTATTTTAAGATTAATATGAAAAAGAAATTTTATCAGTATTGCTCTTAACCTAAATATTCAAGTCCATCAACAATACTCTAACTTTTTAAATATTTTCAACATTTAAAAATATTTTTTAACTTTTTCAAAATATTTTTCAACTTTTTTAAATCATTTTTCAATTATATTAATATATGTTAGTATAAGAAATAAACAAAAAAAAAAAAAAGACAGATCAAAATGCTTTTTAAAAAAGATTTATTGAAGAAAACACGAGCTACACTTAATAATCAATCCATGACAAAGGTTTTGCATACAATGTTTTTGTTTTAAGATATTTATTCTTAACAAAATTTGATGGAAAATTTTTTCTTATTAAAAATTCATCAAATGATTCAAACCCAAAAGGTTTTATTTTTCTGTCTCTCACTAGGTGGGTAATCAAATGTACAACATTAGTGTTTCGAATAATTTTCCCATCCACTATTAACTCTTTGTCAGGTGTCCAATATATTTCTTCTCGATGCTTCTGTATAAAAAGAATGATTTTCTTAATAATAGCTTTATATTTCTTTGGTGCTGATTTTTCTATTTCTTGTTCAATATTCTCTGCGCTGGCTTCTTGCTTTATAAATCCGAGGGCCTCCTTAGAATCTTCATTTAGAATAACACTTTTCAGATCTTCTGCATTAGAATTTTTAAATTCCATCTGTGGTTCTTGCATGTCTTCATTGATTTCTTTGGGAAAGGGAAAGTTTACATATTTTCGAAGAATTTGTAAGTATAAAGTAACCTTTTCAGAATCATTCATGTTTTTGTTTCGAAGAATAGATTGCATTTTCTCATCTAATTCTGATAGTTGTTCTGAAACGAAATTTTGAAGTCTTTCTTCTGGCAGAGTAAAACGAATTTCTTACTGTGTTCCATGAATGAGGGATGATATAACTGAAACAGCAGCAGGAATCAGAAAACTTAAAAATCCTTCTCCTTTTTGTATTAGAACTTTCCTCTTTTTATACAAAGGGACAGATTTATCTCCTAACTTACGTATAACCTGCTTAAAAGGAGCTAACCTTCTTTTATGATGCTTTGTTAATGGAACATTCCCTTTTAAAGTATTTAACGCACATTCGCATACTGCCTTTATTAGAGAATTAGGACATTTTTGTAATATTTTTCTCTTGTTTTTGCTTTTTGCCAAAAGCTTTAAATACGCTACGTGTTGTTTTACCGACATATTTAATGCAAATGTTTTATGTTACACTATTTCAAACTTTAAATACTATATTCGATAGTAAAATAAAATTTTATATGAGTAAAAAGTATAAATTAATTTTTCGTTTGTATTTTAAAAACAATTATTACCGAGGAACATATACTATGTTTTTATCCCCCTGGAAATATACTCGTACGTATGCGCAGTCTCTCATTCGTTTCAGGCTTCAGGTCAATAAATAAATAACCATATGGCACTTTTGTAGAATCGTCATAACTTTCTAAAAGAAATTTCGACTGAGATGGATACATTTGTCTTGCTAGACAAGAGATCTGTTGCTTGTCTCTAACATTTTTAAAACAACATAGGTAAGAAGTATTTAAAGAAATATTCCTAATTTGTTTTCCCTTGCAAAAAATATTTTGTAGAATAAATATTACGGAAATATCTCTATGGTGGCTTCCTTTCGTGAACAAGTTTGAAAGTTTTTGTCATCTCCTACTTCATTCATTAAATCGTCTATTATTATGAGAGCATTAGTAATGTTTTCTACACCAGAAGGTATGCCTTCATGAAATTCTATGTCAGACATCTTCTCAAACAGTTTTGATAAATTCCATAACACCAAATAATTTTGGGAGGAAAAGGTTTGATTAATTTTGTTTCTAATATTCGTCTAACAAAGAAAGTTTTACCAGAATTAGAAGGTCCGCAGATCATCATAGAAAATGGATGTTTAAGGTTTGGAAACTCCATTGTAAATGAGAATACTCAAGTAACAAACATTAATTTATAGTTTTTAAACTTATCTCAATAAATTTTAACTACAAATATATATATATATATATATATATATAATGGAATGTCTTTCTCTTAATTTCTAACATACAAATAAATAATGTAACTTTCTTTTCATAGAACAATATGGTAACGGAAAACTTAATTTAATCTTATATTTAAAATTTAAAAAAAAAGCATTATACAAGAATATTGAAATAAGCAAAAATACAATGTTCTAACAGAAAATTCAATTTAATCTTACATTTTTCAAAATGCATTACATGAGAAGCATTGAAATAAGCAACATCATTCAATATAAATAATAAATACGGTCGACAATGTATAAAATGAAAAAAAAAAATTACGTTCACAAACATGAAAGAATAAGATATATACAGAAAAATCAAAAAAAATCAATATATATATACGCGAAACTATATAATTAAATTCTCATTTATGTAAAATATTAGCTTTCATTTATATGACAGTTACCGAAAGCCAAAGTTGTAATACCATCTTCAAGAATATATCTTTTATCATCGAAGGGGCAAAGTGAATTTTTTTTACTTTTTACAGAATGTATTTGATGTATAGAACTGTTAATGGATTTAAACTCTTCACGACTTCTATACTTATTTATGAGGCAATTTTTATAGTCTTCATGAGAAATTTTACTTTTTAAAATAGATCTATGTACCCCTTTTGCTGTATTTTTTTCTAAAGTTAATGTTTTTATGCTGTACATTTTTGCTTTGAGACCTACGAATTCAGTTGCTACCATCCCATTTAACTCATCTTTCATTTTTCCGAGAACTTTATTATTTAAGGGATTATAAAGAAAATGATTTGGAGGATAGTTAGCTGTATCAAATTCAATGGAATTATGAAACATATCTTTATATATATCTGAAGTTGAAATAATATAACACAGAGAATCTGTATCTGTAAATAATAATTTGGCACGATTTTCATACATTTTTTGACATAATTATAATGAAAATTGTACATTAAAATTTTAGAAATATCTAAAATTGAAAAACCAACATATATGGGTCTGTTCAATAAAAGAGAAGTAAGTTTTCTTTGAATAGATACAAGGTCGTTATTAATTATTTTATAAGCATAAAATGCTGGAGATGCTATTAATTTCTTAGCTCTTTTCTCACTATTCACTAAATCAATCTTAACTCTATTGCGTAAATTTTCCATTGTTTTTCCAAACACGGCATTGTTTAAAAGTTTAAAGAGATCTTTTTCAAAATTGTTATTTGCTCGTTTTCGATGTTCAGTATTAAAATCAATATAATTTTTAACCAAGGACTTTGTTTGAATTTTAGAATTTTATGTATATTTTTAACCTTTAAACCTAATTGTACATATAACTTCAAATTTCTATAATGAAGAACATATTTAGTTTTTATTTTTAAGTTAGGAACCAATTTTTTTCTACAGATTTCGATTTTAAAATACTGAATTCTTTAGCAATATTTTTAGTATAGGGGGAACATTCAGAAACACTTACTTCAATTTTTCTGGAGCTAATGGATAGCAGCTATGCAAATCATGCAATTCATCTGGATATTCTAAGTCAACTTCAAATATATAACCTATTTCCGAATCGTCTGGTACATTCATAAAATTAACATCTTCATCAGTCCAGGAGAAGTCGTGTGTAGGTAAATGTTGCGACATTGCCCAGCCATATAGATTGTTTGCGTCTAAATATATAATATAACTACTAGGTAAGCTTGAATCATAGTTTGATAAATACGCATTGTTAGCCTTAGCGTAGCGATGACTAATCATCGCAACACCTCCGCGAATTCCTTTTTCGATGAATAAGTGCATGTCTATATCAGTTAAAAGCTCCAATCGTACTTTTGTCATTTTGAGACATGCTTGCCATGCCAAACCAGGAGCCGTATATGTATGACATGGATCAATTTTGTAGTAATTCTGGCATAGAGTTCTAAAGTTTTCAAATATGTCTGAAAGTAGTAATACGTCTACGGTTACATACAAATCATGATAATCACCTAATGTATGCATTTGAAATATATTCCATATATGGTGAGCATATTCGTAGTCTTCTCTGGATACATTTTCATTTGTTAAACTGTTGAAAAAAAGCTGATTGAGGAGGGAGCTGCGTCTCATAAAATTTAGAAAAGGAATCAAAATATTCATATGGATAGCAACCTTTTCTAGTAATAAATTGTGCATTACTTGCGAAATATTTATTGCAAAGATGAAATTGGCAAGGTTTAAGTTTTGAGCAAGTTTCTCTAGAGAAGTGTTTAAAAATTGAAAAGAGTCAATAAAACGTAATGAGCTCAGAGTAAAAGAAATAAACTTTTCACTATTTTCGGGAATGCATTGAATTCTCTTTTCTTTAAATTTACCTATTCCTTGAATTAAAAGTGTCCATCATAATTTCGCAAATTGTGAATTACGACAGGAATGTAAGTTGCTAATTTAAAATTCAAATTGCACCTATTGTGTGCTGCTCCTCTGTAAGCTCCAGTTAGATGATCGTGGTCCCTTACAGCATCTCCATTGAGAGGATTTCCACAGATGCTGCAGAGTGTAGAAGATTTAAAATTTTCTTCATCCGTCATAGAAAAGACCATGGGCTTGACAAAACGCAAGATATCAAGAATTGATTTTTCTTCATCTAAGAGTTTTGTAAGAAATTGATCTATGGCATTTTTTCCTCTAAAAACTGTAGGAGGTTTGACCATCGTTCCATCTGGTCCTACAATAACATATGCAAAACCACATGGAACATGCTTCGCTATGGATTCAGTTGAGGAAATTTTAGGGTCTTGTTCACAGAATTGATCTTTTCTAGGATACATTCAGGTCGGCGTATATCACATATGGCACGGGTAGTTTGAATTTATGATTGCTAAATTCCAGCCATTTTTCCTCTTGTGTCGGCATTTTTTATTTTTTGTACATTATGATTTCGACAGTCTTCTTGATGTTGATTCAATAATTCTTCATTGTTAAATCGAAGAAGGCAATAATCGCAAAAAAACACTTTATGTTCATGACTTGTTAAATGATTTAGTAAGCTGCTCATATTAGTTATTAAAGTATAATGTTTCTTGATTCCTTGAGATATTAGTAATAAGTTTATATGTTTGTTTCTTCTTGTTGACGTAGTAATTCTTAGAGGAAATATTTCTCTTTCAAAGCCAAAAACATTTATTGATATGTTATTATTTCGTTCAAATTTATCTATTTGAGATATGGGTGTAGGAAAATCAATACCCTTACAATTAATTTCTTTTTTCGAAAGAAAGGTAATTACTAATTCGTTCGGCATGAATGTTCACTGGATGAAGAGCAGCTAAAACGCACCATAAAAAACATTTTTTCATCGCTGTTTTTATATTTATCACAGCTTTTTTTTTTCTTCGTTATCGTTTTTGGTAAGGGTATGTATGAAGAGGGTGCTAATGGTTGATAGGCACACGTTTTTACTTCCAAATGTAGAATTTCATCTAAAATCCATCCACTTCCTCTTCCCTCGAATTCTTCACATGATGATAATATTTTTAAAAAAGCTTCTGTTACTTTTTTTCAGGTGATTCATTTAGGAGACTTATTTCACAAATTGATCGAAAATGCGATTCACATTTTTCTTCTTCGGTTTCTGCTGTTTTTCTAACAAAACGAACCTTGGCGCAAACGTACCACTTTATACCTTTCTTTTCCTTGGATTTATTTTCAACTATTCTTACAACTTCTTCTTTAGAATTCTGGAGGAAGCCATTTAAATTATTTATAAAGTTCAAATTGGTTGAAATGGTATATGTTTCAAACGTATTCAAGCAAGTACGACTTTTGGTGTTATCTCTTCTGTCTTTAGCAGCAGGAGTTTGATATCCCGATGGTCCAGGTTGAGGAGAAGAATTCAGTCTTTTTCGTTTGTTTTCTAAGATCTTCGCTCTAGATACTTCATGCAACTTTAGATGACGTTTAAGGCTATCGGATCTGGCAAAGTTTTTATTGCAATGGTTGCATCTGTTTTCATCAGTTCCATGCACATTCTTTTTGTGTCTTTTAAAGTTCTTCTTATGTTTAAAAAACTTATTACAATCAGAACAAGAAAATATTTTATCTTCAGCGGCATCATCTTCGAACGGAGAATCTAATTGAGATGATGTTAAATCTCCAAAGTCACTTGTTGCAAAAATTTGGGTATTAAGAGGAAAATCAGAATTTTCGAAAAATTCTTCAACAGACTGCATTTTAAGGCATCAGCTAGTAAAGTAACGAGAAATGGAAAAATCTATAATATATAGTACAAAGCAATAAACGTGGACCAATAGAAAATCGACGCTTATCTTATATCTACGTATGCATGTGGGGGGAAGTAGATTTCATATACTAATAAGATTCCAAGAAGAATGTTGTTTGGGACTTTCTGTCTCCGAGAATGAATGATAAACAAGAAAGTATAACACGCTGTGACGTCTTCCATTCACACTAAGTTTTATGGTTTCAACCAGATGTTAAGTGAGAAGTGCATGGGGTCATTGTTTATTGTTTAACCTCGGGCAAGCGTCGCCACCAGACTGCCCGTTAGGGTGAAAAGAGAACCTACATCCATTGTCAATAGGAGAAGCCTGTATGATAAGAACATGATCGCCTTGACCGGTGTTCCATGTTATCGATATTCATGTACAAAGGCCGTTTACACATTCCTTTCCCTCTAAGATAAGATAGATTACCACTTCTGGATAATTCTATCATGACCTTGGCAAGTAAAAACATGTATTTTATATATATCCTCGAAATTATTACATGACGTATAAAATGAAGAAATTCATAGCTTTAAATAGTTTAGAAGGATATTAAATTTTTAGCCATAGGAATCTTACAATTCAACTTTATTCTAAGTATTTTCGCTTAAAGTTTGATAATATGTGAGTGAACTAAATGTATGATAACAGGTTTTCGTAGGTGAGTTGTTAGGATCGTACCTTCTAACATTCATCAACGAAGACTTTTGGGGTTCGAAACTCAACTTAAAAATAAGTCTAATTTTACACATAGAAATTAAAATAAATCATAGATGGCACCACTCTTAAATGTACTTTTTCTAAAAAAAAAATTAGTTTTGAAGTAACGAAAAACATTTATTGAAACGAAAATAGCTGTGACTGACATTAAGTTTTATTTTTCAAAACAAGTTTTGTCTCCCTTCATCAAGACTAAAATTTGCATCGAATCCTACGATCAAGTTGAACAGTATATTCATTTTAACTAATTAATTCATTTCATTAAGTAAAAATACGAATCGCCTATCATTAAAAACATATTCGTGTTCTCAAACCAATCATACTGATAGAGAAGACCCCTTACTAATACGAAAAAGGATTGGAATGATTCATTTTCTCATAAAAAAATGTTTATTTTTTGTCATTATTGTTTGCACTAAAGTAAAATAGAAAATATTATTGAAATCTTATTTTAAAAATTATTAATTGAAAAATAAACAGTCTATTCAATGAATTCCCAACATTTCAAATTTTCATAACGCATGCGCAGAATGTTTTTCAGGTAAGGAGACCCCCATTGTCACCCTTTCTTATCTCTTCTGCCCCTAGGCGTCAGCCGCGCTCCACGCTCCACTTGTCCCAGAACCGGCCCCATGTTAAGTCTATGGAGGCTCCACGCTCCACTTGTCCCAGAACCGGCATTTTATATCTACTTCTGTTCGTAAGCATTCCTAGAAGTGGGCCCTGCAGCATCTTGACAAGTCAATGTGTGTAAGATGTTTTTCTTTTCAATTTTCTGTACTTGAACATGAGTAAAACATCTTTATTCTAAAAGGCAACTAGTGTAATATTTAAATTAAATTTGCCGTACAAAACATTTTGAAGATTAGGATGCAACTCCCCCTTTTGCATGGGACAGTTACTTAACTTTTTTTTTCAACTAACACCTGCAAATCGTTTTTTTTTTTTCTATCGAAAACTTAACGGACGAAAACCTGCCACATCAATTACGATGCGCAGATACACGCATTCAGATCGACTTGCAAAAACTAAACGAAAGAATTGAGAAATGAATATCTTACTAATATTAAATAAATTAAAAATTATTTTATTATAGCATTATTATATTATCTATGTTTGTGTACAAGAAAACTAATGAAAACAATAATAATTATTCATTCTGTTTTAAATTTTCACTCCCATAAATACTGGTAATGGGTCCAAATCTAATACGAAGATATATATTTTCATATGGTTCAGCGGGATTATAATATTTTTCCAGAAGAAGCGTCCTACGAGCGATGGATATCTAAAGAAGGTATCGCCCTTGATTTGGGTTGACCACCCCTACAATAGAGAATGGAAATCTGCATAAAACCCCAATTATGGCAGAAAAAGACATTTTGGAGTTTGTTCAAAGCTCAAAAAATATCACTGATACAGATTTGGACGACGAAAAGAAAATGAATGCAACTCCTGCTTCCACGTCATCCGAAATGAGGAACATCATGAAAAGTATGCGCAGTTATTTAGCCGCACATTTTCCGATGGTGAAATGAATAACAAAATGGACGACATCGAACAATTTGCTGACAAGATGCCAAGAAAGACGACGCAAAGAAAAACATCCCAGATTATTTTCCAAAATCACAATAAATGTTTTGTTCTTCAAAAAAAAATTGAAAATTTTGTATTAAATTTCATCAAGTTCTTTTGAATTGGTTTTGATTTTTACTAAGTGCATGCATATATACATATCTATATTAGTAAAATGTACTTCAATAAACTTAATTTTGTTAAATGCACGGGCTTGCTTTTGTTTTTTTGCAATATCTCTTGTAACACTTCTCACTGTAACTTTTAATACGAAAAAGTATTTCAGTCCCTCAGTTTCGTATTAAACGATTTTCACTGCATTTATTTTCCCATTTATGTAGAAGCTCTTTCAAGGTCACTGCAATCTAGTGGCCGAGCTCGTGGCCGTCATGTCTTGAGTTCGAGTCCAGTGCCCACTCTACAGAAAGGCTGATGCACGTTGAATCGAACTCGTTGGGGTTGTTTGGAGAGCATTGGTGCAAACTGAAATGTCGTCCTTGTCACTTGAACGCGGTTTAAAAGGACGTCCCCACTAGACCTCGTGTTGCTCTTTCTGGGGTTTTAATCGACGCATTTGAAGCGTCTGCTCACGGTCGGACTGAGTGTAAGTTCCATTTTCTGCTTGTCTAACAAGAAACTCCAAAGTTAAAATTTTTAAAATAATAGTAATATAAAAATTTTTATACGTCAATTCCTGCTCAGATCAACAAAGAAACATTTTATTTTATCTACTTTTTATGAAAGAGTTTCAATTAATATAAATACGTATCTACATAGGACAGAATCACAACATTGAGCGGCCATTCATTTTTATTCATTATCATTAAAGTATCGTATTGCCACCCAAAACAATCACGTCTATAAAATTTCAGTTCAACTGAATGCTTTACAACGTGAGAAAAACATCTTCTCAAGTTTAGACACAAGTCGCCAAATATGATGCCGACGTGGCTGTATTTGTAATTCTTTAAATAATTAGTTTTAATCAATTAATTTTTATTAATTATAATTAAATTACTGCATTGTCATCCAAATTAATCACGTATATAAAATTTCAGCTCAATGGAGCGCTTTAAAATGTATTTTATGAACGATTGAAAAATCCACCAAAATAAATAAATAAATATATAGAAAGTGAGAGTTATAATAGTAGGAATTGAAAAAAATATCGCACGGGCGCTGCATCCAAACCCCCACAGTGTATTTTCCCACACTACAAAAAGCTATCGTTCCACAGAAGTTAATTAACAGTCGGGATGGCATCCTTAAAAATACCTCTGTCGCGAGTACCCTAGGAGATGTAATACCGATCCTCGTGAGAACTGATGTTTCGTCATCGGACAAAAAGCGACATCAGGTGAGCGATACCAGAATGGCATTGCTGCGGTTACCTGATTTTTCCCACTGAATACCCCGCGCAGGCCTGTTCATGCGCGGCATCATCCCTCAACCATTCCATCAATCATTAATACATTACACTACAATGGATGGGTAGGGTTCATTAAATACTCACCAGAGGGCGCGTTAGGATGTATATTTCATTTCACGCTTTTTTAATCCTTCTTCAGGCCATTTGCTTATAGTAATGTAATGTTTAAATATTTTGGGGATTTAGAGTGATTTATAAAAAGAGAAATTCAGTTGGCTCATTACTTGAAACTAATTTGATATTTAAGACCATTTCTTGTGAGAATTATGTTTATAACAACCCACTGGGGGCTATTTAAAGGTTGAACGTACTATTTTTTTTTTTGCATTTCTTTTTATAATGCATTGCAAGAAATTTAAAAAATAATTTGCAAACATTAAAAATACACTGTAGGAATTATAAATTGGATGCATTTTGCATTCAAAATTATTAATAGATATTATTTTCCATGAAATTTCAGAAAACGGGGATCAATATATAGTGGGATTCTGTAAGCATTAGGGAGCGAATCACGTAACTTTGAATCATCAGTTAAGGGAAAACCTTACAAATTATCAAAATAAGTTTTAATGCAAACAAATGGGGTCAATGTTAATAATCAAACTTGTTCTTAACTTAATAGAGTTAAATTAATTATAAAATACAATGTGTATGTACAGTACTAATACATTTATAAGTGTATTATATGAATGTAAATGTGTATATTATTTTTTATAATGTCAGAATGTATTTTGTTTGTTTACTTTCAGTAAATGAATAATTTTTTTTTAAACAATCTTTTGTTTTCGACTTTTCGATATGCCCGCGCCTCTCTCATAGAGTTATCACGCCCCCCCCAAAAAAAAGGGGGCGAAGGTGCATCCCATAGTTTGGGAATCGCTGACCTAAAGTCTTACCATAAAACTGATTTAAAAAACTATACTGCAAGTTCTGGCTAATTTCTGTAATCAAATACTCATCTTGGAATGTGTATTCACTTCTGAGGATGCGTAGTAAGAAATCACTGACTTTGATCGTGTGATTACATAGTTAAAAAAAAATTAATTGAAAAAAAAACTAATGTTTTAACCAGATAATGTTGGGGTGGAACAATAAAAGTAGACTTCAATCGAAATCACCTTGTAAATGGGGTTAAACGCGCTCCGCAAACGATTTCACTCCGATCCCCTCACTTAATCGAACATCCCTTTCCTTCCCACACTTTCCGGTGGGGGTGGACTTTTGCCAATCACCTGAAGAGCATCCCACCATCTGGCCGGATCACCTCACCCATCCCACCTCTCACCCATCCAGGATAATATTCGTCATTAGAACACTTTCGAACGCAGCTGCGGCCCCTCTCCACTCCTCCCCCCGTATCAAAGCTCCCTGGCTTTTTTGTTTCGCTCGATGGGATGACACGTGACTTCATATCCGTTGCGGTGGGACCTTTTAGAACATTTTTTTTTTATCGTCTGCACAGTTCGTTAGAGATGAAGATTGTGTGTGTGTGTGTGTTTGATCCCAAACAGATCAGAGTTGGACGCGCGATTTTTGTTTTATCTCGACTGAGTCGGTTCGTCTTTTGATCGGTCGTGGGAAAAGCGGTGATGGGAAGGGTGTATTCGCGGGATCATTACACAACTGTTTTATCTTTATCCGTGACTTTGTGTAGTACTAACTCTTTATCCCTTCCGTCATTTTCAAGCTTCATTTTAGTTTTAAAACGAGCCAATTATAAGCTAAATTGCTAACAGATGACAACGATATTCAGAACACACACAAAAATTTACAGAGAGAGATAATTTCAGGATTATCTATATTACCCCTTTAGGGTGTCATTCCCCCCCTCCCTAACAATGTTATTTTAAACTATATAGTTTTGTGATTGAGATTGTTTTATAAAATGAAAAATTCTCGTTTATAACTTACTATCTAAAATTAATTTGATTTTTAAGACTGTTTCTTTTTATATGACATTACATGATATTTATTTAAAAAATAGTTTTTTAATACTAAAAAACACTGAAGGAAATATAAATTATATACATTTTGCATTCAAAACTTTAAGCATTTATTCATGTTACTTTCCATGAAATTTTGGAAAATGGGGATCCAATGGCAGCGTTTATATGTTTTTTGTAAAGGTGACATAGGTTCAACTACTTTAGTCAATCGTAGGGGAGACTGGGTTAAGGTAATGAATGTCTTAATTTTTCCGTTTTCCATTAGGTGGAAGGATCAACCGGACACTACTGGCTCTCCTATTGGCCGTTCGTTAAACAATAGTTTGCAGAAGCTGAAATCGCCATTTTTGTGTTAATTGTGAAGCTTTGATTGTTTACCACTGCCACGATATAAATTTTATACATGTGTAAATACGCTCTGCTACAAATATAGGCAAGATATATCATTTATCTTTAATATTTATGAGTAACAGTTTAAATACTACCTATGTTACCATGAATAAATGTCAATTAATCACCTTCTTCATGGCAATGAAAGCGAATATTTTTAAACAGGCAGTCCGGTTCAAGATGACGATTCGAAACACGGGACAAGATGACGAGCTCGTCATCTTGCCCCGTGTTTCGGAATTAATTAAACTAACTACTAAACGCTTGTTTGTCTGTGTGTTTGTCCGCTCGAACTTGGGCTTCTATCTCCTCTGGTGCTAATGGGTGTATTAAATCGTTCGAAAGAGAGTGACCAATGGAAGACATTTTTGCCTTCCGCTTAGCCCCCTAAAGAAAAACCCTATCAGGCTCTAAAAATGAAATACCTCAATATATACGATTCTAACAGTGCGAATCCTTCACGACCGGTACCGTTCGATTGAGTTTCACCTTATTAACACTTTTCGAAGTGGCAAGCTACACCCGCAATGGTGGTGGCTTTTAAAATATAGAATAATAACGGTATTCGTCAAACCTTGGTTGCCGTGGAGGATGTTGCCTTCTTTTGGATATTGCTAAGTAGCCTTTGCACTCCCATACATCAAAACGTTTCACAGTATTAATTAAATTTTAATTTAATTAATTAATATGTGTTTCTTAAATTTTAAACGCTATACTTCACTTCAGTTAGAAATTTAAATCTTTTAAAGTAGCTCTATAACAGCTACCGAAAAGGCATTTAAGTTGATAAATTTGTAAAAATTCAATATTAGCCAAGTAGGGTATATTAGGCATATTCAATATTAGGATATATTCAATTAGGGTGTATTGAATATTAGGCACTATGAGACAAAACGACGTATATGAGACAAAACAGTTTGATCTAGAGAGGTTGATGCTTTTTAAATCTGTCGTGGTGCGGTGGGGTAGAAGATCCGTCACCAGTACTCATCGAGCTGCTTTAGAGTTTGTAAACACTCACTCACTTGGCGAAAATCTTGATGAGGATAATGTCCCTTCTGTCATCATTTTGCTTCCATCCATTTATTTTTCTACTTTTATGGAAAACAATTGTTGCTAGAGTGTTAGCCTTTGTTTTGAACCGCGATGAAGTCTAATGTAATAATAATAAGTGAAAATTTCAATGAATATGTTACTTAAGCAGGTTTATTAATGCCGCCCTTGAAAGCAGTATTCTTGTCAACAGATTTCGTAATTCTCAACTACTGCCAAAGTGACACATGCTATTCTCGAAACTTCCACGCCAATGTATGGACTTCATATGTGCCCTTGTACAAGGTAGGTTTTTAGTAAACACCAGGATCTGACTCCACGATTCGACAAAAACCCAAGTAGGTGACAGTCAGTTATTTCATGAAATACCTAGTGATTCTATGAAGAAACTGAATTATACGTTTAGCGGTTGAGAAGCGTTTGATTTTTTAAATAATTCATTTTATAGCTTTAGGATTCATAAAAAGAAAAGTAAAAATATTTCGTTTGCAAATCCTTAGAATAAACTTATTCTTTTCCTATTTGAAACAGTTAGGGTTAGTGATAAAAGACAATAGTGGGTGGAATTAATTTTTAACTATCTTTCATATCTTGCAAGCGAAAAGTATTCGAAGAAAATATATCGTTTCAAGACGATTGGAAAGTTGACTACCTTGTAGTGAAAAACAAACATGGACTCGTAATTGTATGATTTGTTACAAAAATGTTGTATTCAAAAAATACCAAAAAACAGGAACTATTCAATGACACCTTTAAATGAAGATCTCTTTCAAGAGGGGATCAATAGGCTTTTTCCTGCATAATCCTTGCGACAGCTTCAATCACAGCGGTAACAAAGACATCCCATGAAGTGTGTTATATTATTGGTAATCATACGAAACCGTTTACTGGTGCATCAACTGTGAAAGAGTGTTTCTTAAATACTTCGAATGCTAAATAGGGTTAGTAACCAAACTAAAAAATAATAATTAAAAAAAGCAAAATAGGAGCTATAATATTACGGCCAATTTTCCACATTTTAAATTTCCAATGTTATCTTGATCTTAAAGCATTTCTCCTCCATTGATCTTCTTGTTCCGGCCTGCGTGAAATGGCTGACATATGCATGTGACCCAGCAGAAAAAAAGGTTGAGTACCCCCTGCATTAACTGGTTTGCCCTTACGCCAACCGAAAGCTGGTCACAACTGGTTTGCCCGTGAGCTGTACGGGCGCTGACATTTTCTTCTTTCTATATTTGATTTTCACATATTTTTAATTCTTGTGTAGTGAGATTATTAGTGCTAGTGTGTTTTTAAGAGATGCAGTTTGTAATGCAGAGATGCGGTATTGAAATGCTTCTCATCTGGGATTTTCTTTGTGGGGAAGGCGGGAATTTAGATTCGTAAAAAATTCGATAAAGAACAAGGATTGGCAAGGCAATGTGCAATTTGTTGCTTGAAAATAAATGAAAAAATGGAAAGATAATACAAAAAAGCCGATATTATCTCTGCCCCCATAGCAATATAAGACTTAGTATTACGCCATACTTCAAATTGTGTGTGCTTACACACACGAAATCTTCAACCGTTTTAAAAAGAGGCACAAGCATGAAATTTTTTTTACAAGTATGGAGGAAATTCTTTTAAGATATATGAAACCTTTTTCATAGCATGCAGAGTGTACTTATAAAAATCAAACATTTAGGGGGTTTTGTGTTCCACAACTATAAAATAAAAATTAGCGTGTTAAGTTTAATCTTGAAAGTTAAAATAAAATTCTTCCATTTTCACATTTTGTTAAGTATTATACTTAATTATATGCAATAAAAAAATGTGCTTTTCTTTTCAACATTTTAGACAAAAAAATTGACCTCTTTAGGGGTTAGGCCCCTATTTAGAGAGATTTGAAGTTAGAGTAAGACATGACATAAAAACAAAATGCGAAAGCACCAATCACAGAAGAATGGAGGTGCATCGATGCAAAAATTACAAAAACTGGTGAAATCTATTCTAAGACGTTTAAAAGCTGTTGCAAACGCTAAAAGATATCCTACTCACTAAATTATGACGAGAGGAAATTTTATAGTCAAAACTATGTAAGGTTTTTTAAAATGTACGAATCCTTTGGGACAATGTTTTCCAGTTGTGTTTTGATTATTAAATATAATTTTTCAAAATAATGGTTATTCCATGTTTTGGAAATTGATTATGGTTGTTTCCTTAAAAACGAATTGCAGTTATAAAAAAAATTACAATACTGATATATATATATATTTTTATTATTTATAACATTAAATTTTGTAAGAAACTGTAAGTGTACGAACACTTGAGAGGTACGGTCTAAAGATATGGCGAAGGTCATGTAGGGATTCCGAGCAGTATGAAAGCTACAAATGGCTGTGTAAAAGCAAATGAACCTCCTTATTTAATCAGCTTTCGTTCATGCTATCTTTACAATAATTATATTACGTGCTATTAAAATAAACAAAATATTTTCGAAGATAATGGGGAAAAACTATTAAGAAGGAAAGAACTTTTTTCGTGTTCACTTTCTTAACCTGCATTTTTGAAATTAGATATGTTTATAAACATGTTATATATTTTAAAACTATTAACTATCTAAAATTAATAATGTACATTTCGAAATATAATATTAAAACAATATTTCGAAGAATTTACAATTGCATAACATGAAACCATACATATTCTAATGAATTAAAGTAATGCTTCTGAAAACAGTGCAATCGGATAAATGGAATGGATAAAATTAAAGTTCATTTTGTGTTTTCTGTATACCTCTATTTCCTTCCAATACACATTTCTCATCATAGCTATAACCTACTTAAAAAGGGAATCCTTACCATTCAAATAATTCTTTTTTAATACTTCGAAATCTCATTTAATTCATGTTTCATCTTCTGAAACACTTTAAACGACTGTTGATGGGTAAACGAAACGATGGATGGATCATTATTTATCAACGTCCCACTTTGTGGACCCCCTCTACACTCCTACGGACTTGGGTGGGAAAAGTCGGGCTCGAGGGTCGTTGATGAAGACGTGATACTTATTTCCTGGTGGAACACTATCCCGGAAATTAACGACCACACATTCCGTTCCCAGGCTAATAGTGTACTTTTTTGTCACCTTCATGTCAACAGACATCATTCATGGTTAGAATGCAACACTCTCCTTATCATTTTCTGTTGGCACTCGCTGCAAGAGGTCATTTATTGTAGAGGGTAAGAACAACACATTTCTCGACGGGGGTTCTTTCTTGTGGATCAACGTTGTTGGAGGCGAGTAAGTAGAAACTGGAGTCGTACACAAAACAGGTTTAATGTGGCAATACGTTTGGCCCAGACGAAAATGCAGAAGCCTAGAGTTTATAGGCTGGTTCTTAGGCGAAAGATATATGTCAGGAGGGGAGATAGACCGTCAAAGCCGGCGTATAACGCGCACCTATACTTTCCAGTGGTAACTTTTGGGTCTATTCGTCGTCTTTTTTATAAAGAAATCTTAAATCTCAATGCTGTTGTTTGGGTCATTTATTGGAGGTATTATCTTAAATTGTAGAAAGAATAGTATATTTCTAGAACTACAGCCCTTTATGTTCATAAAAGGAATGTCATTTCTCTTAAATAAACAGTAATTCGATACATATAGAAGTCTTTTTTTCTATGCTCGTTTTTTTTAATCTTCTTAATTTCATACCCGGCGTACAACGCACACCCTTAAATTTCGATCTCATTTTGTATGTTAAAAGTGCACGTGATACGCCGGATGTTATGGTAATTAACATATTGATTGTGGTGTTTGCAATTGTTTGAGGTTTGTATTCAGGATTTATAAATGCGTGGCTTTTTTCCCTGTATAAGCAGCCCGATTATTTATTTTTTTCCTTTCAAATCGAGACATCTGAGGATTTTCAAGTAATGTACATTCAAGAAAAAGCGTATTTCTCTATAATTGTTATTCATTACTGCAAATAAGTTAAAATTTCATTGAAAAAAAAATGAATATTTTATTTGGTCTTTAATTTCTCTGAAGATTTAAATTTGCCTAGTTTTATAGTTTTGAATCTGCTTAGTATTTTTATTTTCTACTTTCAAATCAGAATTCCTTCTTGGCAGAAGATATTCGTTTTAGTTGAATTCCTAAAATGTGTGAGCTCGCGGCGGGTTTCTTGCAGGTGGGAGACAGCGCATGCTGTCGTAATAGGTCGGCAACGGGGAACGAAGGTCGAGTGACGAGTTCCGCACCTGAGTAAGCATCCCACTCTTCCACTTTTCAAAGCGCATCCCGTGCCGTGGTTGGAATCAAAGCTTCTTACCTGCAGCATTCTATTCATTATTCTGTCATAGGAAATAGGTTTCGCGCGCGCGAACGGGCGACCTTCAACTGGACCGTCAAGAATTCACAACCAGGCTCATCGGTAGTACATCAGTTGTTAAAAACATTGAAGCAAATTCTATTAATTTTATTCTGTTTATAATTTTATCTAATTATCGTATATTCCGGTGTGTTATGTGCACCTATGCATTCCAACTGCATTTTATAATTTTTAGATATACGTATTAGCTATATGAGGCGCACTGTTTTTTACAAAGAAACGGAAAATGATAATTTTTTTTTTTTTGGATTAAAGTGATGGTGAATATGATGCAGAATTTGATGATGTGCCGGAAGATATAGTGGAAGAAAAATAGAACGGTTTTTTTTTTTCATGTTATTCATAGCGAAAGTTCATAAGGTATGTCATTTTTTTAATAAACATTGTTTAGATATAAATACAAGAATCTATTCTTTTTTAATGCTAATCTCGCGTTTATTTTTAAAGCTATCATTTTTATACCCGGCGTATAATGCGCACCCGTACAATTCGATCTGATTTTCTGTGTGCACGTTATACACCGGAATAAAAGGGGATAATTTTTAATGAAGGCAAAAAATTGTCATGAAGAATTTGTATGAAATATATAATTATGTTATGTTTTTAGTTTGATTTAAATAACATAACAAACATTGTGTTTACGACATGCTGGGAAGAACGCATTTTCTTTCTAACCCCTTCTACGCTACTGTGACACTCTTTGCTTGTATTATAAATAAGTGTTTTATGGCTTTTATTTCAAAATGGCATGTAAATAAAAAGGTATAGTTTTATGAAAATTGCATAGTGGCAAGATGGATAACAGTTGAATATATTTTTATTAAGCGTAGAAGAGAGTAAATTAATGAATTAACCCTCACCGTGCATTTTCCTCTAGTAGCTTATAGAGATGGAAATTTTAGATCGCATTAATCCATAACATATAATATAGTTCAAAATAACCTTTACAAAAATCACCTCCATATAAGCCATGCGGTAAGATAGCTTACTCTAATCGGCTGAACTTGAACGAGACACTTTAAATTGTGCTAAGGCTGTCTTCGCCACATATGCGAGAGCTTGACTCGGAGCACATTTTCGGACCAAACAAATGCCTCAATTTTTATACAAATGGGTGACTCACATGCATTTGTTTATTTTTCAGTGTTTTTAAAATTTCAAAATATTTCATAAATAATTAGTTTTTCCTTTTAACATGTGAAGGGATAGCTCATTTAGCATTACGGTATAGGTTGATTGATTGATTGAATATTAACGTCGCATTGTTCAGCTACACGAGGGCTTTATTACGGTATAGGAACGGAATTGCAAAATACATTTTATAAAAGAAAAATTGTGTTAACTCGGATAAAAACGAGTAGTATGATAAAATAAGTGATTCTCTACAGGATAGTGTAGCCAGAATATATATATATATAATTTTAATGTTTGAGTACTTTCATATCTGAAAAAATATTCTGAATTTGGCTCCTATTCTTTAACATTAGCCGAAGATAGCCTTAAACATATTTGGTAAAAATACACCATTAGCTTAAATTGTCTTTACTTAAAGTACATTAACGAGTTGACCTATAATAGGGGTCGGCAACCTGTGGCAACACAACAATTCTCAGTGGCACTCTCTATAAATGTGTCAATGTTTGAGTGGATGGAAGTTATAATGGTCCTTATTTGATGAACATCTTCAGAATTATGGACATTTAAGGAATTACGAACAAATCTGTAAGATAAGATAAATTTACAGTTATTTTGTAAATAAGTGAGTGTGGAGAGATTTAATTGTTTGGTGAGAGAAAATTGCATGGACTCGGCTTTCCGCTATCGATTCTATGTATCAAAAATCTTTCCTTATATAAAAAATATTTCGAGTCCACAGAGAAATTGTTTAATAACTGAATGCTCAGAATCGTGTCCAATTGAAAGTCACCCATTATACCCCTGGTTTATCAATAGGAGCGGTATAGATTCGCATTAAAATTCTTGTCTTTCTGTAATGGAGGGAAATGTTTATATTCTACGTCGTCTATAAACTATTGACCTTCATTTTCTAACTCTGCATCCAATGAATCGAATGTTTTCAAAACTGTCCTACGCTGTGGCGCGCTGAATTCTATTGGTTTGGCACGCCTCGGCTCAAAGGTTGCCACAGTTTTTATTTCATTGCCTTAAAAAATTTTCTTAGGTTTTAAAAATTCTTAGAAATTGTCAATTATGTTTTTATAAATTTTACCTGTTTCTTTTTACTACTACATCCTACAAAAACTTATTACAAAATGTGAAAAAGTTTATATATATATATATAAAGAGAAAATTGCACAGTTAATGATCAAGCTTCACCTTTAATGCCAATCTATCATATCATGTATACTACTAATAATAATAATATTAAATTTTACAATATTTTACAAATATCTCAACTTCAAAAAAAATTCGGCAATATTTCAATAAATTATTTTTTAGCCATTTATTAGGCTATGATTCAAAAGACCAATAAATTATTCCCCTGATTACGCTTCAATTTTGGTTGTTACAGTTCATGTCTGCTTTCATCAGCAATGAACATATTTTTATAAACATGGTATACCAGTCAAAATTTAAAAAATTTTTAATGTTTTAATGAATTGAATTTTTTTTAGTTATAGTCTCGTTAGCTGATTAATTTTGTTTCCTTTTGGTGAAACTGTACTCTTAAATATGCTGTATTCAGTCCTAAAGTGGAGGGCCAACTATTTTACCGTCATTTGATCGTGGATTTCATCTGTGTTTCGTTCCTTCTGCACTTCAGGTTTGTTCGTTTATATTTTTCTCAAATATATATCATTAGTTTTTCCCGTCAACTGATCTGTCCCACCCCCACCAAAAAAATTTTTTTGAGGAACTCTATAAATCTTAGCTAAGCACAATTTAATAATTCTTTTCTATAAGCCATCTCTCAATTAACATAGCATGCGACATAATGGCGGAATATGTAGAATGCGGCAAACTCGTTCTTTTTACATGAAACACTTTATTATCGGCAAAAGGCATTAAAATTATTATATGAAAAGGATAACAAACGGAAATTTTTTTTAAAATAAAACTGTTTTCTTTATTATCTTGATACTAAAATTTTAAAGCACGAAACAATATAAGCGATATCTTTAAAAAAAAAGGGAGATAAACAATAACAAACGATTGTGAGCATTCTGTGTATGTGGTAGTTGGTGCATATTGTTATTTTTAACCCTTAACTTCCTACGGTTGCATTTCTGCAACATATGATTAATTTTAATTTAACAGACTCAATATTTTTTTAATTGCCTACAAATCACTTATCTCAGAAATAAAGATTACTACACCGAAATACATGCTAATTTTGTCACTGAGATCGCATCAAATTTTTTACAGAAATCACAACAATTATAAAAATCTCTGATGCCTCAAGAACTGTGTTTTTTGCTATAAAAAGAATCCGTTATATTTTATGCTTCCTCTAGTTTATTCACAAAATAAATTACCAGGTAAAAAATGTAAACATTTTATGTTCATTTAAAACTAATTTTGATTTTCTAATGGAAAAAGTTCGAAAGAAATTTGATTTTAATTATATGTTGCAGGTCTGCAACATTGGTCTTTGGTTGCCATTTGGACATGGCCAAAATCTGTATACTAACCCAAGATGAAATTGATAGATATATGAATAATTCGGACGAATTAAGTGAGGATGGTCTTGAATATTCTGATGATGATGTTTTTTACCAGATTGTGTGTCATCTAATGAAGATTCGGATAGCAACTGTGAAAATTAGTGTTGGTTCACAAAACACGATTCAGAATATAAAAAAAATCCGATGATGATAATAAATTAGATAGAAATATTTCAGTCAGAGAACCTTTTTTAAATTTAACTCTTAAGAATAATAAAATATTGTCAAAGAATATTTTATGAAAAAAATTCAAAACATTTCATTGAATGAAGAAGTAATAAAATTCCACGAGGATGTCACGCTAACAAGAGAAATTACGGATTTGGACACTCCATACCAATTTTTAAATATTTATGGACAGACGAGATCATAAGTTACATTTATGATGAGAGCAAACGATATGGGGCTCAAAAGAATCCAAGTAAGGCTTTGACTACATCAGAGAATGAAATAAATCAATAGTTGGGTATTTGTAAATTGATCCAACTCTAGTTCACACCTGCCAAACTATAGAGCCTATTGGTCAGAGATTTGATCGAATTAAAGAGACAATGCGTCTTAAAAAATTTGAAACCATTAGACAGGATCTCCATTTTAATGATAATGATAAACATCTACCAAGAGATCATCCTAACCATGATAGGCTACATAAAATTAGACCCCTTTATCATGAGCTAAATAAAAATTCTGCTAAAGTTCCTTTAGAAAGGCATCTATCGATTGATGAGCAAATATGCTCAACTAAAGTAAGACATTATATGAAACAGTACTTACCAATGAAGCCACATAAATGGGGATTTAAATTTTTTTGTATTTTGTGGGAAATCAGGTTTCGCCTATAAATTAGAGTTATATTCAGCCCCCCAAGAAAATAATGAAAGGTATTGGCAGAAAAGGGAGAAAAGTTTGTAATTTACAGAAAAGTTTTGTAATTTACAGCACTACTGCGCAATGTTGCACTTCTGCAACAAACAAAAAAATGACGGAAATTCAATTCAAAACTGCTTAACTTTTTTTTTCATATTTTTCCCTTTTATTATTACTTGAGAACTAGCTGATATAATTTTTTTATAGAAATTTAAAAAATTGCGAAGTTAAGGGTTAATGTATATAATTTATTATCTCTCACCTGATATAAATTATGGTTTTTTTTAACTTATGATGTACATAGGCAAAAATATTGCCATGATACGCCAGTATGACAAGAACTACAAAAAACTCTTTTGTTTAAAATTTTTACTTTTTAGAGTAAGTGAAACGTTTAATTTATTTTAAAATTCCTAAAAATAAAATAAAAGAAATGTCAATTGAAACAAGAAAGAGAAATTTGAAAAGGGTTTATTTTGGATATTTTGAAGTGACAAAGAATTTGGAAGCTCATACAAGGGTGAGCAGACTCGAGGGTGGAAGAGAGCGCCTTTAAAATGTCACTTGGAATCTCAGAAAACGTATCACCAGAGAGAGAAAAATATGCAAGTTATATATAATTATAAAATAGGGGTATTTTATTCAATTGATTTGCTGTGATCATTTCATATTCTTAGCTGCGAGCACGTTTCATTTTAGAATCGGTTTATTGAGACTTATGCTACAATGTTTTTTAGATCAGGAATGCGGTGGATTGTTTAAATTCTCGGTGCAAGTTCAAGTCACTCAGTTTGCATCTCTATTTAAGCTTCCTGTAAGAAAACTTTGCTCACAGTTAGATGTCGAGAACATTTTCTCTCTATTTGCTTTTCTGACTGTATGGGCGCTAATACAGTTTTGGATTCTATCCCACATCAGGAATGTTTTATTTATGAAATAATTAACAATTTTCTGGGTCTTAGCCTATAACAAACATTCTATCCAAGATCACTTCTCATATTTTTATATAATCAAGTTTTCCCTACAAAACAAGGAACAATTTGATGTTCAATTAAATTTTGTAATCAATACTTTTGTTTTATAACTCGTACATTTAAGCAATGGGACGAATCCCTTTTTTTGAAGAAATATAACAACCTTTGCACAACTAGTGACTTTTTAAGAGAGAAAGTCATAAATTTATCATTTATCGGAGTATACGATCCTTACCACCCCTGCCTTTGCATCCCTATTCGCTCCAGTCACTGGATTGACCAATGAGCGGCAAACGTTAACGCCCACCTCAACGTCGATGGCCATTGACGTCTGACTTGTCTCCTCCCAGTTTTGTTGGTCGACGCCTTCGCGTTGACTCCGGATGACTCTCAGATCTCGAAACCGAAATCAGCGCACAAACTTCTCAAAGAATTGCTCCGATTCGGTACATCCCGCAGTTAGAATGGAAATCGTTTGGGGATTGAACAGTGAATCAACCACTGGGACTTTCTAAAGACAGCTCATTTCTTATCAACAAACGAAAGAACATCCCTTTTTTTTGGATCCAAGAAACTGTTTCTTCATGACCTATCCTTTTAAAGCAGAGCTCGGAGGTTCCACTGAAATGAACAACCCCAAAAGAGCTCCGTCGAGTAAGTTGACATTTTTTTTTCTTTTTTTTTGTGAATTGTTGTCGCTTTTTGGTTTAATCTCTCTCGTTTTGGATATTCCTTTTAAATTTCTCAGTTGGTTGAATCACGTAATAGAAATGTGGAATATTCCACTTTTTTTAAAAGGATGTTTTATTTCAACAAAAAGTAATTTATTATTTAATGGAGCTGAAGTTATACAAACGTTTAACATTTGGGATTGTAACTTTTCTAAACTAATTTCGACCTGCCTTTCACACGAATTGTGTGATTTCCGGACCAACTAATTTCTGTGCAAAATATAATTATGTTTGCATCCTTTTAAATACATCCTATTATGTGAGGAACAGAATTTCTCTTCTTCCACGATACTACGTTCTGAAAAAGCTCCCTTCATAATATAAAAATGGGATTCGTGATGTGACTTTGAAATCTAAACAATAGTTTGAAATGTTATAAGGAAATTATACCATAAAATAACTTCAATAATTGTTTTAGGATATACCTTTCTGAATATACATTTTTTATTATAAAAATACCTCTCGCACATTCATATACGTAATACATAAATTGAACTTTTTAAGTTATTGATTAAATTTTTTTCTTCTTTTAATTATAAATTCGAGGCTGAAAATAATTGGTATAATTTAAAATTTTGTTCTCTTTACCAAACTTTTTTCTCGTTAAATTATAACAAAAAATTTCTGTTGCTTTGTAGTTTATAATAAGAGCTCCGTTTTTGAGTTATTTAGTTTTCGATGGTCAAAGTAATTTCGTTATAATTTGTGAAATTGCATTATATAATTTTATATGAAATATAAGTACTGAAAAATAATCCATAATAATTTTCAATGTAGCTCTTTTTATATAATTTTAGAGAAAATAAATAATAAAAACCTTTAGTGTAAAGCAATAAAAAAATTCCTTCTTTAACAATTTATTATTTACTTTCCTTAAGTCGACAATGTTTATAGTGAAAATAAATAAATCATGGTCACATAAGATGTATTGTACCTTATATTCTCATAAAAGCACCTATTTTTTTAAAGTATTCAACTTTTTCCTTTGTATTTTTCTGAATATTGATGAAATAATTTAGATATAATATGCGACTTATATCAATTAGAAAACAAAAATACTTTGTTTGTCTCCACAAATTACTTTTTTAACAATTCAAAATTTTTGTTAATTTTTGGTTTATTTTCAAAACGTATTGAAACTAACATGACACCTTCAAGATCTTACATTAAAAATTATTAAAATCCAATGAATCATTGAAATAAAATTGCTACAATTGAAATAGTTTGAAAAAGAATATATCAAGTCTAAGTTCAAACCTGAATTTAATCCGTAGCATTTTGTGTGCATTCGTATTGCTTTATCGTATGGTATAAAAATGAAATAATTCATAATTTCCCCCTAACCTTAAAAAACAATTTTTCGAAATTAATTCCCGAGTTTTAATGAGTGAATACAACAGAAATGTTAATATTATATTTAGTTAAAATTATTTATCTTAAACTCAAGAAGTAATAATTTTTTTTCAAAAAATGGTTATGGGATTTTAAGTTCTGGAATTGTGTGTAATTAATGTATTTATGTTAGAATGCTACAGATTTAAAACAACAGCTTCAATTCCATTAAAAGAATCCTTAAAAAAAGTTAGAAATTAAACTTAAAATACAATGAAGTAGTCCAAGAAAGCAGAACAGATATATACTTTAGAAAAGTAAACCATCTGAACTTGCCCCATCAAGTAAAATCAAAAGAAGAATTTTAGTGCTTCATCATGTAGGTAAAGATGTAGTTGATTTTGAAAAACTTTCAAATGGCACTCAAAAGAATGAAGGATTATAAAAATTTGCCCAAAGCTTATTATTTTATGCTAAAAATGAAAATAAAAATTTCTGTTCGTAAAAAATAGAAGAAAACGAGTCGGTAAAAATGCATGTTTGGATATAAATGCTTTATCGGATGAGAGATAAAGAGTATTTATTAATAGTATTCTATCAGTTAGTGAACACAAAATCAGTAACTCTTCTTTTTATTGATCATTTGCTAAAAGTTTTAGAATATTAACATTCTTCAAAACAATCTATTTTGTATTCATGGGAAAACAAACGTTCACGGTCACCTAGATGTTTGACCCTTCCCCCATATGTTAAATAGATTACAAAATTTCAATTTTAAGGTTGTTTTCGAAAGCCTGAGCTAAACACGAAGCCCATTTTCAGACCGAAAATTGTTGCAATTCTTCATTAAACTTTGCAACATTGTAATTCATTCATCTGTTTATAATAGGATGTTTTTAAGATTTCAAAATATTTCACACACACACACATTCAAAGTAAATTTTCATTTTAACATGTAAAGAGATGGCCTGTTTAACATTAGGGTATAGGAGAAAAAAATGCGAAACACATTTTGAACCAGAAAAATATTTATCGACTCGGGTAAACAGAAGAAGCGTGATGTAAAATATACTGCCCTCCATAGGATAGAGAAATCAGTACTTTTATATTCTAAGAAATATTCCTCATTCGAGAGGGGATGTAATCCATTTTAAGAGGAAAAATGTATTTATTCAAACAGTAAGGGTCAATAATGATTGACATAGCTCTATATTAAGCTACACAAGGGCAACGGACCTCAGTCCAGTGACGAGGACGACACCTGAGCCCTCTTTCCACACCACACCAAGGAGGGCTTTGAGTTCGGACAGATTTAACGTGTTTTAGCTCCTCTACACGGTGGGTCTTCAGCGGCACACACTCAGGCCATGAGTTCGTGACCCTAACCCCTAGGCTATCGCAACCCCATGGGTAGGAAATGTTATCTCTGACAGATTACTGAAGGCAAAATTTTTAATATTAGCGTCGGGGCATTTAAAAAAAACGCATCGAGTTTTATATCCATTTATTTTAGGCCAGATAGAGACAATTTTGGGAAAAGGAATTGTTTCTCTTCCTTATTCAAAGCGAATCACGCACAAAAAGAAAGGTTAAAAAAAAGAGATGATGACGTTTTCGATTTCCTAAAAACGCCATCGGTAATTGCTTCCGTCCGTTACATTGAATGGCTCCAGAACCAAATCACGTCGGTGAGTAAATCACGGTGGCACCCACCTGATGAGTGGATGCGTCGCAAACGGAGCGTATCGGAAGAGCAGATGCCCCCGCGTGACGTCACTTTCATCTCTTCGGGCGCCGGAAATGACATGGAGAAGCCACTGGATCGCGTGATCCAAATAAATACCCGTAAGGTTTTCTTTATTTTTTTATGCCCCCTTTGCATTGTAGCCCTGTTTATGGCATCGGCACCAAAGTGGTCAGGACAGTGATTTTGTGGTCAGCAATGTTTGACTCGCGTGCTCGAGCCTCGATTCCACTCACCTGTCGGGTTGAAGCCTGATTTACGTTTAATTTGAGGGAGCCTTTAGATCGCGACAGCCTAGTGGTTATAGTCATGACCTCTTGGGTGGCGTGTCATGAGTTCGAGTCCCAGTATCACTGAAGACCCGCTGTGTAAAAGGTTGAATGCACGTTAAGTCTGTGGAGGCTCAGTCCTTTTATGGTGTGGTGTAGGATGGTAGTTTGAAAAGGAAGTCTGTCTCAGGGGCCGTCCTCTTTACTTGACCGAAGTTCAAAAATCGCGAGTTGTGTCGCGACATTTCTAAACATTCATTCACTTTTCCGGACTCTACAAGTTATAGAGGCATCCTCGTCACTTAACCATGGCTCAAAATCACAAGGTCCGTCGACTCTAGTCTTCTTGTTGTTTTCAAAAAGGTGCTCATAATGAATCAATCCAATAAAAGTCTGTTTTAATTTCCTTAATTTATTTCAGAATCTACAGTTTTGTGTTCAGAATTTCTTTTTTAGTTGTTTTCAAACTCGAAGCTGCCATGGCGGCGCGACAGTAGACAACTCAGGTGGCATTCATTTTTATGTATGAATCCATTTATTTAAAGTCTAAAACGAATTTTTTTAAAAATAATATATTTACCAAGTGTTTCTACATTTTAAAGACACGATGCAACAAATGGATGGCCGTGTTATAACAACGCCGACGTGTTAAAGCAACAATATTGCGATTTTTCTTAGTTAAAAATGAGTATTTCTGTTCGGTTTCAACTTTTTGACAGTAAGTAAAATTAAAAAAAAAAACTTTGAATAAAAATATTCAAAAAGTTATAGTTTTCTCCCTTTCGCAAAATTTATTCTAAATTTTTGGAAGAAAGTCTGAATTTTGACGATAAGAAAATGGTTCAGATGACGAAGAGTTCAACACCAGAATCTACCACCTTCATGTACATACAGGAGTGATTTGATATTTGTATCCATTTCTTTTTCAACAATACTGTCATTCAAAATTTATAGTTAAGCTAACTAATACCCTTAATCATATATTATTATAGTCTCACTTTATAATTTTACAGAACTGAAACTAAACATATAATAACTCAAGATAAGAATAGCAAACTTTAAAATGTGTTTGTTTCAGTCGTTATAAATAGCCGAGGATGTCTTAGGGGGGGGATTCAAATTAATTTCCCGCTTTTGGCTCGACAAAAATTTAAAAGATTACTCTGGATAAATCTTCTGAACCCTTTATTATTTATCGAATAAAGGCACATACATGGAATGAGTTCGATTCAAAGAATAGCTAAAAAAACAAAGCCAGATTCAATAAGTTCAAACCCACGTAGCAGAAAAATGCCCCTTTATGTAATAAATTAATCTTAACTAAAATTGAAAGTAAATTTATAAAAAATTTACTTACACAGTCGGACCTCCATATAAAGAACCTCAATTTTGTGAACTTTTTCCTGGAACCATTTTTCTCTTGAGATTCGACTTTTACCCTCCTTTTTTTTAAAAATAATTTCTGGACATTTTTCAAATTATTCTCTTTTGAACTAGTTTTAACAGGTGCCTAACTCACCTAGAGCAATAAAACTGTCATAGTTATTCAAAAAAAAAACTTAAATAAAATTAACAGATTTTATCGGTAATTAAATTTAAAGGCGCATGTGGTAGTGCCTGCTTAAAATTATAAAATAATGCTTCTTTAAAATTACTTGTAGGCTTAAAATTAGAAAATGTCATTAAAAATTCGTTAATTTTAATATAAAAATGGTTTTTTAAAGTTGAAAATACAATTCATTCTCATTACAGTGTACTAAAAGATGAACGCTATTGAACGAACTTTTTTCGGGATTTAGAGACTTCGTTCAATATAAAGGTCCAAGTATAATTATATTAAGAAAAGTCTAAAGAACGATACATTTTATTAATTTATTATTACTATGAAATATAAATAGTGCCGTTTCAATCGAAATGGTGATTTTCTTTTTATAATTTATTACTTAACCAGATTTAAAACAATAAACAGATAAAATTAAGGTGTCTGAATGTACTCAAAACTGTGATTTTAAATTGGTGTACAAATGGATATTTTTTTTTATATTTAGTGTCGGTTGTGAATCCAGTGACGCAGGCAGGAATTTTTCAGGAGGGAGGAGAGGGTCCAGGGTCGAAAGTCCACCATTCACGTATCATGTTTCAATACGCCGCCCAACATAATCTTTTGATTTTATCGATTTTCGGGAACAAAAAACAACAAAAAAAAATAATTATTGAAAGGATTATTAGCATTAATTAATAAGATTAATTAATAACAACAAACACTTAATTAAACTTTTACGTACTATATGCATAGGATTATAATCAATGGAAAAATTAATCAAGGACTTTGAGAGGGGGTGTCCGGACCCGGGGACCTCCCCTTGTGTGCGCCACTGAATGAATCAGAATATACACATGTATAATTGTTTTATGAGTATTATTATAAGGAAAAATTATTTAAACGCACTTATCCTCTGCGCAAAGAATGATCTATTTTCAATTAATGAAAAAAAATAATTAAAAAAAATGAAAAGTGCTTCTATAATATTTTGCCCGTACATAGCTAGAACTTCTCTGCAAAATCAGAACTAGAATTTTCGAACAATTCTCATTATTTTTTAGAATGAGGATCCATCAAAATAGTAACCAGAGAGAGAGTGTTCTTTTTTTAAAAAAATTTCTCTGCTCTGATGTAGTAAAAAAAATATGAATAAATCAACTTCTAAATTATATATTTCTAAAATCTTAGTTCCGTCTCTGTATAGAAGTTTTAGCTATAAAAAGGGAAAATATTATTATAGAAGACTTTTTCATAAAAGGAGAATGTTTTGAAATATATTAATCCTTTCTTTGTCAAAACATTGCATTTAAATACTTTTTTTTTATTGTAATAACATTTTTAAGACAATTTTGCATGCATATGGTAATTCAATTGGCGTCAAATATCAAGAAATTATTGATTGATATGCTTTGTCAAAATTACGGTTCCGAATGTAGTCCTTACACTTTAATGTACACCTTTAATTTGGAAGTAGATAAAAAAAAGTGTTTGTTTCTGTATTGGTTATTAGGAAGCTAAAAACAGAAAAAAGGACTCTTGGGTTTACATTCGTTTAACAGTCGATCAGCGATTTGATTTTTATTTAGATGTGTCCGGATAAGTACGTAAACCAAAAATATCTCTCCCCTCTTCGCAAACGCACGTTGTGCTACCGGCTTTGATTCCCCTTTCACGTGAAGGGTTGTTTGTCAACGTACTTCTGTCGAATGCTAACTGTGAGTGCTGAGATGTTTACTGCTGATGTGTTGCCAAATTTGTTTTGATAAGTAAAGGATCGCGTTGATGGGGAATACAAATAATGGTATGAACTACACGAAATAAGGTTACAGTTTCCTTCTATCTCTCCAAATAAATGTATCTTTTTTACCTTTACCCTCTCTTAAGATTTCTAAATACATTTAGAAATCTTGAGTTTTTTGTTAAATTCGGAGGTCATGGGATCATTTGATAAATTAAATCACGGGCTTCCTGCCAATCAGTTTATGCACTTAACTGTTGCCAACTTTTGTTTTTTACAAAACATCCTTTTAAAAAGTGCGTCTTTACTAACAATAATATCGCTCGTAGATTAAAAAAAATACACTTGATTTAAAAGTATGTGCATTTTTTTTTAAATTATGAAAAACTTTTGTGCGGAAGATTCTTAATACGTGAATATTTTCATACCTAAAATTGTATCTAAATTTTACGAGTAGAACAAAGTCTACTCGAATGTCAGTTTTAAATTCAGCGGAGAACACGTGATTGTGACGTCATGAGCTTAGCCCATTGTAATGTTTCCTTATTTTAAAGTTTTACTTTTTCTGTAGGTCGCCTTCTGCCCAATGTCCAGTGCAAGGTCTGTTTGGACCAATCTTCCGGTAAACACTATGGTATCTATTCCTGTGACGGGTATGTGTGTCACCGTTTTGTGCTTCCAAGTTTTTATATTTTTGTTTAATTTATTATAAAAATAAAAACAGTAGACATAAACAATTTATCCGTGTTTACAAAAGCGCACTTTGATATTGATATTAATATATTTCACTGGAAAATGCCTTACAAAGTTAAATTATAGTGATTTGTGCTCGAGCTTCCGTATTTTATAAGTATAATTTAATCTGTAGAATATTGAAATAAATATAAATAACTTATGAACTCATCATCAGATGACGAAGTCGCCAAATGAGCTGGCATCTATCTTCACTGTTTGAGCCACATCATATTTAATTGTTTTACACAGTTTTGCAAAGAAAAAAAAGAAGTAAAAAAGGATTTAGCCACGAAGAATTTGTGTTAATTAGTTACGCGAAGAGCCTGTGATATGAAATAAATATTCATTTGAATAAAATATTAAAAAAATTTTCTTATTGTTGTAATAGATTTGTAAAATTAAATCAGACGTGAATTGTATTGGGAACAATATCGAAGAGTCATTTTAGCCAACCAATTGCCTAGTAGTCAAAACTCTAGTTTACCCTTGGTGGCTAATAACCATGACACACGAGGTTTAAGTGAGGGGTAAAAAATAAGGAATTTCTCTCTCTCTCTCTCTCTCTATATATATATATATATATGGGTTCTAGTTATTCTTCACTTTTATTTTATTATTATATATATATATATATATATATATATATATATATATATATATATATATATATATATATATATATATATATATATATATTATATATGGGTTCTAGTTATTCTTCACTTTTATTTTATTATACTATATATATATATATATATATATATATATATCTTAAACACTAAGGGTTCATCTTATTTTGTTCCAGGGACTGATTTTATTTTTATTAATTATATATTTGCCCTTTTTTCTTCTTAAATTTTCTTTCAGTAATTAATAATGTCAGTACTGAAGATTTTACGTTAGGAAGTAAACGTGTAAAGAAGAAAGAGTTACAAATGATTCTTTTTAATTACAAAAAAATATAGGGGCTGGTTAAAGGAATGAAATGGGTGGAAAGAACAAAAAATTTGCTTTAAGTCATACAGCACCCAAAACACACACACACACATACTTTCTTACAAACTCAAACAAAATACTTTTTAGGAAGGGGGGGCACTCAAATGACATATTTAGAGCAATTCTTTTTTAATGGTACTCTATGGAATCCAAAAGGGGCGCCCTTGGGACACACGATTTGTGATTTGAAAGAGGGTGTGAAAACCAAATATGTGTAAAATAACATAAAAAGCATGCTCGCAGAATCTGTGATAAAAATATCACCCAGCGGCAGTTGGAAGTTTTGACAGAGCCCCCCTGCCAGCTTGCACGGGACCCTCTAAAAGGAGGGGCCCAGGATTTGAAGTGGAGAGAATCAAAAAGCGGTATGCGACATTCACCCCTCCCCCCGACGTCTAAGTTTGTCACTGCCCATAACAGAAACACGCATGCGCTATCTCGCCCACCCCTCACCCCCCTGTCCTCGCAAAAGAGCGGAGGGGTGTTACGGCTCAACGTGGGTCATTCGTTGATGATCAACAGGAGAGGGAAACTATGGGAAGATCCAGAACAAATATACCGTAATGCGATACGAAAATGTAGGGTACTTTTTCTTTAGCAGAGAATCAAACATAAAAGGAATTTGATTTGAATGTTTACACTTCTCCGAAATAAAAGTTTTCTTTGCTCATTGTTAAGGAATAGGACTCAGCAAATGGAGACATATTTTCCTATAAAATACTATATTAATTCTGAAATGGCTTTCTGAGTTCTATTTTCTATAGAACAAGGGTGGACAGTGAAACACTCTGGTCCACACACCCCTCTCCATCGCCCTTGATTTTTTTTCGGTTGATCATAATCCTATGTATATAGTACGTAAAACTTAATTAAGTATTTGTCATAAAAAGTTATTTTATTAATAAATGCCTATTATATACCCCTTTAAGACCCGGATTATTTTTATCTTTAAATATTAAATTATTCTGGTTTTTTTTTATACTATATTGACACCAATAATACTGGGCAAAATAATAGTAAAATTCCCACTCCCTCCCCTGGAACGTAGACGATACCCGTACGATCGTGCGGGTTGGGCGTTTTCTGTGAAATCAGGCACCTGTGAAATTTTACCTTTCTTGGCTCTAAGTTGATGGAAGAATCCCACTAAATTCAACCAAAATTGGTACGAATAAGGAAATTATTGATGTAAAATTAATTATTTTATTGACTCATTATTTGTTTCCCCTGTGGAAATCTTTAAAACATGCTTTTGTTTTTGATAAGCATAAATATAAGTTGCATTTTTCACAACATGTTTTAGAACTGCTTAAATAGTTTTCAAATCTGCATTTCTGAGGCCTTGAAATGCCATTAACACATTAAAAACGGTTATACGTGTGAAGCCTTTTAATCCTGGAAGGACCAGTATAAAAGGCATGATATGCATAACACGTGAATCATAACACTTCCATCTTTTTGTGAGTGGAATCACAACATTTATTTTCATCAATTAAAAGGCTTTTGTTAGTAAGTGGAGAGGCTGCTAACGTTTCAACAATCTCTAACTTAAATTTTTGGAGGAGTTTTATTTGATATTGCATCTTGCTTACACAGAAAAACCAAGAATTTGTAACAACTAAATGAATCAGTTCAAGAGACTTTGATCCTAAAGAATGATCCAAAAGTGTCTTTCCGTTTCAAATATTTCCATGCCTTTCTTCCGCGCTCTCATTTGAACTTGATTCTCCTTTCAGTAGACGTGATTCATAAGATTTGTTCGCAGCATTGTCATCATCCGAGAGATCACTAGAGTTCTAATTTAAATTCAATCGGATTTATTCATCAATTGCAAAATTCCTTCTTGTGTGAGAATTCTCTCCTCGTCTTAGACACCTGAAAAAAGTTTTTAGTTAAAAGTTTACACAGTATTCCATGAAAAATAATAAAATGTATCAGAAAATTTTTGTTATTTTTAAAAAAATAAAATATTTATATATATAAACCACTCCTTACTAACTTCCCCTGAAAAACCTACATTTTATTTGGGGGGTTGCAGATATCTGTGTAAATCATGAAAATGCCATACCCCTCATCTTATACACATAAGAGAAAATGAATGGTAAAAAAATATCCAGAGAAAGAAAAAAAGGGACTCGCCCATAGAAATCCCAAAGAAATATGTTTTCAATTTAATGTAGCGATATATTTCGTCTTTATTTAAGCTTTTATCAATATTATTGAAACAGAAAAGAAAACTCACATAACAAGAACTCACCTTTACAGCTGAGGGGACTCAAGCAGCGGGTAACGAAATCCCGAGTCCTACAAGCCACATTAATAGAGTATAATTAATATATTTTCATTTTACAATTATTTAAACATTAATACAAAAATTTGTATCCAAGCAATTAGAAATATATTGATAATTACCTTCTGGCGACAGATAAAAAGAAGACGTGTTTCGTTGCATTTGAAAACAAAGCTAGATTCGCCAGCTGAAAGTAAAACATCGACTATAACCACCGTCTATTGATAAAAAGTGATACTTTACACTTTCTGCAAACATGTTCAATCGTTGGAATCGGTATTTTCTTACATACGACTACTCCAGAAGCAAAAACGTACAAGAATATCTAACCCGCACGATCGTGCGGGTTGGGTCTTAAAAGGTTATTCAATAATTTATTTTTTGGATGTTTTTTTTTCGCGACAATCGACAAAATCAAAGCAATATGTTCAGCGGCGTATGTTACGAGAATGGTTGACTTTAGACCCTTGAACAATTCCTATGCATGCCACTGAGTATTATGGCTCTTTGTGGAAGCGGATAAGGGAGGGCCGCACCTTCTAAAAGGGATTCGTCAGAAGAAGTAAAGGTATACATGGTACCATAAAAGTCAATCAATAGGAGTTAAATAAAACCATGGTAGTTTTATTTTCAGTTTATTTGCTACGCTCATTTCATATAACCTATGGGGACCTTTCATTTTAAAATCAGTTGAACGAAATGTATCCCGTCTAATTCTGTTGAATTGACTTGTTGAAATTCTCATCACATGAAGAACTTGCATCTACTCTATTTACTCTTGTTGACAGACTTTGCTCACAAATCTATGTAGATTCCTGCACAGAGAACATTTTCTTTATATTTGTTTTTCTGACTGTCTTGCCCTCCCTGCTACAGAGATTCTGTTACACTAACTCGCTTCTATCTCAGTTGATTCGTTTTTTCATGTATGTTTCTCTCCCTTTTCATAATGCTAAAATCGGATTTCGTTTTACAAGTTAAAGGAGAAAAATATGCCTATTAATGATGCGCATTTTTAAATTTTGAAACGCTGAATCTCCAAATTAGATGAATGAGTTCCGACATTGCACAACATTGACACATTTTTACCAAAACAAAAATAATCTGCCAATGCCACGATATCGACAGCCAAGAATGAAGAAATCCACCCACGCTTCTTCAAATACAATGTCCTTTTTTATAAATGTCTTCGACTTCTCGTTTATCTGAAAAGGATTAAAACCAGCCCTCCAAAGAAGGAAACGTAGCGGTTGTCGGAATCATTCGATCAAAGAGTATGCTCATGAGCAAACAGGACCGATCCCACGTACGAAGACCTAATGTGAGGCCTCTCTAGAGAATTTTTCATAGTTTCACTAACACTTAACGTTGACGTTATAAACTCATCTACATGCATAAGAGTAAAAGGTAAAACATTAATAAAAATAGACTCAAAAATAACTTGTTTTTTATTTTGTTTTTCTAATTTTTCAGGCTGTTGTAAACTTTTAGTTTCCCCAAATGCATTCTGAATTCAAACATTCCTATGTCTTAGGTATTAATCATATTAGATATTTTGGTAAAGCAACTTTTGAAAAAATCAGTTTTGAGACGCTTTTGTTAAGTCTCGATGCCGCTGATCAGCAGAGAAATCTTATCTATTGCCACGAATTTTGCTATCCAATGAAGGACTTGTTTGAAGAGTAGACATTAATGGATAAAAACCAACTGCCCCCACACTACAATCCATTTTTCTTGAACTATTCTACACTTTTAGGACTTACTTTGAATTTTCAATAACTATTTAAAATCCTGCATATTTATTCGACTTATTATAAGTTTGACCTTGAGAAATTTCTGCGTGATGAACTCTATGTGGCCGCCCCTCGCTCCTACCCTCCGCTTCACACTTGCTAAGATCCGTCTGTGAGCTATTTATTTAAAAACAGACGAGCGATATTTCGTTTACTTAAAAACTAATGGGCTTTTTTCCCTTTGTTAAAAGAAAATTCAAGCAATGGGCTAAATTCACGTGAGCTCACGATAACTATAATAAAGAGTTGCCTGCTAATCAATTCCTAAAATCATATGACGTTAATCACATGATAAAAGCAAACACGTCTTTCCAGGCAATTCGTTGGCGCGCTTTGCTGTTGTCAAACTTTTCATTTTGCAGACACATTTTTTTAATTCATATTTGTTAAGAATAAAAATAAGCATAATATGCCCTTGATTTAAAAATAGAAGTATATAATGTGTAAGAATTTTTTTTTCTTCCGATTTTGCAAAACTTTTCGAAGAATCTTAATATTTGATTAGTCACCCGATTGTCAAATTTGAAAATTTCAAAAACAAATACAAACCTCGTGTCAGTTTTGAGTTCAATGGAGAACACGTAATTGTGCATTTATCGTTTAATTCTTCTGAGCATCTAGTACTTAATTTGTGTTAGCCCTTCGGAATTGGCCAAGTTTTGAAGATTTTGCACCAAAGTGTAATGGGCCGAAATCATGAAAGTACTTAATGCTCAGAAATTAAGATGGCAACTTTTCAAGTCGCGCATATGCTTGAAGCATATCTCCTTGAAAAGTCGAGTAGCCTTTGTTGACTCAGAACCACAAAAAAGTAAACACGATGGGCTAGCCACTGGAGAATCTTTCCCAAACCCAACCGACCTCATCTCCCCCCTCCATTAACATATATAAACTCGGTCCCTGCACAACTTTTCCACCCAAGTCAGAAGATTAAAACTCATTCGGGGGAAGTGGGGTGGTCTTTATTAAAATGACGGCTCAGCCAGTCAGGAATGAGCGAGGTCTGTTGTCACAAAAGGGGTGCTCCCAGCAGCGATCACGTGCGACCACCGCCCTGCGAACCCAACCAGGGGTCGTGAGAGTGGCGTTGAGCCTCAGTTTCTATTCTGAGCAGATTCGGAATCCTTCTTTTCCCCATTATTTTTATTCCTGTGAAGAAATGAAAGCTAGATGCCTGGAAAATAGACAAACTTAGGCGTCATACGATTTTCGAAAAAAATATTAAAATATGACGAGAAAAGGCGAGCATTGAGCAATGTATCCTAAGAATTGGAAATCTATTTGTAAATTCGATATGAGTTAAAAATAAATAAAAGTAAAAAAATATATGTATACATTTCTATGTATAAGAAGGAGAAAAGCGACTCACTGACTAATCCCAATATCTCCGGAACTATTAAGCTTGAAATTTGGTAGGCAGGTTCTTTTCATGGAGTAGACATCAGCTAAGAACGGATTTTGTGAAGTTCAAACCCGAAAGGGCGTTCTAGATAATTAGTTCCATTATTAAACTATTAGATGTACAGTATTGAAATTTGGTACGCAAATTCCTTTCATAGAGTAGAGATCCCCTACAAAATGATTTTTACGAAAATTGACCTCCAAGGGGCGTTGAGGGCGCTTAAGGGGCTTTATGCATAATTATTTCCATTTTTAAACTATTAGACGTAAAGTATTGAAATTTGGTAAGCATATCCCTTTCATAAGAGTAGAGATCCGCTAGAAAATGAGTTTTATGGAAATCGAATCCCAAGTGGCGCAGCGGGGACTTCAGCGGCGTTATAGATAATTATTTCCATTTTTAAACTATTAGACGTATAGTCTCTAAATGTGGTACGCAGATTCATTTCCTGGAGTAGAGGTCCGCTACAAATCAGATTTTACAAAAATAAAACTCCAAGGGGTGTGGCGGGGCTTAAGGGGCGTTATAGATGATCATTTCCGTTTTAAAATTATTTGCCGTAAAATCCTGAAATTTTTAAGCAGATTCCATTCATTAACAAAGAGGACGAACTGAGTAATAAAATCGTCCCTCTAGACCTCCCGTGAACTTAGAAGGAAATCTGTTGCACTTTCGAAGAAGTTTGCAAAATAGAAGTAAATGGAATGATTTTTCAGGACAGAGAGAAACGCTCAAAGGATTAATTAATAATTTTAAATTCAAAATAAATCACATTCTCCTTGTATGTATATATATATATATATGGGAGACAACAAAGGGTCCAAAAGTCTTTCTTCTATTTTATTTTAACATTAAACAAAAATTAATTAAAAAGGTAGATGAGTTTACAGATAAGTCTGACGATTGTTTTCAGAAGGTAACGCCTGCTCGCGCACCTCTCGCGTTCTTTTTGCGTTCCTTCTCTCTTTTCTACTCTAATCTCCAACAGTTTCAGTTTCATTTCAATGCGCCTGCGCGCGAAGACTGCGTTGCTTTTGGCTGCATGTCACAACGGCCAGCCTGACCGTACGCTGTCCGCAGCGGTATTTCCATGGAGACCAGAGGAGAATCACGAAACATACAAAAAAAAAAAAACGGAACAGACAAGGACTATACGACAATTATATAGAGATTAAACATATCAAAATTTTTGTTGAATTAGACAGTTTCTCCATCATGTGAAGGCACCTCTTCGACATCCGGAAGGTTCCACAGGAAAACATTGTGTTTCACCGGCATAAGAACATCTTTTTCAACAAGTTGATCTTTGGTTGAACGCATCGATATTTTCCTCTGTAGAGTTCTGGACGTCTGTTCGAAACGATTTCTCTTTTCCTTCGTTTCCACTGCCAGGGTTGAAAGATTCTTTGGAGCAACACAAACCGATGATAATTACTCTTCATAGGTAAAGGGTTAGGTGAGCGGGAGATAAATTCCACGGAACTCGTTTTCATGGCACCATTGGCTTTCTTACACAATACTATATCAGAACATTTTCTCTTACAATACTCAATTTTAACTTAGTAATCTTAATTTTATTACATTTATAATCCTTAATTAGAGAACTCGAATCATTCCTAGTATCAAAGTTTTTAACATATGGCAAATCATAACTACAGTTTTTTATCACATTTGAAACAGAAACATTTGGAAAGAAACACTTGAATAAGCATAAGCATGAGCACCTAAAGAGGATTCACTTTCATTCAATAAAACATCGCTCTTTGCGTGGCCTAGTTTTTATTTCAGAATATACACTGGGATGTATAATAAATTCTTCTGTCAAGGTCGGTGATATCGCCGTTCGCACACTTATACTAGGAGAATGTTGATTAAGAGAAATATTTATGGGTTTAACTTCTACCATTCGCTCTTCGCCAAAACATGAACTTAATGTTATGATCTCTTCGGAAGGTGTTTGCACTCTAATTAGTGAGGAATTTAAAACTGGGATCTGGCAACCTGAATCAATCAATGCTGTTACGGGCTGATTTTCTACAAAAATGTTTACGTATTTAAGATTTGAGCATTCATCGCTATTTTGTTTTTCGCTCTCGATTTTCAAAGTATTCACGTTTGTTTTATTATGGATGTGATCATTAGATTCTTTAGGTTTAAAACGCTTCTCACAGTCTCTTGCGCAATGAGATGAATCACCGCATATAAAGCAATTTTTTTCTCTTTCAAGATATTGGGGATAGTTCTCTTTAATCTTTTGTTTTAAAGTTTTGTGATTTGTTTTTAAAGGGGTCTTGGGTATATCCATAAGTAATAGGAGTTTCTTTTATGTGATCCGCTTCTAGATGAAATATAAATATCACACTCTTTAGCTAAATCAATAGGCCTAAACCAATCTTCTGCTTCTCGAATGCCAATATGAGTTGCAGTTTCCTTATTTAAAGTTTCATATAATTTATCAGAAAATTATAAGATCACATAGAGATTCAAAGGGAATTAACTTTTTCTTAACGAACAATAATATTGGAAGTTTTGCCGTCAATCTTGCAGCAAATTGGATGTATGTCTCGCCTGATGATTTTACAGCATTTTTAAATGAGTTTAAACACTCACGAGGGGTTAATTGGAATTCTCTGAGTACTATAGATTTTAGTTTTTCATAGTCATTTAATTCCTCTTCTTTAATATACAGTAAGACGTTATGAGCTCTTTCGCCCAGAAGATTTATTAAAATTTCAGATTTATATTCGTCATTTATTTTCTTGGTTAAAAATGCGCGTTCTAATGACTGGAAGAACAGATTAAAATTTTCAGATCTGGTGGGAACAGGAAGAGATAAAGTTTTTATACTTTTATCATATTTTCTATGTTAGTTTCGAACTGTTTTTCTTCGACTTTAGCTGCAGGATTTAAACTTAATGCTTTATTTTTAGCCAATTGTAGTTCGATTTCTTTTCTAATTTTGCTAACTGAAGTTTCGCGAGCTCAATTTTTTGTTCTGAAGTTACCTCTCTTTCATTTTGCGATACTCTCTCATCTATACAGTTTTGAATTAAAGTTTTAACGAAATCTGGATCACTTTCAAATGTACTACTGTTCTCAATTTTTAGTCTTTAGTTTAACTATAGTGTCAGTACTTTCGACAATACCGTCTAGCTCCTGAACTACTCTTATGAGATCCTCTTTAAGAGCGTTTTTATACATTTTAGAAATGGAAAGATCCTACCTTTTTTCTGGCTCCCTTGTTGCTCGCACGTACGATGTATCCAATGAAGAAAAATTTCGATTCCACTGATTTCACCTCTTCGCAGGTAATATAGTTGAAATTGTAGTTCCGGCCTCTACATAGGCGGATTATTCACACTGAGTTAGTTCCAACCTCTACACAGGCGGGATTTTTGTCGATGGTTCCAACCTCTACACAGGCGGAATATTTGTCGATGGTTCCAACCTCTACACAGGCGGAATTTTCACGCTGGATTCAAATGAAGAATGCAACCTCTACACAGGTTGAACGAAGTTTCCGAAAAATGGCGGCGCGTCTCCTCCACGGACGGCTTTTTTTTTTTTTTCACGTTCCAAATTTTGATCAAAATCGAAATTTTTTTTTTTTTCAATCGCCTCTACACAGGCGGAATTTTCATGCTGAGTTCAAACCTCTACACAGGTTGAACGAAGTTTTCGAAAAAAATGGCGGAGCGTCTCCTTCACGGACGCTGTTGTTCATTGTCCAGACTTTGGTTCAAAATCGAAAGTTTATCGATCCCTTGATCGCGGCCGAGCCCCCCATAATTTGTGGGAGACAACAAAGGGGTCCAAAAGTCTTTTCTTCTATTTTATTTTAACATTAAACAAAAATTAATTAAAAAGGTAGATGAGTTTACAGATAAGTCTGACGATTGTTTTCAGAAGGTAACGCCTGCTCGCGCACCTCTCGCGTTCTTTTTGCGTTCCTTCTCTCTTTTTCTGCTCTAATCTCCAACAGTTTCAGTTTCATTTCAATGCGCCTGCGCGCGAAGACTGCGTTGCTTTTGGCTGCATGTCACATATATATATATATATATATATATATATATATATATATATATATATATATATATATATATATTTATACATATATGCATGTGAACATTTTTCCACTAATGGTTTCATGTCATATATATATATATATATATATATATATATATATATATATATATATATATATATATATATATATATATATATATATATATATACATATAAAATTACTTAAGTATTATACCGTCGATCAATTCGTCAAATGAAGAAATATTGTGGTGACATGAAACCATTAGTGGAAAAATGTTCCCATGCATATTCAAACACATTTGGCAACGTCTTTTGAACTAGTGAAGTGAGTCGACGGCATAATACGTAAAGTACCGAATAGGTAAAATAATATCATAATAACGGTATAATTTACTAAAATAGGTAAATGCATTTCGTGTCATTAATAAACGTTTTATTAGTCAATTAATTTATTAACTTGTTATACATATTTTAAAAATTATGATAATTTAATTTTACCGTTGAAGCAATTGAATTTTGAGTGTTGCTGCACATATTTACTGTGTTGCAGCTGTATGCATTACGCCAATACTGTTCAATGCGTTTGTTACCGTGTTGTTGGAATATGTTATGTCCTAAAATAATAAGGTATTTCATATATAATACATGTAATTTGCATAAAAATATTTTTAAGTAATTTGACTATTTGATATTTAATTGTATATAAATAGATAAGAATTAAAGTTTCGCCCTTTACAGAAAATGGAAAAAATAAACAAATACACCGATGAATGGGTGCGAAAAGGAGAACTACTTAACGCGCGCGCCCGCATGCAAAAATGTTGTGAAAGAAAACTCTTAGTACATCCGAACATTTGGATTTCTTGCCCGGAATAAATCAGGAGTTTTCACTTCTATCATGGGGTCACAAGCACACAATTTTTTTTTTCTCTTGAACGGTCTATTATTACTTAATACCGTGTTATTTCATAGAATAACTATATAAAGTGTGAATTTATTTAATTATTACACTGTTTACATATATACAACCTGTGAAAACACCCATGTATTCTATGAAATAAATGAATTATACGTTTTAGCTGTTGAAATTGCATCTGATTTTTTTAAAAAATAATTCGTTTCATAACTTTATAATTCATAAAAAATCAAAGTAAAAATATTTCATTTCCGAGATGTAAACCCGAATCCTTCGAATCTATATAAAACTAGGTTTGGGGGAAAAGTTTTGATTATTTTTTTCTAATTTTAGCAAGATCTATTATAATGTGTAGTTTAATCTACGAATAATATGTGTAGTGGAAAAGAAAAGTGAGGGGAAAAAATTAAATACTGTATTAAGATTATTAATTACTTTGATATTAGTAAAAATAATTGAAAAAATCTCAGAATTTATGGATAATTTAATATTTTTTTATCCCGTTCACTGTAAAGATGCTTGCCCCTTAGAGTTTATAATGTACGCAAGAGAAAAAGAAATAGATGAGACAAGAAAATTCTGCAGAAGATAAACTAACCCCACAGAAGCATGTTTAGTCTTGTCGAGAGCCTTCTTCAACATTCAGGAATGATTATCTCGACATCCTCATTCATCATTTTTTGACGGGATAAATGACTGCTCTAAGCCAGGTCAGAAGTCGAGTGAATCTGTGATCGATGACTGGTCATATCGCAGCCTTTGTGATGTGGGTTGAACTTTTCCAAAAGACTACCGTACGTACATTCTTGGCGAACACTTTCAAAAGATGTGCTGTAGCGTGTGGAAGTTTAGTCAGCGAGTACAGATTCGGTCTGTGATCAATACTAGATTGTTCAGCTCTGAAGCGATTTAAATCTAAAGAATTCTTCTATTTATAAAAATATAGAAGGATGAACCCATTTCTGTGCAATTTTGGATACACCCAATATTTATACACACAACAAACTTTATTTCTTAATCAATAATCAAGTAATTATCTATTCATATTCTTGTATATATATAGTTTAGCAGATAAAGTAGAAATATAAGAACTGAACCCTAACTGAAGAACAGATAAAGTAGGAACTCGGTTAATTTTAGATTTGAATGCTTAAAAAAGAAGAAATTATGTTAATATAATTATAGTAATTAATGTTTTTCTATAAATAGCATTATATTCAGACATTATTCTCACTTTCTGGTATTAAACATTTGAAATACTGAGATTCAAAATTTTTATTAAAGTGAAATAGAATAAGTATTTCGACTCGAGCAATATACAGGGGGTGTCCCCGAACTTAACGATAAACGAGCAAGAGAGGAAAGGTGGGGTTATGTCTGTTCTGGAACCAACACAAAATAAATCCCCAGCACTTGAACGAATACATTTTTGAAACTGTAGAAAATGGACATCCTCCATCACATCATTAGCTATTGTTTACTCAAAAATGTGTGTACTGAGACGCTGAGAAAGGGGTTGTAATTAGAAGTAGGGTATTAAAGTAGAGGAAGAAAATAAAAGAGAGAAAATAACAAAGTACAAAATGCGCTTTTCAGAGATCCTGATTTAATTGCCATGATTGAATATAGCCCTTTTAAATCCCACATGTGTTTACAAATAAACAATTTTTAATTCCAGAAGATAATAAAAAATAAAATCCTACTAAAAAAATAAAAGTGAAGGAAAAAAATTGAATCCCGGAGTTATATTTTTTAAAAAATAATTGCTAAATATTCAAAAAAATATGAAATAATATTCGATATTATTTCATATATATATATATTTAAAATGTATATTTAAATTTAAAAAAGTGTGTTTGGGAGACATTTTTAGTAAGACAGATATTATTTATGAAAGCAGTGCACTGTTTTGTAAGCACATTTGTTATTTATGTATTGATAATTTTGAAACTACTCGTACTATCATTTTCACAACAGGAAATTTTTTATAATTTTTTTTTTTGTTCCAGGTGCGCGGGCTTTTTTAAGGTAAGTTTTATTTTACATTTCATCAATTTATTGCTAAATTATTAAATTAAACTGCACCTAATTTAAAATTATGTATATATATTGGCAGTATTTTAAATTAAAATTTATTTAAATGTAAAAAAGACCATTGTAAAAATGAAATAAAACATTTTTTATATAGCTTGTTGGAATTCTAAAAATTTAATTTAAGAACTTACGACTGTGTGTGTTGAATAAAATACATATACATGAATAAATCTAATAATCGGAGAAAAATTTTTTGTATTTTTCCACTACTTTTTCTCATTTGGTGTATTAAAATTTACCATTTTCCCTTCTAATTCAAATAATAATAATAATAATAATAATAATATTCCTAATCGTTTGGTCCTTAAAAATTTTTACAGGTGAAAACAATTCCCTCTCCGCTTTTTTTCCCTTCATATTTTTTGTTTAAGTATAACCCATTTTCTTATTGTTTGTGGGAATTCTTTTAATTTCAAAACATTCTTTTACACCAACAAGTAAAAGATTTTTTTCGATAACAACTGCTTTTATAATTCCTTACTTTATTCCATTCTGTTTTGACTTGTTCAGACTTGGATCACCTTGTAATGATCTCCAGTTATAATTACTTTGATAGATCATGTAAGGCTTCTCTAATATATGAGGGCTTTACTTTATATCATTTTTGTTCTGATCCATCTAACACATCCTATTCCTTACTTCTAATTTTTTTTTCATTCATCGTTTTAGCGAGAATATCATATTTATTGCAACCATGAATCTCAAAAAAGAACCGCACAATTATAGAGTGCACTATGACACAACATTGCATCATCCACCGGATTCGAACCAATTGATTTACAAAGATTGAATCACATAATCTTAGAATATTCTGGGTATATTTGGAATGAGAAAGAAAACGTTTTTGTCTGACCTAAGCTTTACTCGTGCGTTTTCGCATGTTGTTTCTTTTTTTAACTCAATAAAACATTGTTTTTTTCTATTCTCTTTTTCTTTTTTTGCTTCTTAAATATTCAGTAGATCGATTTTTTGTTTCAAAAATGGAATACCAACGCCTTACACGTAAACGCGTTTATCACGCCCAGAAGTCAATCTTCCCATTAGAGACCCTACCTCGAACGAGAAACGTTTTTGGTGCCTTTTGAGCCTTTGGAACGAAAGTATTTCTCTGAAAACTTTCCCCAGGGTGGCTTTAAGTTACACTAAAATAGGCATGAATAACTTTTGTACAATCTATCCGAACACATGATCATTTTCCCTGTGATGGGTATTTTAATTCTTTCAAGTGCATTGTACCGGAAGACGAATAACTTTATTAACACAAGTCGAACACTTCCAACGAGGAATTCTCACGCATATCGTTGCGAAACCACCCCCATCGTCCAGATCCCTTGTGGATGAATTCGTGTTCTGACTCCTCGCACCAGGCGATATTTTCTGGAAATAGAAACACCTTTTAGAAAGAAAATATATTCGGAATATTGCAGTGTTTACAATTTGTTTGTTTAATTCAAACTTTGGGAATTATCGTATCTGAAGTGAGAACGTTCTACAAACATCATCAATCTTTCTTTCGGCATCTTGGGTGGCCACGGTAGCCTAGTGGTCATTGTCATGGACTCGTAGCTGGAGTGTTCTGATTTCCAGCTCAAGTGCCATTAAGACCTGCCATGAAAGGGAGCTGATGCAAGTCAAATTTATCGAGGCTCAAAGTAATCCCGTTGGCGTGGTGTGGAAGTTCAAAGAAGGTGTACCAACTAAGGTGACGTCTTAGTCACTAGAAGTTTAACATTACGAGGTCCGTCTCCAATAGCTTTCGTGGTGGTTTAAAGTGTGAAGTAAATTAAAATCAAATCAAATCGAATTCGATATCTTGTAGAGCATTATTCCCGACTGGGGCTCATATGAGCTTTTAAGGGATACACAAGTAAAAAAAATGTACTTCGGGTCTCCCTAATTTGAACTAAAAGGTTTATGATAAAATGTTTTTAATAAAATAATTTAATGAGGGTAATTAAACCAACAACATTACAAATGCGTGGTTATAAGACATACTTGTATTTTCCCGAACCTTCAACGGTTAAAGAAAAATGCCTCTTCATAACTCATGCTTAGTGAAAGACTGCAGCGAAAGATACTTTGCGATAATTTTTTGGGTTAAAATGAAGTATAGGGTGCAGGTTGGTGACTTTAAAAATAGATCTCCAAATTGTCTCTTTAGGGTTACTTGATTGGCGATATTATCCGCTAAGACTCTATTGTGTTTATATATACTCGCTATTTATATAAACAAAATGAAAAAACAGTCAAATTATATATTAAGGCAGGACAGGCCGCACGCGTGAGGCACTGCGATATTGTAACAGTGTCACTCCAAGACTTATTGAAAAATTAGAGGATTTGAAAAAATAATAAATAACAATTTTTTTCTTACAATTTTATTGAAATGCGATTGTCTCGAATAGAAAAAACCTCAAAATTTATTTAAAATTATCTTAATTAAATGAAATGAAATGCGTAGGGAATAATATTCTGAGTGCACTCACGAGATTTTGGAATTTGAGGCAGCGTGTTTTAAAATATATGGGGAAAAAAGGAAGAATGAATATTGGCAATGGAATTTAACCTTTCTTGCTGATATTATGAGACGTTAAAGTAATTTTAAATTAATATTACAGAAGAAACACACACACAAATTGTATTTTTTTCATACCCTAGATAGTCATGTACCTTCTTTTGCAAAAGCGACGCATTCCACATGAATGCAGGAACTACCCACCAAAGTTGCTCTAAGCTAGCGGTACTCAACCAGCGGCCCACCTAGCTTTTAGGTGGCCCGGTCATGGTTCATTGCTCTGAGAAATTTGCTTAATTAGGAACATTGTATTAAAAATTTGGCGGAGAATTCTTTGTCAAGAAATCCAATGTATGAATTTTGCTTTTTGCTGTCGGTGTCGTACGAGTACGAATTGATATTCTTTTTCTATTTGGAACAGTTACGGTTAGTAATAAAAGACAACAGTGGAATGAGCGGAGGGGGGATGAATTTTTAACTATCTTTCATATCTTACAAGTGAAAGATTCGAAAAATAGATCATTTCAAAAGGATTCGGAGGTTGACTGTTTTGTAGCGAAAAACAAACATGGATTAATAATTGTTTGAATTGTCACGAAGGTTCTGTTTTTAAAAAATACCAATAAACACACACAAGAATATATCAATGACACTTTTCTTCGAAGACCTCTTTCAAGAGGTGATAAATATAGTCTTTCTTGAATAATCTTTGAAACAAAGTGCTTTGTCAGTGGTAATATCAGAGCGTTAACAAACAAATCCTGTGAAGTATGTTATATTATTGGTAATTACATGAAACCGTTTACTGTGAAAGAGTGTTTCTGAAATGCTTCTAATTTAGTGTTAGTGACAAAAATAAAAAAATGTAAAAAATAATAATTAAAATATATTAAAACATGAGTTATATTTTGATCAATTTTTCACACTTTAAATTTTAAATGTTATCTTGGTCTTAAAGCATTTCTCCACCCCTTCCCCCATTTACTCTCCTGTTGCGTCTCGCGTTAAGTAACTAACATACGTATGCGGCCCACGTGAAATAGTTGACATATGCATGCGGCCCAGCAGAAAAAAGGTTTAGTACCCCTGCTCTAAGCTATGATAGATTTAAAAATTTAATATCCATTTTGCAGGATTCATTTAGTGCTAGGTTGGATGATTTTCAAGATTATAAAAAAGTGTTGATCTTTTCACAAATCTTTTTTCAATTTCTCTGTATGGCGTTCATTGTTACCCACCTGAAATCTGAACCGAAATTATTGATTTACTGCATCCTACAACTCCGGAAAGGAAATAAAAGGAACTTATTTCAACTGCAAGGGATCCGAATTATATTGAATTTTGGGAATTTGATTCACACTAAGCAATTTTCCAAATTTTTGCGATTTGGCTATCGAATATTGTTGTAGGTTAGGATCAACATATGTTTGGGAACATATGTTTTCGATTATAAACATAATAAAATCAAAATACCTTTCAAAAGTAAATGATGCACGCCTAAAACAGCCTAATTTTGTTAGCATCTTCAAGAGAACTAATCATAATATAGAGGACTTTTTTAAAAAAAAAAAACTATATGTTAAAAGCCACATTAAGCAAGAACTGACTTTTTAATAATGATTAAGAGAGAAATGTGTGTTTCAAATTACTCATTTTTATTTTATGTCTGACCTAACTGATTTAGCCTATAAACAGTTTATTAACAATAAAACTGATAAGTTTGTACTCTTTTGTCCTATTTATTCTATTACTTTTAAATTTTCACTCTGTAGACTAGCATAAAAATGCGATATTAAAAATGTAAAAATCCCATGATAAGTCCGTAAGTAACATTTTTTCATCTTTTTATACATTTTTTGTTTGTTGGAAAAAGTTGGAAATGGAAAGAATAGGTATTTTTATTTATCAGATAGTGAGACACTTCTTGCAAAAAGGTTGATCACCCCTGTAGTAGCGTTTCGTTGACTTAAACTATTTATAATACTAACAGAGTCGGTATAAGCCAGAATTTTTGGCGTATTTTAAACGTGATGCTGTGTTTGGTCTTATGATTCATAAAGCCAATAGGTTAATAGTAAATAGTGTTTTTTTAGAGGTATAGAAATTTAAATTGCAATAAAACAACGATGTATAATTCGATTGACATGAATTTTTTTTATTCGAAAGATAATCTTGTGGCATTACATTTTAAATATGATTTCTGGCATATGACTGCCACGGCTGGCTCGGATGTAGTCCAATCTGGACGTCCAATTTTCGATGACTTTTTCCAACATTTGTGGCCGTATATCGACAATAACACGGCGATCTTCCAAATGGTCAAGCGTTTGTGGCTTATCCGCATAGACCAATGATTTTACATAGCCCCACAGAAAATATTCTAGCGGTGTTAAATCACAAGATCTTGGAGGCCAATTCAAATTAGGCGGTCACCCAACGTGTCTTTCAATAAATCGATTGTGGCACGAGCTGTGTGACATGTTGCGCCGTCTTGTTGGAACCACAGCTCCTGGACATTATGATTGTTCAATTCAGGAATGAAAAAGTTAGTAATCATGGCTCTATACCGATCACCATTGACTGTAACGTTGTGGCCTTCATCGTTTTTGAAGAAGGATTCCACCAGCCCATAAAGCGCACCAAACAGTCAGTTTTTCTGGATGTAACGGTGTTTCTACATACACTTGTGGATTAGCTTCACTCCAAATGCGGCAGTTTTGTTTGTTGACGTAGCCATTCAACCAGAAGTGCGCTTTATCGCTAAACAAAATTCGTTTATGAAAATCGGGAACAACGGCAATCTCGTTTTGGGCCCATTCGACGAATCTACGCCTTGCTTGATGGTCGTTTTGATGAATTGCCAAACCAAACTGAGAATAAATCACTTGACAGCTGTTAAATCTTGGAAAGTAATGCCAACTCCTATACCTGGGGAAAAAACCACTCTTTACAACTGATAGAAAGCGGCACTCAATTCAAACTAACCGCTTTCACAGATTCTCAAGAAGTCCGCCAAGAAATCACAGTTCTGTTATACTTCTATCTTATTCTCATAGTTCTCTTGACACTTCTATCGTCCCCAACTGAAATCTACGCAATCGACGGTAATCGTGGTTCAAAATTATTTAGTTGTCTTTACTAGATGGTTGGTAACAAATGTGTGCGCAGGACGCATTTAGAATTAAACTGTGACGCTGACTGCTGTGCTGTAGGGACTGGGTTCGAAGCCCGATGAAGGCAGCTCTCGTGAGACGGGAGGCCCTTGATAACTCCTCTCTCTTTAAAATTCAGTTGGATCTATACCATAATTGGGCCTATACAAAGACATACTATCATCTCTACTGCAAGGAATTCTTCCGATAATACGATAGGACAGTACCAACCCGGCTGCTATTTTCCGCATTTTATTCATTCCCAGAAGAGAAATCTATTCGTGTTAAGCGATTTTCGTTTCGTGTTAAAAATGCATGAAAATACACAGTTTTTCGGGACCTTTGTATTAATTTGTGTGAACGTCTTAAGCGTTTTTGCGTTAAGAGTATTATCCATATTTCTACCAAAAGATTAAAATCAAACATTCTCTTATATATATAATCTAAAAAAATCTATAATTTTATTGGAAATTAGTAGATATTAAAGTTACATGTTTTCTTGTATACATTATATTTCGGAATATTATTGCATAGTTTGCTTAATGGACAAAAATAAGCTAATCATTTTTCGCCAAGTTTAAAAAAACTTAGACACTCCCCTCAAGACGGTCACATGATAAATGCAATCACGTGTTCTCCAATCAATTCAAAGCTGACATTAGACTTGCACTTCCTATTCTACTAGTAAAATTTAGATCTAATTCCAGATGTGATCATTTGAAAAATATGTTTTAAAATTGCTCAAAAAGTTTTTCAAAATTTAAAATGAATTATTTTTATAGTATATATATGTACTTTTATATTAAGTGTAATCTATTCACTTATGGGAATTATTACTGTGTTGACAAATATGCATTTTTTCAGAAAAAAGAGCAAAAAACACGCGCTGGAAATACGTGGCTGCATTTATCAGGCGACTATGGCGTCACATGATTGGCCGGAAATGCATATTGTAGTTACCACGTGACTATAACATCACATGTATTTAAGATGTTTTTGTAAGTTAATTCCTACTCATACTAAAAACTGTGATAACCCCCAACCTGGGGAAACCAACTCTTCATCTACTCGACCTAGATTTGTGGGAGGGAATGATTGATGACCCAAGTTAGCCATAATAAAACCAATTTATTATTATCAATTATAATAATCAAAGACAGTCTTACTCTAGGAAGGAAATCGGGAGTGATATATCGTAACCCTAATTCTTATGTGAATAAGCGTCTGAAATCCTAACCGCTTAACTTTATCCTATGAATCTCAATCTTCCTTACTTTATTTGAACAATTAAAGCCTGTTCTATAATTACGCTTCTAAGTTCGGATCCTTACCATAAGCTCACGGTGTTCAGCCTCTCAGCTTCCTTTCCTCCTTCTTCTTCCTTTCTTTTTCTTCACGATTACTCTAAACCTCCACTATATATCTGCTAAATAATCTGAATATCAAGGTTTCTTCTTGAGAGGGTTGGCTGTGAAATAACTCGATTGGTGGCCCCAAATATTCTCCAAGAGGATTAGTGGAAAGACTCGGTAAAGCCCCGTCACTAAAGGTTTTGAGGAATAAAATTGAAAAAACAACTTTAGGATTTCTGACATTGTTAGAATTGCAATAATTATGTGTAATGTTTCAATAATGTGAGAATCTGTTCATTCTGCATATATCGGCGAGAAAACAAAATTTGGGTGTCTCTTGAAGATTGTTCTTGTTTTGCAGAGATCCATCCGGAGAGAGCGTCAGTACGCGTGCAAATCGAGAAGCAGCCACCCCTCCAACAGCTGCACCATCGACAAGATGCATCGGAACCAGTGCAGGGCCTGCAGACTGCGAAAGTGCATCGAAGTGGGCATGAACAAAGACGGTAACTTTCTTAATTGTGCTATCACTCTTTAAACACTAAGCCCTCAGCGAATTGCACTCTTTCCTCTACAAATGCGAGGACTGAGACAGTTGCACATAGCAGTACTGGGAAAGCAGGAATTTCTTCAATCGAAATGCGTCATTGAAGGAAATTTAAAGAATATTATACATTCTAATGCCACGTAATTTTTTAGTCCTCACGAAAATTGTTCATTCAAGATGCCTTTAAATTTTAGCCCGAGGTAAAATAAGCATCTAGTTTTAGTATTTATATGAAAAATATACTATAAATATTAAAAATGGCCACTGTGGTTTTCATTGGAGTTCACTTGCAACCAGTGGCACACACAAGGGGGGGCGGGTCCTGGGGGTCCGGACCCCCCAAAGGCCTTGATTTTTTTCCGATTGATTATAATTTTAAGTATATAGTACGTAAAATTTAATTAAGTATGTGTTAGTAATGATAAATTTTATTAATTAATGCTAATTATTTATTCAATAATTAGTTTTTTACTTGTTTCCCGAAAATCGACAAAATCAAAAGGAGCATGAAACAAGAATGGTGAACTTTCGAACCCGGACCCTCCACCCCCCTTGAAAAATTCCTGTGTGTGCTACTGCTTGCAACCGTGATGTTTCATCGGAACTGTGTGTTCACGTCCTGATATTTTTCACTAAATACCCGAGGTGATTCTACTTTCAATCTGTCCGAGTCTTTGTATTGTCCGAAAATGGATTTGGTGCCATCTCATTTGTCGGCTTCCTCATCTGTGTGGCTCAGAATTACGAGGATGTGCTTAGCAAACCTTTGTGTCCAGGAAAAATAGGTAGTTAGAAGTGCACAAAGCTACACAAAAATAGTTTAGTGGAATACATCGTACCAATCGTTCAAAGCGTCAAAAAAATGTACATATATGAGCCATTACATGTTTCTAGTGTAAAACCAAACACGGATTCTTAGCCCAGAGTGGAATTTCAATAACTTCTTTTTTAAAATGGGTCAGGGAAGAAAATGTGGAGGCAGAAAAAAAACCCATCGTTGCACAAAATCGACTTCAGACTTTTTGACGCCACCTCTCTAGAAGGTGACGTAACTCTACGATGAAGTCACTTCACTCTCAACTTTCTTTTAAATCCACGCCATCTTCAAAAACGTGCGCGCAAATCAAAAGCCAGTCCGAGTCATGAGACCCCCTCCATGTGTAGTACAGCAAAGAATCCAGCTTTGTAAAGATGAATGGTGAAGGGAGAGAATAGGTCTCTTTTCCAGACCCTTAAAAGGACTGGCCGCCTCGAATCTGTGCACATAACTATTTTTTATCGAGTTATTTAAACCAACGGAGCAACAGGGCTGTGCATGATAGGCCCTCCCCTCCCGTGTGAGGCTCTTCCAGGTGTGTGCGCCCTCTCTGCGGGGAGCGGGGATCGATGACAACCCCTCTGACGTAACAAAAGCATACTCGGTAGCAGAAAAACCGAAGTTGGGCAGTTCAAGAGGGGATGCCTTGTTGAGTGCATGAGATACAAGCACCTGCACTAATTGATGATTCCGTACTATCAATGGCGAATATTCTTTTTTTTTTACCTACCGCCCGACTCGATGGTTGTTATTTCGCGTGAGTGTGTCCCTGATGAGGTCCTAACTTCAAATCACATCAGGACGTATGCACACGTGCTGATGAGACATTCTGAGGCTTCGTTATTCCACTCCTGTTCTTCTATTTTGAGCGAAATGAATTGGATGTGAGGTGGAAATGTTGAAACTGGTATTCAGTTATGCTGAAAATAAAAAATTTTAGGGGCGCGGCAAATTTGAAATACTTTTTTTAGGTGCGGTAATGGTTTTGTTCTGGCAAATGTTTTTTGCTGTTTCAAATTTACGAGATTGATTTCCTATCAACTTTATACTGTTTTTAGTAGAATGGAGGTAAGTAAATAGCGGCCCCCCAAGACAGTCAGGAAACCAAATAAACAGAAAATGTTCTCTATATTTGAGCCGGCCGAGCAAATTTTTTCTTGCATGGAGATCAACAAGAGTAAGCTTAAATGCAAGGGGACTAACATTAACTTACAGGCTGTGAGGAGAAGTTCATCAAGCAATATCACTACTGATTTTTTTTTAAAAAAAAGTTAGAGAAAAGGGTATATATATATATGCCCTATACATATGCACTCCATGTGTGTGGTATATATGTCTTATATTTATATTGATTATTTTATGGAACAATTTATACCTTTTCTGAGATGCAAAGTAAGTCAATCCTTTTACAAAGGTGCGGCCCTCCAGTCCCTAATGTGGTCCTCGAGACAAAACAATTTTCCCCTCATGCTCTAGTGTGATTTTTATTATCAATCCTTTAAAACTGTTCCGAGGCAAACATAATTTTGCAGCTTCAGCATATTCGAAATCTTAGTTTATGCTAATGTTCTCTTCCCTTTTACAGCTGTTCAACACGAGAGAGGCCCACGGAATGCGACGAGACAGAGGCAAGCAGCAGCCATGCTGTTCAACAGGGAATCTTCAACATCTCCTTTCCTACCCATTCCTCACCCGGCAGAAATGGGTAGCCCGCAGTTGACTTTTTTCCACAGACCCACGGCGAATATCTTCTCTTCTCCCTGCATTCCTGCATATCCTTCTCTGCATTTGTTGCACCCGACACCACTGCTTCCCTATCCTCTCCCATATAACCTGGTAAGGCTTTCAATTCCAGTCTGTACATCAATAGCTCTTACAAACATGAAAGGCAGCCAAGTCTTTACGTTTACTTGATGCAACTAATGAATGGGAATAGATAGGCAGAATATTTATTTAAAGATGACGGCATAAAAATAAATTAACCATCACAATAGAGAGCTACCTGAAATTTTTTTTCTTCAAAATCTATCACTCGCAGCTGTAATTGAAAATTACTCATTTATTTTTCTAAATGTTGTTTTGCCTTTACCGGTTAAATTAATACTTTTGAAATCCTTATCAATCTTCAGCTGATCTTTCTGTCTTTCATCAGGTTTGCTGTCTTTACAGGAACGTCTTCCGGCTAACTAGGGTTTTCTCAGCCGTTCGGAGGAATGTCCAGGAATAACATTTGACGATTAAAACTATTCGGATCATGATGTTATTGAGGGCGAGGAGAGAACAAGACGATACTCCCTACAAAGGATGAGGCCATGAGCCTGGGTCTAATTTGCTCGTGCCTTAAAACGTTCCTGATAATCCACCACGGTGTTTTAATTCGTTTTGAGTGGGTATAACAAATTAATTCCTCAGTAGGGACGTTTTGAGGCAAAAGCGCCAACTAGACCAAGCCTAGGATCTCGGCTTCGATGGGTGGGGGAGGGCTCAATTCGTTTTCTACTTAGACTCAAGAGCATCCGTCCAAATAACTTTAATGTTATTCTCAGATATGTATTACGAAAAACTCGCCATTTCGACATATGTGCCCGACTGCATTATTAAATGATGACCGTCGTCCATATCTAGGCGTCACCCTAGGCACTATACACCCAAATTACTCATTTGGGTGCAGTGGATGGAGCCAGTTTGTGTCTTGGGTTGTCCCATTTATTTGTTACTCTTTGTACGAGTATTTGGCAACGTATGCTGTCTACTTCAAAGGTTCGTAGGTGGGGCCTACTTTTACATAAGGATTCACTGTGTCTTTGATAAAATATGTGACTGAATCGCTAGGAACTTCCTGCTAGTCAACCGTTTTCTTTCTCCGTTACCTAATGTCTCAGATACGTCTTACAATACTTGATTACACACTATACTTGAGTGCTAGTAAAAGATTGGATGTTTGAGGTAGTTGGGCCGAAAATGGTCCTCGTCCCAATATCACCCCCTCCCCCTCAGACCCAAACTACCATCCAATGATTTATTAAATTATTTTAAGTTGAATTATTGGTTGCCTTTCATAGCAAAATTAATTTCCTTCAAAGTTTGTGCTAAGAAAATGATTAAAAATTAAACAGTGCTCCGTCGAGTATTTTTATGCAAAATACGTCAACACACACAATTGAAGCTGATTTTAACTCTTTTCTGACAGCCAATTTATCTTTCTTTTTTTCTCAATTCTCTCCCAGGAATAGCGCACCTTTATGGATCCACATCGGAATCGAATCATTTGGACCTTTGGTTATTATAAAAACAATACAACTCTTTATTTACTACCCAAAATTTCTTTTCGTACTGGTATTTGTTTTTGTTATACCTTTAATTTAAATTAAAGTAACATGAGTGTGACTTCCGTTGAATGACAAATAATTTTTATTAGGATTGTAAGGTATTTCTTTTAGTAGTATGCATGCTTAATTGGAGTCATCTACCAAACGGTTTCTAAGCAATTAATTATTTTTCTGTGGTTCACTTTTTTGACAAGAGGATCTGGGACTTGTTTCAGAAGGCCATTTTACAGACGATGCTCTGCATACCACTGTTCCAGAACACACACCGCTTTGTCGCTTATACTAATAATACCATATTTCTATAGAGTCACCAAGAAATAAATTTTACATCATAAGCAACTGACTTAAGGCAAGGCAACGAGGGTGCTCACCGCTGCTCCGCGACCGAACACTCGCGTTTGGGGCGTCGCTACCGCCGTATTAGGCCCACGAGCCCCAACATATGCAAGTTAAACATCGTTAAAGGTATCCAAGAGAGGCCCTACTTAGGTCTAGCTACGCCAGTGGTTTGTTCGTAATACTTGACAGTGAACTTGGTTATTTTGAAATAAAATGCAAACCATTTTGATTACTGGCATGCCCAAAATATTGTGTCGCATGACATTGATGGCACGCCATCCTTCATCTATCCCATTCCAATAATACTTATAATTATTTCTAAAGAGCATTTTAACACGCAAAGGAAGTTTACAAAAACTAACAATTTTTTTTATTTTTCTGTTCTTAATAAATTGATGTTTTTTGTATAAAAAACAGCGATACACATTTAGAAAAACAAATTTCTAAATTCAGTTCATTAAGCTTTTGTAGAAACTCTTTGATATTTAAACTATACATGCCTATGTAAACTGTTGCCTGCTATCTTTCAGTCTCCGAAGGACACCGTTTGCGAGACGGCCGCCAGACTGTTATTCGGGAGCATCGGGTTCATCAAATCCACCAAAGAACTCACTTCTCTACCAATGCCTGACCAGGTAGGCGGAGCAACACTTCCTTTAACTCCTCCCACTTCAGCCAGATGCGTTTTTTTAATCTATAGAAGTAATTTTTTTTATAAAAGTGTCGCTGAGAAAGTACGAACGTTAACAAATTCCAAAAATTTCTTGTTCCACTTGCAAAATTTAACTAAAATTTGGTTATTTGGTAAAGATGTTCATGTATTAAAGCTCTTCAAAACGTTTTTCAAATTAAAAAAAAAATCTTATATTATATGTGCATTATTATGGGCGACAAATATCTAAATTTAAAAGAAAGTTTCTGCACTTCTAAAAAGAAAAAGCTAGAAAACTCAGGAACTCATCGCCTGGAAACACGTGATAGTATTTATCATGTGACTACGACAGTGGCGCACACAAGGAGTCCTGGGGGTCCGGACCCCCCCAAAGCCCTTGCTTTTTTTCCGATTGATTATAATTCTAAGTAAATAGTACGCAAACTTTAATTAATTACTTGTTATTAATGATTAATTTTATTAATTAATGCTAATTATTTATTCAAAAATTAGTTTTTTACTCTGTTTTATTCCCGAAAATCGACAAAATCAAAAGGAGCATGGTACAAGAATGGTGAACTTTCAACCCTGGACCCCCCCCCTCCCCCCTTGAAAAATTCCTGTGTGCGCCACTGGACTACGACGTCACATGAATTGAGTTTATTGAAATTATATTCTCGAACTCAAGCACTGTGATAAGTCATTTTCTTTAAAAACAAGAAATTGAAGCCCTTACGTGCCTGACTGCGCCCCAGGAATCTCATAAATCTGGAGATACTAACCTTGACGCACATTTCATTTGTCCTTTGGACGCTCACTAACGCACGTTCGTTCGTGTTTCGTTTCGCTTTTTAAAGTTTTTATAACTATTTTCGACGTTTATTTTTACTTTTTCTTACCAACATGGCATTGTCGTTGGATTTCAACGAAAGTGTTGCTCAATGAGACTATGAGAAACCGATGCACACGACGGTGACTCTGATACGGATTTATTTATTTGGGATGAAGAATTGAAACAAAAATGACAATACACTTTTTCAATGCCTGTGGAAAAGCTTTTGGTTCCAAAGAACCTTTTGAACAATTCCACAAACATTTGCAATTTTAACTATAATTTTTCTATTTTTTAAAATTTTTTTAACTTAGACATTTTCTAACTTGACTTTAGCAGTTCTATACAATGTCATTGTATTATGTATGTATTTGTTTCCTGTGCTGGTTACACATCTAAATAAGCCGCCATGTATCCACATGAAGTTACAATGGGATTTTGCCCTACACATAGTTTGTGTCCATTAGTGGTTATAGGGTAGGCAAGTGGTTAAATAAGGCATTTTATTGAAGTATCATGAGGTCTTACTTCCACTCCTTTAAATATTTAATTCAATCTGCTGTTCGCCATTAGATGAGTTAGAAAGTAATTTGGGAAGAGAAATACTTCGTACGCAATGAATTCATTTACACGATATTTTGTTAATAAAAACAAACATGGCGCATAAAGTTAAAGAAATAACTCAAATTCAACACATACATGTGATTAAAAACAAAGAAGTTTGTTTGTATGCCTAAAAATACATATAAAAGCTTCACTTAGTTTTGGAGATTCTTCTTAAAAGTGATAGATTGTAAAGTATAGATTAAATCTCTAAAGAATGATTAGATGTATTACCAATGCATAGAATCGAAAATTGTGCTGCTTAGAATAAAAATTTGAATTTGATAAAAAAAAAAGAGTTATACGCAATACGGATATGTTTTTTAAAAGGATACTCCCAAAATATTATACTATTATTAAAACATGTTTCTCAACAGAAAACAAAAACAAACAACAAAAAAAGTCTCAATGAATAGCTTTCTACATTTCTCATATAAGGTGAGTAATCTAAAATTAAGCATTTAAAGAATTTGTCCTTTTTTAACTAATAAGTATTAAACGATAATCTTTTTATTTTCTCGCAAAATATTAAATAAGAAAAAATCAGGATTTTTTTTAGAAATGCTTTTATGGAATAGTGAAAAAAAAAATAACCATTTAAATTGGTTTTTTCCAAAATTTTCAGTGGGAATCTACTCTATTTATGTAACAATGTCATCACCTACTCGACATAAATTTGGGATTCGAAAAATTTTACAGAAAGTTCTGCGCTATGAAAAAGCTAAAGCGAGATTTTTCCCTCTACAGATTGCATTGGTGGAAGAAGGCTGGAGAGAAATTTTCCTACTAGGTGTCGCAGAGATGAACCTCGTGCACGATCCCAGGCTCCTCGTCCTAGAAGCAGGTGAGTCCTCTTCCAACCTTATTTCCAGAATCGAATGTGCACTCTCGTTCTTGGAGGGGTTGATTGATTGATTGAATATTAACGTTGCACTGTTCAGCTACACTAGTTGTTCTTGGAGGGGGGTAGATACAAGTACAGACTTTTGTATCGTATACAGTGGCGCACACAGGAATTTTTCAAGGGGGGGTACCGGGATCGAAAGTTCACCATTCTTGTATCATGCTCCATTTGATTTTGTCGATTTTCGGGAACAAAACACAGTAAAAAACTAGCTTTTGAATAAATAATTTGCATTAATTAATAAAATTAATCATTAATAGCAATTAATTAAATTTTACGTACTATATATTTAGAATTATAATCAATCGGAAAAAAAAATCAAGGACTTTGGGGTTGAACCCAGGACCCCCCCTTGTGCGCGCCACTGATCGTATAATCACAGCCTATTTGAACTAATTTTTTGATATTTTCATGGAGTGGAACGTTTTGTTCCTTTAGCCCAGAGATGAACTAATAGTGGCCGGCCGCGTCAGAAAATCCGCTTTGAATCCAGACTTTTTCCGAGATTTCTTTCTAGATATTCATCAAGGATTCATCTCTTGTATTCCACTATTGGTGGAACAGAATTCCTTTATTGTTTTTATTTTGAAAACAAAATACCTGGGATCATCTGCTGAGTTCGGAGGATGAGGTCAGCAGCCGATTTTCAGAAAATTGAGCCAATTTGCTCCTATTATTGCTGATATGCATCTGAGGAGCTGCAGTTTACTGACTTACAGTGAGATCACAGTAGGAAAGAAATGTTATGATACTGACTTTTACAAATCTTTATCAGATGAAAAATGTGTGTACATGAAGGAATCTGCGGAAAAAATATTTTTTTTATTTATGAATCGACATGTATTTGAGTGAGCATGAAGCTCACTCCTAGCTTCAAGATTAACAAGAGTCAATCGATGGCCGACACGAACTTGCTTCACAACAAGCCATCACGCTCCTGATTTCTAAGACATTGGTCTCCTTTAACTGATTCTAAAATGAAATGTGCTTTAAATGCAATGAAATCAGCGTAAATTGAGAGAGAGAATTAAAACTGCCACTATTTTATGTATTGCTTTCTATAGGGTACCTTCTGATAGATATTCTCGGGTTCCATAATTGACTCTGGATCCATTGCCCATCCCTGCTTAAGGCCAATGAATAATTGAAAGTCGCTGGTTGCAAGTCGGGCTTCCAACTCGAAAATGTTGATTAATGCTCTGGTTTGTCCTCCTCAGGGGCTTACCTTCACTAGACACCTATCAGTGAAGGTAAGCCCCCTCCCCCTGAGCTGATCTTCTCTTTTCCCTCCCCGGGGTGTTGAAAGCTTCGAGAACGGGATGCCAACTCAAGTGTCGTCACTGCCATTTGATCGATGACAAGGTCTGTCGGCAATAGTCCTTCAGAATGCAGCTTTAACAAATAATTACACTCGGTCAAGAAATTCACCCGTGAGTTTTATTGCACTCTAGATCCCCAACCTACCATTCTCTCGGTCATTCCATCCCTACTTTTCTTCTTCGCTCGCATTTATTGATTTTTGCTTAGAATACATGTCCACTGAAGACCAGTGGTAGCCTAATGGTCAAGGTTACGAACTTGTAGCTGGTGTGTTCGAGTCTTACTGCCTCAATGAAACTAATGTTCGAAGAACTGGGCGTTAAATTTGTCTCCTCTTTGTCGTTGTGTGGCGAAAGTGAAGTTCTTCACTGAGTGAGTGAGGTAATTTCTGTGTCACAGTCTATTGTGGAATACGTATTATACGATTTTGTTTTCATTACAGGAGTTTTAAAAACTTAAAACGACTAGCCTACTTGGCAACATACGCACACACGTTACAAAGTAAACTTTACGAGAGTAGCGTTTATGATTATTCCTACAGTTTTTAACTCCTAATTCGGTTCCAACAATCATTTACTTGACTATCATCCTCATCACAAAAGAGAGTGGGTGAGCGAGTGAATGTTAACGTCGCACTGTTCAGCTACTCGAGGGACCTCGTCATTTTGAACCATGGCCAAGTGACGAAAGAGACACCCCTCTCCTAACTTCCACATCACACCAACGTTTTAGCTTCAATATATTTAACGTGCATCGGCACCCTCTACACGGCGGGTGTTCAACGGCATTAATCTCGAACTCATGATATGCCAGTCCCGACATTGACCTCTAATCTACGGTGGCCGTCCTTGCTACTTGACCATGGCTCAAAAGTACGAGGAACGTCACCATTAGCCCTGGCTTTGCTTTATACAGCGAAGTTGAAAACACTCACTCATCACTAAGAACCCACCGTGTTGATGGGTCGATGCACGTTAAATATTTCCAAGTTATAAGTGATCCTGTTGTCGGGGAGTGGAAAGTTGAAGAACAGGGAAGGTATCTTCCTCGTGACTTGACTTTAATTCAAAATAATAAAGTCCATCATCAATAGTCTTCGTGATTCAACAACGAGTGGAATCAATGAACAATCAATTTCGACAAATACAGAAGGTCATTCAAACTTTATGGAAATTATTTTGATAGTTAATTTTTATCAATAAAATAATGTATTTTTTGTAGAAATTTGCATCTCTCTGATAGTACTTTTTCTGTCATGCTAGTTTTAATCCATTGCTCTTGAGATGTTTTCAAAGTCCGTTCACAGTGTTGGATGCCGTTTTCAAAAGGCTCGTTTTAATAAATTTTGAAAGCGCTAACGTCCATTGCAGAATCGTAGGCTGATATTACACTTATTTCATCAAATGGAAATTTTATCCTGTTTCTTATTCTTTCTTTGCTAAATAAGCGGCAGTTGGCTTAAACGTGTGACTAGAGGCTTTGTCCATATAAAGATCATCTGTATCAATGTCCTTTCTATATAAGGCTGAAATTTATTTTTCAAAAATTGGTTCTAAAATATTTAGTTGATTGTAGAGTGAATTAATTTTGGCTTTACTTTGGACTTTTTTGATTTTTAATTTGTTGTTGTTAGAAAATCCTGCTACTTTCATGAATCCCTTTGGGACACTTTACTGTACACTGACGAAACCATTTCGTACGATCATTCCCGTCAGTTGAGCAATAAAAAATTGATCTTCTTTTACTACAGTCACTTAAATATACCCATGCCTCATCGAGTGTTACCCCAAATTTACATTTTTCAGCAGTTAGGCTTTTTTTACATAATTTTCTACAAGTAGCTTTTTTTTCAGCAACAAGCTTTATAAAAGGAAGGAACGAATAAAAGATTTTGAAGTTATGGTTTAAACATCTATTTTAACTAAGGTATCCGACTACGTTCGGAGAACTTTTTTTGAAAAATTGCAAAATGTAAAAATCTTGTTGCATTATAAGATTCATTTTTCTTAATAACATACAAAATTTCAGTTAAAATTAAATAACGGAACACACTTTTTAATAAATTTAAAAATTTTACAGAAATTTTAATAAAATTTTAATATTTTTTCAAACACTCCTACTTCGTAAAAAATCTACATATTTCAAAGTTTTTCATTGCAATTTACTTCTTGACCATCTTACTAGAGAATGACCTATTATATTTAAGTTTGTTAACTTGAGTCAAAAGTTATCATGAATCGAACTTACTAATATCACTTTTCGACAAATTTTTTCTGTTTCTTAATAAAAACATGAGCAATAATAATACTAATTATTATTATTTTACTAAGTCCATAGGTCATTCTCTAGAATATGCATTCAAAAACCCTTGTACAAAGTTTCACTTATGTACCTTTATTTCATTTTAAGATATCATGTTTGAAGTTATGGCATTTTACAAAAAAAAAAAAAAACAGTTTTGAGAAAAACACATTTAAAGAATTTAAAAAGACATAACTATTACAAAAATATATAATATTACCTAAAATGCTCCAGATTTATATGTTACACCTTCATGTTTTTCAGTATTAACAACTTTTCTCTTTTTAATAGCTCGAATTTTTTTTCTTTTAACTTTTGCACTGGGCAAAGAGTGTTGTTTTGAGTCCTCGATACGAGTTTGATCAATGGCTGCATAACCTCGTAAAGTGTAGGACCCAATTTTTATATCTAGGGCTTCTAATACAGACAATAGCCCTGAAAAACCTTTGTTAAAGTTTATAACAGCTATATAAGATCCCAGAGAAAATGTTTGAAGTTCTACAAATATTTCTTTTGGAACTACGTTCCACAGACATCCGTTGAATGCCTCATTTGCATTCTGAGTCTTCCCGTGAAGGCATTTCCTCAAAAGATTTTGATCACATAGCTGAAGATATGTCGGCTTAATTTTGTTAATAATATTCTTGGGAAGACCAGCATTTTTGTCGTAAAACACTTTGCCAGCAGATTGTGCTCGCTGGTAGGCACACCAGCTCTCGGAGCCCAATGGACACTGACCATGCATGGTATTGCTTTTACCGGAACAACAATGATAAAAGGCTGCAATCACAGTCCTTTGCATTTCTTCCAAATTACCAATGTTGCTCCTAATAGCAATACCATAATAATTCTGAATTTTGTCTATAAATGAGTCAGAAAGTTTGCCCTTACCTCCAAGTCCTTTTTCCTTAGTTTTTAAAATTCTCAGTTTGCTGCCCACTCTCTTTTGAATGTGCCCTATACACTCATATTTTCTTACGCTATCTATTCCATAAATATCCTTAACAGCTAAATGACTTTTTGAGTCGCCGTCACCATAAAATTCTACGTAAAATTCTACGTATTCAAGTTTCCTGGTTTCACGGGAACGCTCAAATAGTCTATATGCTCCGACAGGTTCCATGCTTCCAGCTGATCCGTGATGATTGCACGAGCATTGGTGTTTTTTTACATGTTTACTTTTTTCTGAACTCTTTGATGTGTTACAGTTTCTGCACCATTTCGACATCACTTCTAAATCCACGACTTTGCCTGTGTCAATTGAAAGAACAGCGACACAACCATTTAACGATGAATGTCCCCGTCTTTGCCATGTACCATCGACTGAAACTCCACATTCCGCAACATCTGAAGTGTTTTTCAGTTTCCTAACTTCATCAGCAGCTTCAATCATAGCATTCTTTGATACGACAGAAGCAACATTCAATAATTTTTTTTCACAAGACCTGTATGCAGCTTTTGACACTGAAGGAATGTTCAAACTGGCACACAGTTTCTTCGAAGATGAATGGCCTTTTCCAATTATTCTCATTCCCCACACAAACTACAAATTTATGTCGTTCATTTCATTTGCTTTTCTTGTACTTTGAAAAGCATACACAAACATACATTTTTTGCACTTCAAAGTCATACCTGAAGATAATCCAAAGATTGAATCTTCTGTCAACTGAAGATTCACTGACAAACAGGAGGGACAACACAAACAACTGAATACACTGCGTAGAATTTCCACATCAAAGATACGATTCCCTGACATTTTATCATCTTTAGATGGAATATTTTCAAAAGAGACAGATGTGGTCTTCAACTTCTGCTCACTTACTGTTGGTACATCCAATGGCTTGGTACGTTCTGTGTAACGATTCCCAATAAATTTTCGCTTTTGCGAACGAGATTTATTCTTGCGATTTCCCATATCAAATAATAACGAGATTATTTAACGTAGTATTAAAATACTTTAAATGTTAAATTACGTGAGAAAAATAGAAAGAATTTTAGCAAAATGATTCGAGAAAAGCCACAGCAAAAACGTAAACAAACAATACTTTCAAATGAAATCAGAATGATCGTTGCCACTTCTTCAAAACAAAATTCAATACTAAAACAATAGGGCTAAAAGATAGATCATTCTGCAAGTAAAATTATTCAATTTCAGATGAAAAGTTACATAAAAATACACAAAATACGAATACAGAATACGACTTCCGGTTTCGAAACCGCAGCTTCCGGTTGTTTTTGATGAATACGACTTGTTTTAAAAATGCTATAACTTTTTTTCTAACTATCGTACTAACAAAGCAAGAACAGTTTTAGAAAGCAAATCGTTTGAATTTTAATATTTAGCCAAAAAATAAAAATCGAATTTTTCGCCAAAATTGACGTTTTTAACGTAGTCGGATACCTTAAATCCTTATGAATGTTTTTAATTACAGTTCCGGAAGACATTAAAAGTTTCAATACAATGAATGTTTCAGTCGGTGGATTTACATTTAGGATCAGAGACTTGATTTTCTTAAAAAAGCATTTGGTGAATGGACATGGGCTCCAGAAGTAGTAGTGATACTCGTGAACACGTTCTTTCGAAAATATTTCTTTAATAAAACCAGGGGTGCCTTAAGGCATGGGTCAACTGGGCCCAGGCTCTGGGGCTCGCCACAAGAGGGGGGGCTTCATCTCATTGTCGACTAACCTTTAATGAGATAATAATTGGAATAATTTTAACTATCAAATGTTATTTTCGGTTGTATTATCTGAAAAACTGGTAATATTTCGGGCGATATGTCAACTGGCTACATGTGATGACCATGGTCCATATACGGACCTAGCCCTACCACAATCATTACTCATTCAGTCAAAAGGTAGTCGATCGAACCGGTCTTTAAAATTATAAATCATACGCATTTGTTTGTATGAGTATTTGACAACGTATGCTCTCTACTTGTATGGGTGCGGCCCACAGTTTTGAAGGGGCCCAGAACGTACTTCTGCGTTTTGAAACCAACTTATATTCTGTTTTCCATGCAGATATTCCTTCGGATTCCACTCAGACGACGAAACTAAGTCTCGCTGCTGCAACCCTGTGCTCTGTGTTGGCGCAAATCCGACAGCTGACCATGGATACTACGGAATACTATTACCTGAAACTCTTAGCTCTGTTTAAAACAAGTAAGTTGTTTTTAGATTTCATTTGATTCGGCGAAACTTTTTGGGGACCGGCTTTCTTTATCTTTGCATTTTATTTATTTTATTTGTTGTAAAACTTTCCATAGAACAATTTTTAAAAAATCAAGTTGAGAACTGTTAAAAGCAGGCATAAATAATAATTTTCGTTTTGTTTTATTTTTATAACATAACTTGAGGTGAAACTTAGTTTTATTAATTCATTTCTCCCTTTATACAAAATTTGGTTGTCTAATCATTAGCAAAAAGTTAATTTGACCCCTTCAGTAGCCCGCATAACGTACGGCTACTGAAAGGTGATCGTAACCGCTTTGCTTATATGCTGTACGGGTCCTAATATTGTCTTTCTTTGATTTGCGTGTAGTTTCAATTCTTATGGTGTAAGTGCTATTTTTTTGAAACGTTGATCTACAAAACAATGTGAAATGCTTTTCATGCGGCATTTGGGAAGGGGGTGAAGGTGAGAATGAGTATGGTTTAGTTATATACAATAAATACGAGCCTTTTTAAAAAGCATTTTAGGTTTAAAAAAATGACTGCTTAAAGGGTTAAAAAGATTTGTAAAAAATCGCTTTTTAAATTCCATGCACATGAGAAATAAGTAATTACGTATATTTGAATCAATAGACGTCCCCAAATACTGTCATTATTATTATTGTGTTTGAGCATGCGCGGGATCGGCTACCTATTATTGGCTGCATATCATGGAATTTGGTGACATTTTTTTTGTTTTGAAGGAATTGGGCGAGAGAACGTCGCACTTTAAAGTGACTCAAAGGCTATTGGCGACGGACCTCGTCATTTTGAACCAAGGTCAAGTGACACATGGGCTGACATCCTCTCCAAACGTCCTTGCCACGCCAACGGGAGGACTTGTAGCCTCGATAGATTTAACGTGTCCCTCTACGCGACGGGTCTTCAGTGGCACAAGGGCTCAAACTCCTGACCCGCCGGTTGCGAGTTCGTAATCGTGACTAATAAGTGATCGATTCGTTCTTCAATGAGCTCAATTCATGTGACGTCATAGCCCCACGATAAAAACTATCTTGTGTTTCCAGCCAATCAGTTCACGCGCTCCAGTGTTGCCAAGTTTCACCCTTTGCAGAAACTTTATCTTAAAAAGTACATATGTATACAAAATGCATTTTATTTAAAATAATAAGCATAAGAAAATAGGATTTTTTTTTTTAAATTTTAAAAAATCTTTTTGAAGAATTTTTTTTCCTAACCTTTAAACATCTTTACCCAAATATGATATTTTATCTGAGTTTTACAAATAGAACAATTAGTTTAATGTTTGTTTTGAATTGAACGGAAAACATGAATTGAGGCCATTGTTTGACGGTACCGAGAATTATGCAACTAAAATCGAATCCTTTTTTATAATTCCAGACATGTCCGAGAGATTGCAGAGTTCCGAACAAGTCACGCTTTTTCACGACTGGGCCCAGGCGGGGCTTCTGAACTACGTCAACAAAATGCACGCACGCCCTTTTCGATTCTCCACCCTGAAAACCGTGCTGACGTTCACGAGCACCGTGAGCGAGGAAAATGTGCGAGAGCTGTTCTTCAAAACTGCTGTGGCGGCCCCCTCCATGATGAACAAACTGATAGCCGACATTTACGTGAAAGATACATATCCTCCATTGACGAAAACATAGATAATCAGAAGAACTCGATAACACACACATATATAAAGTACTTCGAAATGAATACCGTTGAAAGGTGCCATAACACTCATTGTACATTTTTTTGAATTAGGATACTAGTTCAAAGGGTGAACGTCATAAATTCTTTTTTTTAATCCTCTTTTTATCTAACAACGACGGGGTTAAAGATAAATGATGTACCCTTTTATCGAAAAAAAAACCCCTCCCCGTAGACTCCCGATTATAAGGGCTAACGGTGATTATTTCTCCTCAACGACTTAAGGCCTTATCACTCGTATACGTATTTATAGCAATTTTTCTTTCAAGCAATTTCCACCCAGTCCTCATAGCAACGGTTTCGATCAACTTTTTCCTAGTAAGCTGAAAGAATTGCTCAAGATTCCAGCCTATGGGGTTCTTTGTCTCCCAACGTCATAAACAAGATGGCATCTCAGCCTTCGTCAAACGTATCGGAAATGACGTATACTATCTTAAACATAATGAAACTCCATTTCTGTTTTTGACTGTCAACAAAAGCGTGAGCGTAATAAAAGAAATAATATTGAATGTTCATTTTCCGAAGCAGGGAAACTGGAGAGTATCTTTCAATGTGAAGATAGAGTGCGGCTGAGAGACATTGGAGCATGTCATTTTGCTTACGGCAATTCTTCACCCTAACAGATGCTCGAAAAATTTCCCGAAATGGTTGTTTGAAAGACTCGAGTTGTTCGAGACATGCGTGCGTGATAAAGCCTTTGATCTAAAATGAGTACTCTTCCTTCACATCTGACATCGAAACTATAAAGAAAATTTTTTAGAAGAATTAAATCTGTAGCTACACAGTGAGCAAAACTATATTTAGAAATTAAAGCCTATTACTCAACCATTTTCTTCCAAAGAAATATATTTTTAAGTTATAAGTTTTAATTAACACTATTTAGGTTAGAGAAGGCTTCATAGGCGTTGCACTATGAAGGGTTGTGCTAGGGCTCCTGGAGATAGACCTCGTACTTTTGAACTACGCTCAAGTGAGGAGGACGATAACAAAACTGGTACTCCACTCTCCAAACTTCTATACTACGACAGCATGAGGACATCAAGCCTCTACACAATGGGTCTTGAGTGGCATAAGTGCTTGAGTTCGTGACCATGATTACCGGATACTGCGGTCATTATTAAAGATGTAGAAGAGTGCTCACACACACAATATTAGTGAAATGTGATATTAAGTATTCACACGAACAAAATGAAACGGACATTTTTGTGTAAAAAAAAAAAAATGTTGTGTTTATGCATGTGCGAAGAGTGCTGTGATATTACATAAATGTGTAAAATATTGTATTTTTTTATTACTGGATTTTAGGTTTCGAGTAGTTTGTAAAACAATTATTAGGAATTGAGTGTTTATTCTTAGCAAATTATATTTTGCATCATATTCTTCGGAAATTGCAATCATAAAATACAGATGTAATAAATTTTTTTTGTGCGTTTGTATTTAATGCTAGCAATTTCATTTGGAATTACTGAGCAATGTTTGTATGTAAATATATGTAATATAGCAAAGTGCAATTTAAGTCATTATAAAGTGTTGAGCAGGAAAAAAATAATGCTTTAAAGAGTTGGTAAAATCAGTTAGATGTTTGTAATGAGATTATAAAAAACTTATTTTTTAAAAAAAATACCTAATTATATGTTTTAAAGAATCTTTTTTCCCAGTCAAAAGATTTCAAGCTCCAGTCTGCAGATAATTTCGAATTTGTGAATGTAATGGTATTTCTACAGAATTTCTATTATCCATCTTTTTCACTCCCATTTCAGAAAATTTCTGGTTAATATTTAATAGTTCATAAGCGTGTTTCTTTTTAATGTTTAGAAATATTGATGAAAAAATACAATCACATAAGAAATTTCCTTATATCTTTTACTCTTTTGGATATACTTTAAATTAGGGGCCTCCAACCTGTGGCCCACTGAAGGCATTTTAGTGACTCCTGAATTAAATTTGAGACAATTTCAAAGAAAAAAAAACTACCTTGTCTATTTTTTGTCTTAAAAATGATATTTTATCTGTTATTCTTGATGTTTAAAACATTTCACTCATGAGTTTATATCCATTTAAGATAAATTTTCTAAAATTGAGGATTTTTCCTAAATTTTCACTGTTAAATATAAAAAAATTTGAGGCATAAAATCTCAGAAATTTTCATAAGAAAACTGGACTCTCATTTTTAACAGGTTTGCAAGGTATTTTGATTAACTTCCATTTAACTTTTTCGAAACCGATATGTACGCGAGTACACATACAAATCTATAAACACCACCTCTTCCCTTATAATCAATTGTATTCTTGTAAAACAAACCTTTTTTATGTATATATATATATATATATATATATATATATATATATATATATATATATATATATATATATATATATATATATATATATATATATATAACATTATTATTGACAGTGGTATGGCCCGCGAATAAATGTAAATGTATTGAAGTAGCCCGCTGATCGTTCTAAATTTATTAATTTGGCCCTCGAGCGGGAAAGACCCCTACTTTAAATCTTTCAAATCGATAACTAGTTTTGGTATGATAGGGAAAAAAATAGAGCTTCCAAGATTAACACATATGTTTAAAGATTTCAAAACAGAAGAGAGAGAGAGAGAGCTAGACTGGAGCCTTTAAAAATGTCTTATTTTACGTATTCAATTGTTTACGTTGAAGATCAAAATATGATTTTTTTTTCAAAACTGACATTGTTTGCAATTGTCGTGTCATTGTGTAGTGAAAGCCTTTTTGTATGTTGTAACACGTCTATGTATGATTGAAATGAAATAAAATTTTATAAGAAATTGATCAATAGTTTGTGTCATAGTTCAATGGTAGTAATTCTTTGGTTTAATCATAATTCAGGAAATTAATTATTATTCAAGAGCTGAAACGTGAGTTATATGTTAACGAATTTCGTGATTTTAAAACCCGAGGTCATCAAACGAGGACGACACTTGAGAAGTTAACTTGTCAACAAATATTTTTTTTACACAAAATGTTTTAAATTATTCGAAGGATGTTTTGTTCCAATGGAATCTGTTTTGTTTTTCAGTTTGAGTTCATTTTCAGATGATCTCGAAGAAGTATCTTTCTCCCTGCCAGATTAACACCAAAGTAGCGAAATACAAAAATCGTATCAATGAGTATTAATGTATCCTACTACTTGCGATAGGGGCGTACCTACCGCCGTATCAGTGATATGGGGGCACCAACAAGTGTAACTATAGTATCACTAACAGGGCTTTCATTTCTAAAGGGCCCGAATTATTTTTGATACGAGGCCCATTCAGAACTATTTACGACAGTGACTTGCGACACACACACACACTTTTATTTTAAAAAATAAATGTGTGGAGATTATTTTGTGGTTTTTAGATCTATTTTGTTCATTTTGAGAAAAAAAGGCAAAAATTAAGAGAAAAATAAATTATTACTACTAAAATGGAAAAAAAAAAAATGGTAAAAAATTACATAAACGGGGCTCGCTCTGTACAAATATTTTATGAACAAATTCACAATTTTTCAAATTTGATGTGTAACTTTGTTACACATGTTTAGAATGACCTTCAGGATAACAGATATTTTAATTTTTACAAAAACTAGAGCACTTTATTTCAGTTATTATATAAAATGGCTTAAAAAACAGTGATTATATTTACATAAAGGACTAACTTTTGTAATAAAACAGTGACTGAAGGTTAAAACACTTCTACTGTAAAACAGAATACATGCACAAAATTTCAGCAAGTTATTTGACAAACTTTTAGACAAATCGCTGTCCCCGTCCGAACTTTTCGAAAAAAAAAACACATTTCGAGTAAAACGCATTTTAAAGTGTGACGTCTTATGTAAAGTTATGGCATCTGCTTTTACTAAAACACTTGTAGTCTTTGTTCTAGTGAACGAAAAATAAAAAACTTGGTATTTTTATAGAGCTAATAAGATGGCTTGTAAAATAAAATCATAAACATTCTTTGTCATTTTTTTAAAAAAATCATGATTTTAGGGTAGTCGGATACCTTGAGGAAAGAAAACGGCGCTAAATCCAAATGAACCACTCTTAACAGATATCAGAAAGCCCTGACACATACTTATAATTAGTATAAACCAGAATTTCGCGTAGTGTTTTACGTGTGTTTGGTACCTGTAACTCATAAGTAAGAGGAAATACTTGTCATTTCAGGCTTCTATTTTAAACCTCGAAATTCATAGGTCCATAGAAATTGCATGTAATAGAAAAAAATTCTTATAAAAATTATTGAAAAGCATTTGTGAGATATTTTAATTTTTTTCCATGTTTGATCATATCGAATTTCTTAAACTGTTTGAAGTTTTATTTTTAATCAGGATACAAGAGAATACATGAGCGATTGTTTCGTATGATAAATATAATCAGGAAACCAAGTTATTCGATGTAAAATATCCAGATAATGCCATTCAGAAAGAATTTATAAAGTACTTTTTTTGTTTGTCGTAGTCAACGTCCCTGATTTTCTGTTTCTGCCCCTCACAAAGTCCACCCATCATCACAGTCAAAGATCTTAATTTTGAAACATTTTCAGGTGAGCATCTGACCCAACTCTCCAAACTCTTACTTTCAACCAACTCTAGGGCTTTGACAGATTTCACTTACCTCAATACGTCGAATTAATGACTTCACTTACGAGTTCGATGCAAATTAATTTCGTGCTCGAGTCAAATGAGGAGTTTGTTCGCGGCTCTATGGATTGACCACAATAGATGAGTGGTCATTATTAAGAACTCGCGGGATCGAGGGGTTGATGCAATTTTTCACGGTAGCATGGTATGGAAGTTCGGAGAGTTCAGTGGGATGTCGTCCTCGTCACCAGGACGAGGTCTTTCGATGCTTTCTAGCGTGATTGTCAAAATAGAGAAAATTAAATCTAAGCAAATTCTGGCTCTATCCACTTCTAAATTTGCGGTGCCATCCTCGTTACTTGACTGGGATGCAAAATGACAAGCATCGTTGCCTTCGGATGGTACTATGTGCGATATTAATAAAGAGTTCGGTTTCCAGCTCAATTGACAAACTCGTCATCTAACAGTAGATTCAAATAATCGTGGAGTGAGTGAGTGAATATTAACATCGCGCATTTCAGCTACACGAGGGCTTTTGGCGACGTAATTTTGAACCAAGTGACGTGGACGACACCTGAGCTGGCACTCCCCTCTCCTAACTACCACACCACACCAACGGTAGGACATTTGAGCTCTCGACAGATTTAACGTGCATCACTGCCCTACACTGCGGGTCCTTATTGGTACTGGGCTCGAACTCATGACATGCCTGCCTTGATCCGATACCTTGACCACTGGTCTACCGCAGCCTTCCAAATGATCGTGGAAATTGTATGCGATTATCGGACTTTTGCATCGAGTGGAAAGCAGGAAGTGTTTGTTACAGCAACTAGGACAGTAAAATGGTCTCAGTATCGTAAATATTTTATCTTTGTGGACTTGATTTGAAGAACAAAGTGATTTCCTTTTCAATTCAAATGATCATCAGTTCCATATTTTACAAAGCAATAAACGATGCACTGTGTTCAAGTAACAACATCCCATTTTGCTTCATTGAATGGATGAGGTAGGATTACTTTATTACTTCCGAAGCTTATTTTCTTAACTACTACAGATACTCTACTAAGAAATAAGATTTGTTTCAAACACGTAAAAGTGCAACATTTGAAAATTTGAGAGCGACTGTGCTCTTGCTACTGGGGATTTTATGTATGTTTTGTGATTGATTCTACAGAATAACGATGGAGACTCAGAAAATACTAACTCATTCCTACTTTTGAAAGACCGTGTAACAATATGCCAAAAAGTGTTTTGGCCTTTGTATGAAGTAAAATTCTAAACAGTTATTTAAATGAATGCTAATTAGTAATATTTAAGCAAAAGGTTAAATAAAAAAAGCTATTTGCTTTTCGTAGATCGTTTTCTTAAAAAGATATTCAATCATTCATTAATATTTTATGAAATTTTATGTATTTGTATAGTTTAAGGAATTTATCATGTTTCATAACTTGAAATACATAATATTACAAATAAATAGACAGGTTATTAATACTGAAATATTTTTTTCCAACTTGCTAAAAATGCTTCGGGCTAGATTATACTCTACTAAATGAAGTAAAGATAAGAGAGATAGATTATATGTTTAAAGTTACTACTCACACACACACACAACTTTTCTTCGATATATATATATATATATATATATATATATATATATATATATATATATATATATATATATATATATATATATATATAGTCTAATTCTCTATAAACGAGAGAAACATCCATCTATCACATTCGAAAAACACATAGACAGTAGTAAAAACACACAATGAAGGACGCATGAGTAATCGAAATTAAAAATTGGATGCTGCAGTATTATAACTGAGTTAGGACAACTAATATACAAAACAATTTATATAAAAGTGGGGTTGAACATGTTTTTTGGTCAGCCAACCTTCCCCCTTTATGTAAATAATACTGAGCAAAAACCTATTGAAAGTAATGGATAGGATTATCTAAATCCATTACAAGATACCTAAAAATTGCACTTAAAAAGGCAGAGCCCACGCTAAATCTGAATGCAATAAATAAGTTATTGCCAGTTTTGCGAATATCCACTTTAAGGGAGGGGGTTATGAGAGCTTTAAAAGATCATTTTAGCAATTCAAGAAGGGAGAGGGTTATTCAAATGCTTTCAATGCAATCGAACACTTAATGCTTGGACTTAGGCATCAATACTTTATAAGCAGTATATTTTGTGACAGTGTATACAGAATTACAAAGTACCCAGCGAAGCGGGTGGGTAATGGATAAAATACTTTTACAAAAAGAAGCAAATTCTAACGAGGACATGAGCATCGAAATAAATTTCAAAATATTTTGAAGCGCAACTCAGAATTGGAAGTGGAAAAGGGTGATTTCGTAGTTATTTGTTTTGATACATGGCTAATACTAACGACTCAATATTGGCTCTCCATGCATCTATATCAGACAGATCATATTTTTCACAAACATGTCCGAAACGCTATCTTTATTTACCTTTGTCCGAAAAAGTTTATTTTTCCAGTCATATCTGGAAGCAAAACATTGGAAAGCATCCCGGGAAAAAAAGTACATAACCCTTAAAGAAAACAAATAACACAACAAGCACTAAGTTTATTTTTGGAATTTTTTTTCTTTTTGTTCCCCTTTGTTAGGTTGACGTCGTCTTTCACAGTCCGACTGTCAATTGTATTGTCCCGACTTCCCATTTTGAAGTCGGACGGACCCTGTATGGCTTCCAGCAAATCAGAAACCATATGCAGCGCCCATCACATTACTCCCCCCTTTCAATGCCAACCCCTAGAAGGGACAACTCGCTTCAAAAAGCCGAATATTATATACTCCCCTTTCACTGTGCCTGGGAGTAAATACTGGTTGTATGCGCATGTCCTGGCTAGTTCTCGACATCGGAAGAGGAACAAAAAAATTTTTTGTTATTAAGAACAGAATATATTTCACTGAGATGGGATCAGAGATTTAAAAGCAAATAATGAGAAAACATTGTGGAAGGTGGTAGTAACAAATTAAGAACATCGATTATGGCAACAAAAAAAAACTTCACTATTTAAAAATTTAAAGTATAAAGTAGAGTGTTTGTGTGTATGAATATATTTGGGTCACACATTTGTATGTGTGCTTTTACCAGTGACGACGCTGATTTTAAAAAATCCAATACAGAAATTTTTTTTTAAAAAAAATTACTTGTTTAATGTTTTTATTCGATTGAGAACAAAATACATTTTTTCTTCAATTTGACTTTAATTTTTCAAAAATATAAGAAATGAACTGAAAAGAGAAAGTTAATTATTTATAATTCTACGGGTGTAGAGCAGGGGGACTCAACCTTTTTTTCGCCGGTCCTCATACAGGTGACGACTAAGGAAGGAGGGGACGTTATAAGAAAGAGGTAAAGGGCATTTAAAATGCGGAAGATTGATCAAAATGTTAAAACTCATATCTTCGAATTTTATTTTAAAACTATATTAAACTCTATCGAACTCAATTCGCAAAAAGTAGATTCACACATTTTTTACCCAGCAATGGTTAAATTTCGATTTCCTTTCATCGAAGATCCCAAACCCCTTGTTTGCATTATACTGTCATAAAAAGAACTGCCATTTAATTTGATTTTTTTTTGACAAAGCCTCCCTTATTTTCATTTCAGATATAACTTTATCAAGTGCTGGACGATAGGGATGAGTTTTTACTGCATTCCGGTCTGAAATCTGTATTATTTGTTTGAAATTAGTTGACTTGTGCTTGTGTACTTTTGTGTCAAATTTATTCAGATGGTTTTTGATTTTACTACAAAAATATTTGAACCAAATAACCTAATTTATCAAATAATACATCGGAAGCATTTAAGAAACACTCTAACGATCTCTGTATCAATTCATATGTTTGTTCTTAGCAATTTCATATGTTTATCAGTATACGCGTAATGTAACACATTTTATAAGATGCTTTTGTTAACTCTGCATTTTGTGATATTGCAACAGCTTCAAAATATTTTATCGTTGGTAGATTTTTTTTTTGAGAAAGCCAATTTATATCTCGTCTCAAGAAAAAGAGTGATTGAAAGATTTGTACAGTGATGAGCAAGATTTTCAAATATAACATTTTCGTGACAAATCAAACAAGTTAGGGATCCATGCTTGCTCTTCTTTAAAATGATCAAGATTCCAATCGTCTTGACTTCTAGATTGCGAATGTTTCTATACAGCGAACTTTTTCCTGGAACATTTCACGATTTTCTTTGTAAAGTAACCTCTCTGTAGCGAAGCGCATTTTCTACGCAATGAATTTTTTTCTTTTGTGATTCAATTTTTGTTCTCTCTTTTTTTAAAAGTGTTTCTGTGAAAAAATGTCAAGTTATTCTCCCTTTAACACATTTTATGGTGGTCATAAATCTTGAATTGGTTTTATTAGATCCTAACTCACCGAGAGCAGTACAGTTCTGGACGTTTCATCCAAGAAGTGCAACCTGTAACCCCCATCACCCAGTGCACTAGAAGCATCTTCGATATCCTCTTTCACCCTCAGTGAAGTAGTCCCGTGTCCCTGTGTTCTAGTAATAATGTATATTTAATATGTGTATGTTTAATGTGTGTCTAATAATACTCGTATTACTTAATATTACTCGTATGATTTAAATTAGAAAATGTCCTTAAAATTAATTAATATTAGTATAAAATTATTTTCTTAATATTGAAAATATAGTGGATACTTGGAGATTCTTTTTTTCTAGTTTTTCTTGCAGTTTTTCTTTCTTTCTTTCTTTTTTGATGGCTAAGATACATAAAATAAACATATATTAATTTTAAAAAAATGTGTAAACAATTACTTTTTAATATATAGTGTTTATGAATTTAAATTTTTTTTCTGTGGTTTATAAAGAATATTAAAAGATGAAGCTCTATATAACGAATATTTCATACAACGAACTTTTTTCCGGGATTTAGCAACTTTGTTATATAAAGGTCCGACTGTAAATTCTTTCGATATGTTTCGCTTGGAAGACGCGAGAGTTAATTAAAAATTAGTTCCATGCATAAAATGGTCGCCACTCCACTGTTATTTGTTATCATAACCGTTACAATTACAAAAAGTTATCTCGCAGTTCCGTGCCAGCACGACGTGGAAACTATTGACTTGATTGCTTGCTTGGTAGAATTTCCCGCCAAATTTTTAATGCGTTCTTAAATTATAGAATTTGTAAGTGCTGTGGGCCATTGAGAAAGGTGTGGTGGGTTACATGCGGCCCGCTGGTTGAGTATCGCTGGAGTAGAGACTTGTTCTTAATTTCGCTTTCTCTGCCGTGATCTGTTTTTGGAGTCGAATGAGTTGATAATGGCGGGAACTACACAACGTGATGAGTTTGTTTTATTTTTAAATTTTTTTTTGTTTTTCTTTTCGCAAAATCTTTAGGGTAACACTGAAGAACGGCTGACGATTTCCATTTCAGATCCATTAATCCAGACTTTTTTAAGTTATAGAAAAAGTTTTAGTGAGATTTTTGCACTTCGATTTTGGTATAACTGATCGTTGAAGTCCTTTTTACTTCTATCTATGGGCAAGGATTCACTTCTAAATCCTACATTTGATTCACAGGTGGCAAGAAAAAACGATTTCTGTTCATTAACCTTCGTACAAAGTTCAGCCGAGGGATCAGTTAATCGATTTCCAAAAAATTGATTTTTTAAATCGATATGTAGCACTGAATCGATATTCGATTTTTTTTCTGCTTTGGTAAAAACCATACAATGAGTCGAATGTACTTTCTTTAAAACCTGTATTATTACGGCGGTTAAAGGGTTAATCACTCAAAAACTCGCGAGATGCCAGTGGGATTAGTTTCCTTTGCCTCTCTTAAACAAATAATAAAAAACAAGTTGCGCTTGTAATCTTGTATTTATTGATATTGCGTCATTTATTTATGCCTTGATTGACTGACTGTCGTAATATACTGTGATTAGCAAAATAAAAATTTATTTTTATGTAGTGTTTATTATGGAATAATAAGTAATTGAGGGTTATTTTTTACTTGGATGCTATTATTTTGAGTTGGTTCCGTTATTTGCTATTACTAAATCTAATCTTGTATGTAAGTCATTGAAATTAATTTGCCTGCGTAGGAGCATTGAAATAACTCTGTAGAATTCTCATAAGAATACTGATGTGAAACACTGATAAGAGATGGTTTATTATGGTATCGTTCTTGTTTTTCATGTCATGCAGTGCTTCTCAAACTTTCAGTATTGGCAACCATAATTTTCCTCGCGACCCCCTCCCTACGATACCAATGGATTGAATTCAATAAAACTATACTTCGATGCTACAACTACAACACGACTTTCACCTCTAAAGCGCCACCGACGTATATAAACGTCTCGCTCAGCCAAAGCGTTACTTTTCCGGACGTACATATACGTCTTTACGAAGTACGACCTTTTCTGTGCACTACTGTCCATACAATTATTCCGAAGGCCTTGGATGCAATAAAAGGACCTGGACAGAGTGTTTTCGAAGGATTTATTTATTTCAGACAATTTTTGCCTTTCCTTCCCGTCCGCCAATGCATCCCATACGCACGCCTACGTGGAAAACGGTGACATTGGGGGATGAATCACGAAACTTTGAATCGGCACTTAAGGGATCCCTTCTAAATCATCGAGAGAAGACTGGGGTAATTACTAAACTCGTTCTTAACTTAGTATTGTTAAATTAATCTTAAAACGCATCGTGCAGTGCAGATACATTTGTAAGCGTTCTATATCAGTGTGTTCTATTTTTTATTATATCAGAATGTAGTTTGTTTGTTTACTTTCAGTAAATCAGTAATTTTTTTAAATAATCTTAAATTTCTCTCTGACTTTTCTATAGGTTCGCGCCCCCCTCGTAAAGTTATCACGCCCCCTAAGGGGGGGCGCCCCACAGTTTGAGAAACGCTGATGTAATGGATTTACATTTACATTCTAAATGCAGACTTGAAAAAAAAATCGAATTTTTAGAAATCGATCTTTAAGACCTCAATTTTTATTTATTTATTTTTTTTTTTGTGTGAATCGAGTTAACAGGTTACGATTCTAATCGATTTCAAAATCGATCTTTTTCGGAAAGAATTGCAATCCCTAGTTCCAAAAAATTGACATTCTACTACTAATTACACAAGTCAGCAAAAAAAAAAAAAAAACTTTTTAAAAAATTGTTTTGATTTTATTAACTGATCTTTATTTAGTTATTTGCGCTGATTTCAAAAATGACATGGGTTTTTTCTATCACGTAAGGCTTGCCTACAAAATAAAGGTAAAATATTTGAAAAAAGTACAATAAACGAAAATTTTGGATTTGTTTTTATTATTTTAACATAAACTAAAAGAAAGAAAAACAAAGATAAATAGCTTAAATAAGAATAATAGTGATACACATGTGTTGAAAATGCTATTAAGTCTTTGTAAAAACGTTTTCTTTTCCCATCGAAGCTTCTTTTAGTACTTTTTCGGCTGTGTTCTTGTGAATTTTCCCGTTTTAACATCCAGCAGTAGTCAGCCATCATGTTGACATTCCAAAGACCTTGGTATCTGCGCTCCATTTCTTTTATATCCTGATGGAAACGTTCTCCTTGTTCCTCACTTACAGCCCCAAGATTTTCTGGAAAGTAGTCTAAATGTGAGTGGAGGAAATGGACTTGGACACTCATGTTGCAGCCCAATATTTTGTAGTTTTGTAACAATTCAGCAACCAAAGCTTTGTAGTTTGGATCTTTTTTTTGTTTCCAAGAAAGCCTGTTGCAACAAATTTAAATGAATTCCAGGCATTTTTTTCTTTCATTTCCATTTTAGTGACAAAAGTTTCATCTTTTCAAAGTTTTCTTATGTCAGGCCCAACAAAGATACCCTCTTTCAGCTTAGCATCGGATAGACCAGGAAACTGTTCACAAAGATACTTGAAACACTCTCCTTCTTTGTGTAATGCTTTCACAAACTGTTTCATTAGCCCCAATTTTATATGAAGTGGTGGAAACAAGATCTTCTTAGGATCTACTAAGCTTTGTCTTTCAACATTTTTAACTCCAGGAATAAGAGCCTTTCTGATTGGCCACGTCTGCTTTACGCAGTGTTGTTTCCTGTCAAGGCTATCCCATTCACAGAGGAAACATGGAAACTTTGTGTAACCACTTTGTTGACCTAGTAACATAGAAATAACTTTCAAATCACCACAAATGGTCCATTTATGGTCCGAGTAGCTGAGCTTATTAAGAATAAACTCAAGATTTTCGTAGCATTCTTTCAAATGGACTGAGTGTCCAACAGGCACAGAAGCATATCGGTTACCATTGTGAAGAAGTACAGCTTTCAAACTCCTTTTTGACGAATCGATAAAAAGTCTCCATTCCTCTGGTTCATACATAATTTTGAACATGTCCAAAATTGCTTGTACATTGTTGCAGAAAAGTAGGTCCCCCTCTTGCGTAAAAAAAGGGACAAATTCCTTTTCTCTAAATCGATACCACGAAAATGAAACACCACCGGAGTTTAACAAATGTCTTTCTTTAAGTCTAACACTTCCGCTGTGTCCTTTGGGAGGCCCAGATCTGATTGAGAGAAAAGTTCAGGGTCATGTGTACCTGGATCGTAGCCATCATCACTGTCGCTGCTAATAGGTGATATTTGGTCTAAAATATTGTCCAGGGTATCCGGAGGTGAAGGAATAGACAAGTCAGGTGCATGAGGTACAGGACGAATAACCGAACGTATGATGGTTGGGTATGAAATGTCCTTCCTGTTTTTTAAATTGAAACCTTGCACTGAACAAGAACTAAAATAACAGTCATCACTGTGATTTTCAGGCTCTCTCCAAATCATGGGTACTGCAAAACGAAATGAGTTCTTCTTACCATGAAACCATTGTCTCAGTTCTTCAACACACACAGAACACACTACATGGGGCACCCAAGATTTATCTTGGACCCTTAATTTAATACCAAAGTATGCAAAATACACCTTCTGAACAAAATTAGAAATGTTTCTTTGTTGCTTCTTGACGGTATAAGACCCGCAAATATAACAGAAACAGTTAGGAGAGTTAACACATCCTCTAGTAGCCATTTCTTTAAAATACCGTAGCACAAAACTGTTTGATGTTTGCACCACAGTGGCTAGCTCCACACCGAGTCACTGACTGCAACGAAGGTCACGGCGCTCGACGCCTAGCAGCCAGTAGGATTGGTGAGAGGGCAGACAGAATGAGACATATCTCGTTCCGGTAGGAACTGGTATTCCGAGTTTAGATTCATTGTCATAGCAAATAAATAGGATAAAACTGTGTTTGTAAATAACATACATTGTTTAGTAACCTATTCACCATAAAAGATCCATAATTCAGACTAAATTCACCAATTATATAGGCTTTAATATTGAAAAATCGTACGTATACTGGACCTGAAACCCCCTGAAAATAAGAAAATTTCTGATGAAATTTCTGATTTATTGAAGGGTGATGGAATTTTTTTACTGTTTTTCCGTTATCAACACAAAAAATTCAGTTAAACCCACTAGTTAAATATACAACAATTTTTTCATCGCAGACCTGTGTTATTAGATCAATAACATAGATCCTCGGTGGGAAAACATATCTTTGCAATGAACATCTCTTTTTTTATATTAGTAGAGGGTTTCTAAGAATGTATAGCATATGGATACTTATGCAGCGCAAGAGGTATACAACTAAGTGAAAGGTCAACAGAAATCTGTTTGAATAACGCATTGAAAGCAGTAGAAACATAGCGCTATTTTGTTAGTTAACATCCTCTAGCAGAGTGGATATCAACACAGAGTTTTACTCATTTTGGAATTCACCTATATAATTTCGAGGTAACACAAATCAATTAATTGCCAAGGGGGGGGGAGACAATTATTTTTCAATAAGTTACGCAATTGTGTTGATTCTATTATAAATTATTTCTCTTTAAATCATTTACAATTATGAGAAAAAGTGATATTTAATCACAATGCGAAAATGAAAAATAATTTTTCTTTCTTTTAACAACTGTTTTCTTACTTACCACCGTATTCACCGTTACCTTGTGAATGAGTGGAAATAAGCGTCACACTATTCAGCTACTCCAGGGCTTTTGGCAACTGACCTCGTCATTTAAAACCATGGTCAAGTGAGAAGGTGACAAGTGACCTGAGCTAGCACCCCCTCTCCTAAATTCAACACCACACCAACGGGAGATGTTTGAACTTCGACAGATTTAGCGACTTCAGTGGTACTAGGTTCGAAGCTCGAACTCAAGACGCACCGGCCACGAGTCCGTTACCTTGACCACCGGCCTACCATGGTCACTTACCGTTCATCGGACTGGCCTAAGGAGGAAAGCGGATTTCGTCTACCCCTCCCGAATGAAAAAAGTAAACAAAGCAGTCGGTGAAATTCAATTAATAACGGGAAGTCGCAGTTGAGTAACCGGAGTTAAGAAAAAACAGTATGGAAAGGAAAGCCAACGGTTTGCTGAGCTTCTTGATTCGGACCAGTTAGCGATGAATGCAGCTGTTGATGGGCCGTGATAGCCAAGGGTTGATGAACGGGAAGGCATGGTTTCGAGCATTTCTCAAGGAGGGTGTCTAGGGTCGAAAGTCCGCCATTTTGGTATTATGCCCAACATATTTTTTTGATTGTGTCGATTTTCCGGGAAAAAACTAATTATTGAATAAATAATTAGCATTAATTAATAAAATTAATTATTAATAACAAATAAGTAATTAAATTTTACGTAATATATACATAGGATTATAGCCAATCGAAAAAAAATAAAGGGCTATTGGGGGTGTCCGGACCCCTAGGACACCCCCCTTGTGTGCACCCCTGGTTTCGAGTCTTAATACCTGCCGTGTAGAGCAGGCATGTCAAACACGCGGCCCGCCGATGCATAAGTTGCGGCCCACCATGACTTTTTAAAAAAATACCTAAATATCGAGCTTTTAAAGTTTTTTTCATTTTAAAACTTATTTGAGGAGAACTTTTTAAAAAATTTACAACATAATTACTTGTTACTTATTCTTATTTTAAAAGAAATAGAGAGCAACACTTCTTAGTGGACTGAATAAACTACATTTCTCACATAATATAATGCGGTTGCACTAAAAGTTCAAGAGATTAACACCACGTTACACAAGTCATTCTCCCTCTTTTAAACCGTTCTCCTAACCTTAGTCCCCTTTTGGTCAGTGACCTCGCACTTTCTGTGGGGACTGTCCATGAAAGGCCCCTCTGGAATTGGAGAGTATTATGACAGTATTAACATCTTTATGACTTAACAGATAGCATCATAATTTATCGTGTGCGTGATTTGTATTTCTCTTTCTCCGTCTTTATAGATTGTTCAATCAGCGAGAAACTAAGAGCTTTGTCAGTTGCAGTCTCAAGACGAAATACAAGATAAAGGCTCAGATGAAAGTGGATTTTGCTAAAAGTGGATTTAATCTAAAAAATTATTTAGTAATAAAAAAAAACCAAACTTCAACTACAATTAGTAAAAAAAAAATCAATTGAAGAGGAACGTTGCATTTTTTAAGAAAGATGGGAACTGCAATATTTTTGTGACCAAAACAAGAGCAAAATATTATGCCCGATTTGCAAAAACTCTATTTCCGTTTCTAAGGAGTGTAATCTTAAAAGGCACTATGGTACAAATCATAAAACAAGTATGACCAATACATTTCAAAATTTCGTGAAGAAAAATTGGCAGATTTCAACTCTTCAAAAACAACAAAATGTATTCACTAAATTTTCTGAAGACAATGCAGCTGCTGTAAAAATTAGTTATGTTATCCCATTTAATAGCAAGCAGATAGAAGCCATTTAATGAAGGTGATTTTATTAGTGAAAGCTTAATTAAAGCGTTGGAAGTATTATGTCCAGCACACACAAATAAAAAAATTCAAAGTGTTAGTTTAAGCCGTGAAACACTGTAGCTAGCCCAGTTGATGAAACAGCTGAGAATTTGAGAGATCAGCATTATTCAACAATATCAACATGTCAAGCCTACTTGATTGCCATTGATGAAAGTACAGATATTCGAAATATCGCTCAGCTGGCCATTTCTATTTGCGGATGCGATGTTAATTTAAAAATAAATGAAGAACTTTTGGAAGTCATTCCTATGCATAATGCACTGGAGCTGATATTTTTTATGTACTTATGGAATTTGTAAAAAAAGTATAAGTTACCATTGGATAAGTTGGTTTGTCTTGCAACTGATGGAGCACCTACCATGACCGGTATTACCAAAGGAGTTGTTGCCAGTTTAAAAGAAACATGCAAACAACACGGAAACACAATTTTGAACATTTTCATTACATTATTCACCAAGTACTGTGCTCTGAAGTTTTAAATTCAAACATGTTGTAAAAATTGTCACAAAAATCGCAAGTTATATTCGAGCACATAGACTTAATCATCGTCAATTCCCTTCATTTCTGGAACATAGGAAGTGAATTTACCAATCTTTCGTACCATACAGAAGTGTGATGACTTTCAAGTCATAACGCGCATTAAAACGCGATTTTTCAAACTGCTGGACGAAATCATAATTTTCTTAGAAGCAAAAAAATAAGAATGCGCAGAATTAAAAAATGACTAAAGGACCTTGCCTTCTCAGTTGATATCGTAAGTCACCGTCATCAACTAAATCTTAAGCTTCAAGGCAAAAATAATCTTGTTACAACACTATTTGGTTTCATTAACACTTTTAAACAAAAAATATTTCTTTGGCGAAAACAAATAGAAAAAGGAAACCTATCTCACTTTGAAAGCTATTTTAAAAACTTATCTATTCATTAAATCCCCTAAATTAAAATTTACAGAGTATACTCACCAAATTAAATTGCTAGAAATAGAATTCAATCGAAGAATTTCTGATTTTAAAACATGTGAATTACAATTTCGTCTTTTTACTTCACCTCTATCTATCGACATCGAACTTATTGATGAAAATTTATAAAAATGGAATTGATTGAGATCCAATGAGATTCTTTGCTGAAGCAAAAATGTATGGAAGTTGGAATTCCAGATTTTTATTCATATTTATCAATAGATCGATTTCCTAAAATCTTATCCTTTGCTACGCGTATAATGGCTTTGTTCGGAAATACTTATTTTTGCGAGCAATTATTTTCCTTAATGAAAAACAACAAAAATTCAGAAAGGTCAAGATTAACCGATAAACATTTATCATCAATTTTAAAAATCGCATCAGCTCAACATATTCAATCAAACTTTGTTGATTTGCTTTATGAAAAACGGTGCCAAACATCTTCTAAAAAGTAATATTAGGATCGGGACGTCTTTGGCAGGTAAAAATAAACTTATTTTAAGCCGTAAAGTCTGTATATACTTATGTTCCCGTGTATGTAAAAAAATCGCATTTATAAATATAAATAATTATGTGTGAGCAATTAATAGCTATTATATTTTTCAGTCATGTACTTAACTTTATGTACAACTTGCATAAAGTTTATTGGAATATAACTTTTAAACTTTGTAGTGCTTATTAACATATCATTCCATACAATAAATGCAAATAAAATAAAAAATTTAAAAAAGTTTAATTTTATGATTTAAATATTTAATATTTTATGAAGATAATGTGCAATATCTAAAAGTTTTAAATGTTTATTTTTAAAAAAGTATTCATTGTATTGGAAATAATTAAATTGTGTAACATGCAAGATATATGAGTGCTACAGGTAAAGTAGATTTTCAGAAAATGTATCGGAATCCACACATATACAAAAACTCTTTTTAAGAAAATCAGGAATAAATATATTTTTCATCATGATTTTAAAAAATGTATTTTAAAAATAAGTATTTAAAGTCAATAGGACTAGTGTGCTTTATTTTATTACCTTTGTTTTTCTTTTAGTTTTAAAATATTGCTGTTTAGATTTCTTTGTAAGCTTCGCAAACACATGTGTCATCGAGGATTCACAGTATCTTCCATATAAAACACTAATGTTTTATGCATTAATTTTTTACTACTTTTATACTTCACTTTGAGCACTATCCTTGAATGATATTATAGCAGCAGCGCACACAGGAATATTTCAACGGGGGTGTCAAAGTTCCCCATTCTCGTATCATGCTCCTTTTGATTTTGTCGATTTTCGGGAACAAAACAAAGTAAAAAACTAATTATTGAATAAATAGTTAGCATTCATTAATAAAATTAATCATTAACAACAAATACTTAATTAAATTTTTCGTACTATATACTAAAAATTGTAATCAATCGGAAAAAAAAAATCAAGGGCTTTGGGGGGTCCGGACCCCCAGGTGCCCCCACACCCACTGTATTACAGCATTATTCAGGTTAATTCATTAGATAAATATGCAGCTGAAATGTGTTGTTAAAATTATAGAAATAAATCTTGTTTTTAAATAGTCTTGCCTAACTGTTTAAAATGAATTTTAAAAACAAAATAAGAGTACAGTGTCCAAAATTTTGTCCCTTTAAGGGGACTTGGCACCCTTTGAGCAAACTTCCTTATTTACGCATTTAAAAATTATATTTTAACATTTTATACAATGTTTCTATTCAAGAAAATGTTACCAGATGAAAATTTTCATATATTATTCACACAATTTTAAAAATTTTAATTTTTTGAAGAAAATTGAAAATTTTAAAATCCTACTCCTTTTGTAAAAATTAATTTTTTGACCTGACAGTTTTTTATAATATTCTTATGGATGTTCTTAACAACTTTAGGGATCGATTTTAGAATAACTTCATTCGTTTTCGAGAAAAAAAATAAAATGTTGATATACAGGCTAAAAATCAACGAAAAAGCCAACATGTCTTACATTTTATTTTTTAAAAAAAAGTATTCAGTTTATTGCAAAACGGATCCCTAATTTTATTACATGCTTTATTTTTAACACGCAGGGAAAAAATTGAAGTGATTGGTAAATAATTGTCGAAGGAGTAGCATTTTGAATGCACTAAGATTTCGAAAAACACAAACTGAGAAAAACCACTTTAAAGTTTATAATTCTGAAAAAATAATTATTATAAGCTTAATTAAACTTAAAATACCACTTTAAGATATTACTTATACGTTTTTCTTTAAAATGATTGCATTTTCATGTTTTCAACCCACACATTCTTATAAATGATCAACTTTTAGAGAGTACTAATTGTGTGTGTGTGTGCACAAGAAAACTCAAGAAAAACTTTAAAAAAAATTTTTTTCTGTCACGACAGAAATTTTAACTGTTTTTCTTCTTATAATATTAAAGTATTACATTTGTATGAAAAATATATCAGGAATAAGAACTGAGAAATTATAAAATTATTAATATAAAATGCCTTAATTTAAAAATTTTACATGCACACATTTCACAAGGAAGAAAAATTACATTATTGTATTGCCTCGGAAATATTCTGCTTTTATAACTACACATTCTTTTTTATAGTTATTATTTCTATTTATAAAATAGATTTTTTTATCATAACGCATTTTTTAGCTTTTTTTTCTAAAAAGGGGGTGTGGCTGAATTGCCTAATTTGTTTTCAAATGAAGTTTTATTCAACTTCTAACTTTCCGACATGCCCAAGTGATATATCAATCGAAAGATAATAATGCAAAGAATAAGATTAAATGAAAATAAAGAAAACGATAGGTTTGTGATTTTTAGGGTACCATGTCCTCTTAAAAGGGGGGAGTAGTATTCCGCTTATCATATTAAAATTCAGCTTTCCATTCATTTGTAGAATTATAAAAAAATAATAAAGCAACAGAATTAGCGAGAGGTATCCTTCATTTTTTAAGACCAAAATAAAAAAAGAAATGCAAAATTTGAAGCATTTTGAAATTTTGGTAACCTTAAATTCTCAAATAATAATTTTTAGTTATAACTTTTATTTTCGTTTTTTATACTAAAAAAAACCCCTTGACATTGAGTCTAATAAATACATAACATAATAATTCTACGAATCGTATTTTATTAATTTTTTAAACATTGAGAGCACGCGGCCCCCGATTTAATATAAGGTAGATCATGTGGCCCGCAATATTATATGCCTGGTGTAGAGGGTCTGATGAACGATATATCTCTCCAAGCTTCACTCTGGCGTGGTGTAGAAGTTTGCACAGGTTTCGTCTTCATTCACTTGACCGAGGTTCGAAATTACGACATCTGTTGCCAATACCCTCGCTTTTGCTTTAGAGTGTGTCGTTAATAAAAAAAAATCAAATAAATTCCTTTTAGTTGGAGATGTTAGTCCTTTAACGCTTAATACTAGTGGGTTTTGACATTTGAAGGTGGGCGACCTTGGATATGGGTATATAAATGAAATTTTTTTTTTAAAAAAAAAATTCTAAATCCGACAAAGACCTAAATGTGAAAAAAGTACTTGGCGAATCGACTCGAAGATTCGACTGTAGAATAGAAATCAAGGACTCCGATACCGAAGGAACGAGCAAAGAAAAAAAAATTCGAAATTTTCACCCCATTAATCCGTGCACATGCGCTATATGCCAACACTTACTTTCTCGATCCGAGCGCACCCTCCCCTCCTTAACTGTGACGTTAACTGTCAACGGAAGCACAATACCTCCCTCCCTAAAAACCGAATATATATACTCCACTCTGTCACCACTTCCACAAGCAACTACAAAACAGTGAATAGGAAAAGGCGGCTCCATGAAAAGCCCTCTCCATTTTCTGTCTCACTGCGCATGATCCGAACCGGAACAAAATACTCCCCCTTTTCTAAAACCACCACCCCGTCATTTAGCACATCCATTGTCGAGCCCCGTGTTCTCGTTCTCTCAGACAAACTTTTAAAGGGAATTTGATGGAGTTCCATTCCAAGTGGTTCCTTTTTTCCCCTGCCGAATATCAACCTCCCCCCTCCCCCAGATGAATACAAGAGGACGGTAAGTCATAAAGGTAGCATAAGGGAGGAAGGAAGGTTTAAAAGAGAGATCGGATTTTATCTTTTGATTCTTTATTATTCGCCATCTTTTTCCTTCTTTCTTTTTTAATGTGCGTGTCGTTTGGTTTTTATGCAGGGGGCTCTTTTTCATTGGTACAAATGGACTCGCAAATCTGTCCGGGCGCAGTTTTTGGAAGAATGAAATGGTTTTTCTCGATGGGGCAGGGCACGCAGGGGGTGTTGACTGCTCAGGAAATCGTTCGAATGAAAAAAGGTAGTGGATAAAAGTTAGCTGTCGATTTTTTTTTCTTTTGATGGAATGAAAACGGCTGTCAAGTGTCGATCCCTAAAGGTTGAATTGATGACGAAACATTCTCCTTCCCTGAGGTACATGTGTTGTATAGACGCATTGGGCAAGCATGATATTAAAGAAAACATTCCTTCTACGATGGAACTGACTGTAACCAAAAAGGCACGAATTTAAAAATTTTAGTACATTGTGCAAGTCTTGAGGATACAAAGAAGATGAGTAGAAGATGATGAACTAGAACGATGATTTCAAATGAACTGGTAAAACGTTTTTGAAATTTAATATGAAATTCTTCATTGACATTTACACATGGCAGTGGTACTCACTCCCTTCCGTAAAATGTGGCCTTGGTAGCCGAGGGGTATAGGTATCGGGTCATGGCTTGTGATGCGACGCTATTTTAAACTTATTTAACTTCTAAAACTTTGAACCCAGATTCCTAATTTCACATCGCATCATGACAATTAAGTTAACTAATTCTAAAATTAAAACACTCATCTCACACTAAATCATACACTGATCGTATAGTTTTTTAACATTATTAAATTTATTTTAAGCACAAGTCTATATGGAAATTTACTTCACTACACAAGAAGATCAAAATTTAACTTAGCTTGAGAGAGGGAAAGTGCAAGGGATGGACGTGGTTGATGCCTGGAGTCTCCGGAGTATTTTCGTGATTGTCTGCAGCTCTGGAATCGGCCCTCTCTCTCTGTGTGTAAAATCGAGGTGCGTCCCGTTTTATTTTACGACTTTTCACACAAAAATCCTAGAGCGGACTCTTTGTCTTGTCCACTTTAATTGTCTCTGATTGGTCCAGAGGCCAGCGCAGTGTTACAACACCTCACAATTTATGGGTTTAGTGGACTTACTTAACGCGGGAGCTTTCTTGACGCACCCCACCAAAAAGGAATTTAACCACATCCGGTCCGGGGACTCGTAAACAAATTCCAAGCCATCTCAGGGGCTAATTCTAAATTGGGAAGTTCTGGCCTCCCATCACTTGCTTTATCACGAGTTCGATCCCAGTATCACTAAAGACCCGTCGTGTAGGGCAGCGATGCACGTTAAATCTGTCGAGAGCTGAAACGTTTTCCCGTTGGTGTAGTAGTTAGGAGAGGGGGTGCCAGCTCAGGTGTCGTCCACGTCACTTCACCATGGTTCAAAATTACGTGGTCCGTCGCTAAAAGTACTCGTGTAGCTGAACAGTGCGACGTTAACATTCAATCAATCAACCCTTCCGTGAAATAGTCTCCGATCCTTTAATATTTCTTACACGTGCCTGTTTACTTTTGCGACAGCCATCGTCTAAGTAACTTTATTTGAAGGGGATTAAACAAGAATTAAAAAAAATCCCTTTAAAGTTGGTTTTGAGCAATATTAAGAAGAATGAACTCTTTTCTATATATATATGCAGGTAAATGTTTGAACATCATTATATGATATATTGACTTCGTTTGTCTCTTTATAACGGTGATTTTCTTAAAACTGACGCTATTCAGAGACCTCTAGAACTCGATCTGACAACATCCATCACAACAAATTCGGTATGGCAGCTACAAATGACATGTGAAGTAAGATGACGAGGGAAAAAATCGAAGAAGTGGTGGGTACTTATGCGGTTGTTTTAACTTACCAAACCACCCATGAGCATAAAACACGGAAACAAGATACAAATGCGTGCGACAACCGCTTGAGTAATTTGAGTTGTAAAACATGAAGAGAGCTCCAAAAACTCTGCTCGACTGAGTGCGCTCAAGAGAAGAGGCGACTCGCATTATCGGCAAAGCTCAATTATCCTCGTGAGCTTCATTTCGTTTAACCTTGAATGCTCTCAAAGGAATGATTTAAAAATTCGAAAGAGTCGCTGACAATCCAGAGGATGTAAACCTGTGTCAGAAGAGATAACAGATGTCACAGCTGTAACCGTTGACCATTGTTGGCACACATATCACAGACGGTATCAAATATACCTTGTGACATGATGTAAGGCCGTACGAAATGTACCGAGAATGCACGTTGTGAGAACAGCGGTCATGCTGTTTTTGTTCGAATTCTTCGCCAGGGAAGTGAATGTAGTGGGAAAGCTTATTTCACCGTTATTTTGTATGTGCGATTATTTTCATCTTTTGTATCACTTTTTGTATTGTAGAGCGCCATAAAAACCGCTATCAGTGATTTTTTGAACTGATTTTATTTTTCGCGGAATCTTACTTCTCATGTCATTATTTGTCTCTTTGCCAAGTTTGGTGCCATTTCTTTTGTTGAATCGAGATACAGGGGACTCTGAATAGTATCAGTTTTTTAAAAAATCATCCTCTTGATAACTTTTATTTTATTTATTTGTCTGAATCGATCATTTTTTTTATCCATTAAAGTGTTTGTTGTTTTAGCAATCGATAATTTGGTCAGTCTCCATCCGACTGATTGATCGACTTTTGGTTTTATGGGATATGGAGCGGTCGTCTCCTCCGGCGAACACTGAACGACAGTATTTGTCGTTTGATGCACAGAGGTGAATAGAATGGCCTGTATTCTTCAAAAAAACATCGCGTCTTCTTCTTTTACGCCTGATGACTAAACAGATGTTGAGTAGATTCTGGAATGATGTCACCACACGTATTCCTTCTCCGATACCTAAATGGCTTTCAATTGCAACGATTTCTAGAAGGGAGGCTCCTGTTGGTCAAATTGCATATTATTGCGTGCCTTCGCTGACATAAGGGCCACAAATTACTTGAATGATAAGAAGGCCGTCGTGTTGTGAGGAAGACATACCCGGAAGGGTATTCCAAGTGTCACTGCGACAGATCAATTGATTGACATATGATGTACGAGGTACGGCGACCTCGGTCTCAAAAACCAATGGAGTTGGGACCAAGATGAAGGATGCCGGGTACAAATCCGGAGTCATAATTTATTGAGGCCGTGGCCCACCCAGGGGGTTTAAAGAGTCAGTTCAGAAGATGACGAAAATTTTCTAAATCGAGCTTTTTTTTCTTGCAACACACGAAAGAGGTTGTGGGGACAGCCGTACCCGAAAGGATCAAGAAAAAGGAACCGTGGAGACCTCTTCATGACGGAGTTTGTGGGGCAGTCATTGGTTTGGGGTTATACCAGCGGGAAGGGCCACGCCCGGGAGACAATCATCTGAATACATACGAGCATTGATCAAGTCTGGAACTTTTCTGCAGCGAAAGGCTGTGAAAATTTATTAATAATAAATTGGATTTTTTAAAAATTTATACATAAAATGCCTTTTGACTAAAAGATTTGTGATCCCTCTCGTTATTAGGAAATGAAGTAATTTTGGAGGCTCACTACGTCACAAATGGCTAAGCATTTTTAAGTGACGTTATAGTCATATGATAAATGCAATCGCGTGTTTCCAGCCAATCTTCCATGTTGCCAGCTTTCGCTGTTTGCAGAAATTTCCTCTTAAAAAATGAATATTTGTCAACAATAAAAGCACACATAGGTAAACAAAAGGCTTTTGATATAAAAATACACAGATAATCTAAAAATTGTTTTTCAAATTTGGAAAAAAAAAGGTTTTGAAGAATCTTAATATTTGAACAACTATACTGAATTATCAAATTCGTAATTGTTTCTAAATTTTAAAAGCCGAGCAACAAGTACGAATGTAATGTCAGTTAACATTAGGACTGAATTTATCATGTGACCATCATGCCATAATACTGGGGTATTTTTCAGCCTCAAGATGTTTTGTTTCAGGGTTTTGATACATGGGGAAGAAAATCTTACTTTTCAAAGACTATGTACCACGAAAAAAGTTCCTAAAATGTTCCTATTGTGCTCAATTCAATCGACTTATTTCTTAAAGAGCAAAATCTACCCTAGTCCATTGCATGTGGCCCCTACGTCAGGTGCAGCACCATTTGGCCCCCTGTAAGTGGATAAGTTTCCTTTTCAGCTCACCATTACTGTCGCCTCCGGTAGCCGCGTTCGCTATGTCTCTTCGGATTATCGGAGGAAACTGGGTACAAAGGGACGTCTCCTGCCCGGCTTTTCCTCCATACGCGCCGCAGTGACAACAATGGGGGGAATGTTTCGTCTACAAGCCCAGGAAGTTCTGTGCAAGATTCTGGGTTTTTTCATGAAAAATATAGTCCAAAGATTACATCGATTAATTTATATGCGGAAAGAAACACTCAATGCAAAGCGTAATTTATTTCAATGATCTCCAAACTTTTTTCAATACACGAAACCCTTAGAATAGGGTATTTTCGGGAACCCCTTCCCCCACACACTTTCTTAAAAATAATTTAACTTAAAAATAATATTTGAAGTAAATTACCATGTTAAAGGTACTTAATGTAACGACAGAGTTAAAAAAAATAGTGTATTTATTGTTAAAAAAATTGGAATAGAGTTTATTAATTTAATGTACTCACACTTTTAAAATATTAATTTGATTTAAATGCCACCTACCCACGCATTATATAAGGGGCATTCAAATGAAACCAAGTCACTAGTGGAAAGGAAAGGTAACGATTTTATTAACTCAAAAATATAGCTATACACAGTACACGTGTTCAAAAATAGTCGTCAAAACTGTTGGCACATTTATCATGCAGGAATATAACGCCATTGGGCAACATGCTTGGGAGTTTCAACTTGATGGCTCGTCTAAGGTTCTGCAATGTGGCTTAATAACGCTGGACATTGATGGTGATTCCCCGTTCCAGAATCTCGATAAGCAGTATGTCCCTGTGGTGAAAAAGGACATTATGACCTTACCAGAACTGGTGGTGCACGGCCTTTGATTTCTTTGCAGGTGACGAAATCGCACGTTTCCACTGCTTACTCTGACACTTGCTTTCGGGTTCAAAATGGTGACCCCATGTTCGTCACCAGCGACAATTTCCGACAGAAAGCTGTATTTTCCCTCATGATAACGTTGAAGTGGACTCAAAGACAGCGCCATTCGAGTATTGCGCTGTTCGGCGGTCACTTGGTTGGAAACCCACTACGCACAAATTTTTCGAAAGTTCGTTGATGCATTATAGTGTGAGTGGTGTCCTCTAATACACAATGACTGATGGATACCCTCGTCGAGGGTGATTCTGCGGTTGTCCAAGACTAAAAAGCATTTACTTCCGCAATCATTTCCGGTGTGATGACATGATGAGCCTGTCCATGTAGAGTATCGTTTTCCAAGGAATCTTTTGCTCCATTCCACAAAACTTTCACGACACAGACAGTACTCACCGTACACAGCCTTCATCCGTCGATGCATTTCCATGACCTCCAACTCCCTCTGCCGTTAAAAATCGAATCACCCCTCGTTGTTCCTTCTTACTCGCTTGTGTGTTCAGTAGTGAGCGATAGCTTGTGTGACCACCTTCTCTTAGGCGTGAAACCACACAGTCACTATGAGCATCAAACGTTGCGCCGGTGTCAGTATCTCTACCGATAGTTAGTGCGAGCATACACACAGTTACGTGGGGCCACCTTACGTGTAATGCAAAGTTAGACGCACTGACAGGGTATCATTTGAATTAACCTAATATTTAGTAACTGAGATATGTGCTACCATTTTTTTTTTTTTTACTCAAACTATCGAAGTCCAGATCTATTGAAATTATCTGCAGTCACATTTCGTGTTCTGCATTTAATATGCTTTCATATTTTGTTTTTGTGCCACTCACGTTGAGAAATGCTTTTCACACTTAAATACATTGTTAGGAATGTCATTAAATGTTTAAAGTTGTGCGAGAAATCCACTGCTTTGCATGAATTTGCAACCCAAAATTAAAAATCTGTTCTTGCTTAAAATTAGATTTAGTCGATATGTCTTTAAGTTGTTTTCTCTCCTTCATTGTGGGTGATCCCTCCCCCTCAAATGAAAAAAAAGGTGCATTTTCCATCAGAAAGCTATTTACTTTTGCGAAACAGTATACTAACAATTATAAAATTATTTCGTAGAACTTGGGATGGTAAACAATCTAATAGGTAGTATATATTAAGAAAAAAAGTTTGAATTTTCTTTTATCATATTATAATAAAGATAAGAAAATATTACAAATTAAAGTTATGTATAAATAAATAAAAAATCTCTTTTTTAATGACCTGGATGAGTTTTAGATACTTGTGGTTGTACAAACTCTATAGTAAACATGAATCCCTTTCGTATACATATATAATTATAATTTTCTTTTTTTTTCTTTTTTATTGTGGCTCGTGGAGTCCCTGGGTTCATAGAATTCATAGAATCCCAGGGTTCCGTGGAACTCATTTTGAAGACCACTGATTTGTTCAACAATGATAGTGTTTCAGTATTTATGAAACAAGGTTTTGGTGCTTGTGCATTAACCCATGCCAGCGATTTATTGCCAAAGTTGAAGATCATGGATATTGAATAGCACTTGTTCCCGTTGGCGTGGCGAGGTAATTTGAAGAGCAGATGCCGTCGCACTCGTCATTTGCCTCGGTTCAGAATTAAGAGGTCCGTCACCCTCAAGCCCTCGTGTGTTTTTGTTAATAAACATTCACACTAACACTTGTTGAATTCGCCAATATCTTTGCAGTAATGCCTAACAGAAGGTATTTATATTAATTTAAAGAGACCATATAAATCATTTATTCAATTCCTACTATTAGCTCACTCTCTCTATTTATTTATTTATCTTGGTGAAATTTTCAATCGTTCATAAAATACATTTTAAAGTGCCCCATTGAGCTGAAATTTTATATACATTATTATTTTGGATGACAATACAATAATTTAATTATAATTAATAAAAGTTAATGTGAGTTACAACTAATTATTTAAAGAATTACAAATACAGCCACGTTGGCGACTTAGCGACCCTTTTGGCGACTTGTGTCAAAACTTAAAAAGGTTTTTTTCTCACATTTTAAAGCGCTTATTTGAGCTGAAATTTTCTATACACTATTGTTTTGGGTAAAAATACGATAATTTAATTCTAATTAATTAAATTTGATTGACTGAAATTAATTATTTAAAGAAACGTTGGTTTCATTTTTAGTGACTTGGATCAAAACTTTAAAAAAAATTTTTGCTTCACATTTCAAAGCATTCAGTTGAATTGAAATTTTATATATGCGATTGTTTTGGATGACAATACGGAACTCGTCATGGCAATGGTTTTCAATTATTATTCAAGTAAGTGATTTTCGTAAGAAGATTCCTCACTTTTTCACTCAAAAACTCAGCATTGAAGACATTTGGCAATAAAAAATTGATAGACGCTAATCTAAGATCGAATTTCATTTTTTCTTAATGATAGTCATAAAATCAAACCCATCGACATGAATAATTTAGCATAATTAGCGTGATGAAATAAGAAACATGATATGCATATAAATGTTTGTCGAGTGTGGCTGACTCGAAAGTATGGAAATGAGATGGAAGGATACCGGCGCGTTAAGTAGTTGGTTGCTGTGAAATCTGAATTTAGTGGAATAAAAGTCCCCCACAGAAATAATTAAGATGATTTTACATGGAAGATGATTATTAGAAAGTAGAAACGTGGCGTGAAGAGTAGAAAACGTGACGAGATGAATAGCAGACGTTGGCAAAGAATTCTGTATCACCCAAAATGTTTTTTACCGATTTGAGGCATCATTTCAAACCAGATTTTGAGCTGAACTTGGACCAGACATTCTAATCTGAAGGGCCCCCAGGAGTTAAAATAGAAGTTAAAGGACGAATTCATCTTTTTTTGGAATATTCAGCGATCATGCTTCGTGCTAGAGAAAGCCAGCTGTGTAGAATTAAAAAAAATGAGCGTTTTTCTTCATTTTGTCATTTCAAAATCTGGAAAGGGGCCTCGTTAGTCTAGTGAACAAGCCAACAGACTCGTAGCCAGGGTGTCATGCGTTAGAGTCCGGTACCGCTGAAGATACGTCGTGCTGATTTACGTTATAACTATCGAGGCTCAAATTCCACCCATTTGCGTAGTGTGGTAGTTTAAAGAAGGGAGCCCAGCTCAGGGTTCATCCTGGTCCCTTTGCAGAGATCAAGTAGTACGAGTTGAGTCATCAATAGCCCTCGTGTCGCTGCATAGAGTGACGTCAACTTGTTGCTCCATGGGAGTCTAGTGCAGTGCTCCCCAACATTTTATCGCCACGGATCGGTTAATGTTTGATAATTTTACCGCGTCCCCCTAAGAGGGGAGGAGGAGGATTGTTTCTATTTTAGATTGTTTTGATTTAATAATTTTAATTTAATTGTGTTTAAATGTGCTTCAGAAAAAAATAGAATTACTCCTAAAATGAATATAAAGTGATTTTCATAAAAAGTAGCCAAACCCATGAAAAATATACCACAGTAAATAAAATGGAAATAATTTAATGTTTCTTGTGCGGACCGGTGGTATTTGATCCACGGACCGGTACCAGTCCGTGGACTGGGGGTGGGAGACCACTGGTCTAGTGGTCAAGGTAACAGATTTGTGGCCTGCGTGCCAAAAGCCGCTGAAGACCCGCCATGTAAGGGGTCGATGCACATTAAATCTGTCGAAGCTCAAACGTCCTCCCCTCGGTGTGGTGTAGAATTTAGGAGTGGGAGATGCGAGTTTTGCTCTCATCACTTAAGCGTCGCTCAAAAGTGCGAGGTCCGTGACCCAAAGCCCTTGAATAGAGCGACGCTTCTCTTGACTCACTCACTCGCCCTGCACTCAGTTTATATACTCCATCACAAAGGAATGTTCCAGCAGCAACTCATGTACAAGTAGGATAGTCGAAGATTTTTTGTTTTTACGCTTCACGGATACTTGTTTTTCCTCCTTAGCTTTTATTCACTTGTGTATGTACGAGCTGAATAAGCTCAGTGGCTGAGTAGTAGTGCATCGCGCTTCCACACCACAAGTTCGAGGTTCATATCCCGGACTGGGCAAGCTCGACTCAGCCTTTCATCCCTTCAGTGAGTCGATCCATGAGCACCAAGCTTTCTTTGTAACTTACCGCATTGGGTTTCGCGGTAGACTGACCACCTGATCGGGACAACCTCAGCGCCCGAGCCCAACAGTCACGTATACTGGGAGAGTCACAGTAGGCTGTGGACCTCATGGGCTATTGAGCCACTGAGTTTGAGTTTATCGATGTAAAGGCATTTCACTGAATTTTTAATGGAAAACGCACTACGAGGTAACTCGTGGCTGGCGTCACCGAGTAAGATTCCTGCCACTGACGAGTTTTCTCTCTTACGGAGTTTTTTTTTTCAATACAAAGATCTTCCTTTCCTTTTCCTAGCCCTTCCCCTAATTTCATCTAGTGACAGTTAGATGAGTAATGTTACGTCAGATTTTCCTACACAAGTCTAATGATCCTCCATGGGAAAGACCTATAAGGCGTTGGTAGTTATAAAGTAATAAAAATGAACTGATAAGTAATAATTAGCAGATACCTCAGCTAATCCTCCATTGGCACAAGAAAATTGCTTTATTCGACGTCGAAATCTTCCTGCAGAAGGCATACAAGTTCTATATCACCAAACAAATCGAGGAAATCAATTATTATGTTTTATTGGATGGCGACGGCAGCAATTATGAAACAAATACAACTGATTTTCATTACTTAGAACATCTCCCTCCCACAGAAAAAAAAGATGCCTACAAAAGCCATGTAAAATATGTACAAAAAAAAAAAAAAAAAAAAAATGTTTGCAAGCTAGGTATTTTTGTCCAGTTTGTGTCCAAACAATCCAGCTTTTTTTTCTGATCCTCGCTGAAAAGCTCAGGTAGCTTGGTAACTTCGGGACAACAGCTATTTTTAACTATCCAGGTCGGTGTCACGCATTGATACCATGGATGACCCTACATGGAGGAACCCTATTATTAATAATTTTTCCCAAATTTTGCCCCTTTTAGGTTAGCAACTATAAAACATTATCATTGCACATAAATAAATTCTTTATGCAAAATACGCTGTTTCGGGCGGTAAGTACAGAAATCCATGAGTTCATCTTAAATTTTTCATATTTTTGATTTATTTTTGTTACTCCGACACAGGCTTCAAAATATTCTAAGCATCTTGAAATTGGATAAAATGTTTCGTTTTGCTCAAAAATTACGACAGACGATGGTCACTATTTTTTACATTATACTTGTCATGACGCAAAACCCTGTTACAATCATAGTTAACGGGTTAAAATCTCTGGGACACTTGCATTATAATATTCTGAAGCAATGGTTCAGGGAATTTCTTAGCTGAACGAGCTGTTACTGAATCTTGAAGCAATCAAATACTAATGATTGAAGATATTAAGTGAGGGGGAGGGAAAGGACTGTCATAAGAGCCTGGTTAGGCTTATAAGCTCCCAGAGATACAAAGCCAATTTTCACGCTCACTCCTGACAAGATGTGAACCATAAAAGAGTTTATGAAGCTTTACCTAAAATCTGGTGCTTGACAATTTACTTTTCGTGATAAAGTAGGGATGAAAAGAATTTTAAAATAAAATAATTAGGGCAGCAAGGATAATTTAAAGATATAATTGAAGTAATTGAGGACAAGATCATAAAGCAACAATGAAAAGTAAAATTTTTAAAAAAAATTATTATTTTTCCGAGTTGCAGAACTATGATCCTCGACAGAGTTAATGTGCTCCCATCCCTCTAAGCGACGAGTGTTTCATAACACCAGGGCTTGAACTTGTCATTTGACAAAAATAAAATCCGATCAGCAATTTGGACTACTACCGTTTGGCTTTCTTGGCCTGAATTTATTTTCGGGCTCGTTGGCTATAAGTCTTAAAATAATACCTACTTTCACGAGATTTCTTCCATTGGAAATTGAATACCTTATCTTTTTCTTTCAACCCATTCACTACCAGCTACGATATATATCGTAGTGTGTGCTGAAATTTTCGGTTGATTACATATCTCCATTTGAGTTTGGAATTATTAGAAATGATAAATGAAAAGTTTATATAGTTCAAAAACATATTAATTACATCAACTTTTATTATTAAAATTATATGTTAGATGATTCTATATATATAACGTCATTGGCCGGTGTTGGTGTATTTGGATGTCAGGTCTCAGGAAAAACATCTTCAGAATTAGTTTTCATTTTGTTTAATTACACACACATAACGTAGATAATCAATCACCTTTATATTGCACGTCTATTTGGTAAGAACACGAAACAGATACATATAACAGAAAACACAAGCAGCAGCGACATTTCACATGGCGAACACAAAGATAAAGAGAGTGAACACAAAAGACACACGAATGTGTTTCAAAAATGAAGAAAATACTTTTCTGAGCACTCGAGTGGTTTAAATGCTAATAGTCTGACCTTGGGTTGACCCAAGAGCAACGGCCCAATGCCGCGCTGCTTAAAGAAGAGTCGGAGTGGCAAGAATGCTTTCTGGTGAGAGGACCTGACTCCCGTTGCAGTAAATCAGTGGGGCTCTCAGCTTTTGGAATTTGGACGGTTCATAAAAAATCCAGTACGTGTGTATTATATGTTTATGCTAACCAAATAAATAAAATTGCCAATTTTCTTAAATGAGCGCATATTTTAAAGGCCACAGTTACTCTGTGATTGATCGCTCGATTTCCGTGACGCACACAGTAGCGCGCTTTCAAACGGGGGCGCCACAGAAACCGAGCGCACCTTTCAACATTTCTCAATTAAATATAGTCTTCTCCAATGTGTGCATGTATGTTTCCGGTTTATGTTCGCATTCGATTTGTACCCATCTTATAGAAGTAAGCAGTTTTAAACGGGGTTTTAATAAAAAACAGCCCTAACCGTCCATCGATTGTCGAAGACATCTTTGTGGACGAGGTCAGCGCAGTTATCAAACATGTTTTGAAATTAAAATGACTAAAAGGACGCATTGACAAAACAGAAGTTACAAAATAAGGCGGACGCACAAAGGTGCATAATTCGAAACTCGACGGCCCATTTCTAAAGAGCTGCCTCCACACAAAGCCTGCTATCTGGAGTGGATGGTGTCGAGTAGAGGCCGATAACATCAAATCCCAACTTTAAATGCTGTACCGGGAGCTTTTCGACTTTTGTCGTGCACTTAGGGAGGGCAAGAGCCCTTTTTGCTTCGTTGGCGCTCCCCTGAAACGTTTGAGGTGCTTTGACGGCCAGTCTGTCAACAATGCTCGGTGTCGAGTTGCGAATCAGTTCGCTAACTTTTTTCTCAGAACTTTTAATTCTTTGTCGAGCGACTCATGCGGGAAAAGGGGGCAGGGGTGCATAGGCCACGCCTCCCGTGCCCCCTCCCTCCATGTGTGCTCTTTGATATGATTTTCGCTTTTGAGATGTTTTTGCTACTGCCTGAGACGGTTGTCCATTTGCTTTGGGAAGAGTTCTAAGGGAAAATAGGATGACTATATTGAAATTAAATCGTTTTATAGAGAATTCTCTTGGTATATATTTTAATTTTACGAACATTTAGGAAGCAGATTATTTTAATGAGTTATTCTTTTTACGCTGATTCAATTAACACAGATATTATGTTTTACATCAGTGTTTCTCCCACTAGGGGGCGCACCCATTAGAGGGGCCCTGCAAGATGGCGTGAGCATATTGAAAAGTTCAAAACAAAAGATTATTTATAAAAATTGTTAATTTTCTGAAAGTAAACAAACAAAATACATTTATATATCAGTACTGTTCAATGCATTTTATAGTTAATTAAACAATACTAAGTGAAGAACGTTTAATAACTACCAGTAACTCCATGGGCTCTTCATATATAAAATGAATTTTCGCATATAACACTTATCCTGATGATTTGTCCGGTTTATAGTTAATTATTTCAATGCTGATTAAAAATTACGTGATTCAATCCCCAATAACACCGTTTAACACGTAGGGGAGAGTCTGGGGTGTATTGGGGAAGGGGAGGGTTGGTAAGGGAATAAATAATCAAATACCTTGAAATAAGTAAATCCTTTGCAGACACTGTCCAGCTAATTTTGTTGCGTTTCAAAGCCTTCGGAATTATTTTATGGATAGCAGGTTCACAGAAAAGATCGTACTTCGGAAAGACGCATATATACATCCGGGGGTAATTAACACACTGGCTGAGCGAGACGTCTATATACGCTGGCAGCACTTAAGAGGTTGAAGTCATACTGTAGGTTTAGTGGGGGGTTCGATGAAAATTACGATTGAATATTGAGTCGCAAATATTGAAAGTTTGAGAAGCACTGTTTGACATAGTTCGCATCTTGCGCCTCAACGTATAAAAAAATTGTGTGTATGTCGAATACTGGAGCTACTTGCTTGCTTTCCGTCTTGCTTCACTTCTTTTACAACCAAATAGTAAAATATATGAATTGAAACTAAATTTCATGCATTCGAAGACATTTTAGGGAGCAGATGAAATGTAAGCGAGAGCCTTGAAAGAGATGAAATAATATTTAACAAAAATCTCCAATGTGACATACAACCGTTTACCTCCCCCCTCCCCACTCAATGTATCAGGAGTTGTTAAAAATGCTGGCTTGTGATAAAAAGAAGACGAACGCGTTCGAAATCAACTGCATACAAATTCTTCTACTTGATAAACATTTTTCTCCAACGAATGTTTCTTTGAGATGTCTAGTGAGGGCTGCGCTAGCCCACTGGTCAAGATATCGGATCATGGCAGGCATGTCACGAGTTCGAGCCCAGTACCACTAAAGACCCGCCGTGTAGGGCAGCGATGCAAGTTAAATCTGTCGTTAGCTCCAACGTTCTGTTACGGTGTGGTAGTTAGGAGAGGGGAGTGCCAGCTCAGGTATCGTTCACGTCACTTGACCGTGGTTCAAAATGACGTCGCCCAAATCCCTCGTGCAGCCGAAGAGCGCGACGTCAATCTCCACTCAACTTGAGATTTCCAGAAGCCCCGAAGTGTTTCCATAGTTACATTACAGGAAGGATCTTCAAGTGCTTTCAGCACAGTTTAAATTTTCATGAGCTCCACCCATTGAGTGGGATTTTAAACGGTTACGTGGTCAGAGCTATAAAAAATAATAATATTAATACTGACAATGGTGCTTGTGTGTGTATTATTGAAATAGTCCTGGAGGTCAAGGCTTGTCTTTTCAAGGATTTATTGGTAACACTAATAAATTGAAATAAAACAAAACTTAACAATCTTTAGCAAATTGAATTACCAAGTTAAAATATTAGTCTGAAAACGCTGACTTTGGCGAGAGGCCTTTCTCAGTAGACATTTGATCCTCATGAAGGGTGCGTCGTTTTATATCTGCGATAGCAAAAGTGCTCCTACGAAATTACTCTCTACAAATAAGGAAAAGAATGTTTAGTTGTAGATGATTATCCACATCCCGTTTACACCGAAAAAATAAATTAGGAATGAGCTGGGTGAAAGAAAAGATACATGGTTGTGAAGACGAATGTTCAATACGAAGCACTGAAGAAAACCGAACATTCCTGCGTACGCTGAGAACGATTTCATTACTAAAATACCGACATACTCCAATGCCAAGACTTTTGTATGGAAGGAGAGGAGAAAGGCTTTGGGAGCTACCCCAAATCCCAACGACATTCAGTTTGCAAACGATACACTTATGCTCTTTAATGTCGAAAATTTTCTTCGCTTAGACTTTCAAAATGACCAATATAATAGAATTTTAGTATTTGGAGGGGATGAATCTCTGTATCTTTTGGAAAATGGAAAAACTTTTTTCTTAGATGGTACATTTAAAAGTTGCTCGAAACAATTTGCTCAAATATGTACAATATATCTCGACTAAAGGAGTACAGCAACCGAGACCAATGTTTATCCAGCGCTTTTTACATTTCTGCATGATAAGAGACAGGCAACTTACATTTCAATGTTTCAGGAAGTGAAACGTTGGGGCCCTAAGTGGAAGCTGGACATTATAAAATTGGAGCCACAGCCATCAATAGTTGTACGTTAGAATTTCCCAGTTGGACTATTTCCGGTTGTAACTTTCATTTTAATCAATGTTTTTGGCTTAAAATACAATAAATGGGTCAAAGGAATATAAAGAGAATGAAGATATAAGAAATGTCTGTGTAAAATAGTTACTGCATTAGCTTACTTACCAATTAAACACATAGATGATGCTTGGAGCATTGTAAGGGAAAAAGCTTTTAGTATTCATAAACTTAACCAAATTCATTGATTATTTTGTCGAGCAGTGGATGGACAATCCAAATGAACCCATTAAACTATGGAATGTTTATGGACAGCGTCATAGGACAAAAAATTCTGTTGAAGGGTGGGATTCCAAATTAAATGTAATCACTGGCAGAAACCAACCTAATGTCTACTTATTAGTTAAAATACTAAAAAAGAAGCACAAAAAGTGTCTTTTAATTTGAAATCTGGAGAATTAGGCGACCCTGGTATAAAAAGAAAAACAGCATATGTGTAAAATTGGATGAAATAATTGAAAACATCCTAAAAGAGAATTCGAAACATGAAACAATTTAGAAAAATGTCTATAATTTTTGTGACTAGGTTGGACTAAATTCAATGGTAAATGATATTTATGCCTTTATAATAAAGGTTAGTTAGTATTTATTTTTTTTTATTTACTTGTATCTGTTTTATATAATTTATTTCTAGAATTTGTTTTTACTTACATTAATGGAACTAATTAATTTTATGGTTATAATATTTATTTGACTCTAAAATAGTTTTCAATGAAATTCCTGAAATTCGTCCATACCCTTCATTATTATTAATTTTTAAATATTTCTCTGAAAGTTTTTATTTTTATTACATTTCGCTAAGTTTAAAATGCATCCGCACTGGGATACCTTAACAATATTATACAAATAAATTGGATTGACAAAAATGTATTTATCCTTGTAATTCGATAATCAAGTGTAAAAACAGAAAGCTTTGGTAAAAGAAAAGAAAAAGGGTTTTTTTTCCCCCACATGGAAGAGATTTGCCACTTAAAATACTGTTTTAAATTATATTTGTGATTTTAAAGGTATTTATTTACTTATTTATCTGCATCCTGTATCTACTCTAAGATGGGGAAAAATATGTCCGTTCTAACCACGACGAGTTTCTGAGTGTCCACTCTGCCCACGTCCGTTGTAGCCACACCACCTTTTGAATCATTCCGGGGAGAATGGCCCCTCAGGGGGCGCACCTTCTTAAGGTGAGTACGGGTGTCACAATCCCGAGGTGCCTTAGTGATCTTTTCCTATTTTCCCAAGAGGTTTACTATCTTTGGTAAACATATGTATGTGTATATATATAGTGTGTATATATTTAAAGTTTTAATATACTAACGAATGTGCGGCGCAGAGTATAGCCAAACTTGGCTCTTGCGCCAAAAAAATCAACAATCAATCAATCAAATATCAAAATATTATTGATTTAAAACGAAAGGAAGCAATACAAAATACATTCTGAACTGTAAAAAGTAACAATACTTATCCTGTAACTTAAAAGTAATTTAAAATATTTATTACTTAAAAGCAACATGTACAAAATTTCATATTTATATGGATGATTTGTACAGTTTATAAACCATTAAGGTCGTATTGTAGCTTTGGCGTCAAAAAACATTATTATAGCATTCAAAACCTTGACAGTGCACTGGAGAAGGGGAGGGGTGGAGAAAATTCTGATTGAAAATGGGGTCACCAGTATTGTTTGAGAAGCACTGCTCTGATGAAAGCAATTTTTGAAAAATTGTTCTATGCAACGCTTTTCGAAAAACATTTTAAAAAACTCTATTTAACTAGAAATTATTTGATTTTGAATATCACGTTCTCCTTTGCCAATTATCATGTTCACTTTTATCCGGATCCATTTGAGGGTGTACTTACAAGTACGATAAAAAACAATCGAGCTAGAAACTTGATTTTCATTCGCTGTTCTCTGCTCTGCATTTTTATCGGCATTTCTTGACCTATCGAAGGCCATCATTATAGAACTCGGCAGACTGAGTTGAAAACTATCCTTCCATTTTTAAAACATTGCCATTAGTGCTCTCGAAACTTCAACTTTGCAATAGTTTTTTGCATTCTGCAAACAAGGAAAAGTTCTCTGGGGTGAGATAGGGAGGATGTGGCAAAGTTTCTGAGGGCAAAACCCCCAACATCTTCTGGAGATGAGTGACGAAGCTAGAAATCAGACGTCTGTGGTGATCATACCGCTTCGTTTCTTGACCGATACATTGCACAATTTATTTAGTGAGCAGTATTGGGCCCTTTTCACATGAGTCATCTGTAACCGCATATAATAGAAGAAACAAGCAGCTGGGAGCTAGTTTTGAATAGAAATAGCCGGGGTCACTTCACACTGAGTCAACTGACGTTTACTGTTGTAAAGCTCTCGTAAACCACGTTCTCCTCCCCGCTAGTTGACACAACAAATTGGCTCCTCACACGTGGCTATTTGTATATTGAAAATGGAGAAAGTTTTTTATTTCTTCTTACTCAATTACACATTGTATCGATGAGATTGCGAATATAGCTGCAGCACTCCCTTTTCAGTCAGCTTTGTGTGAAAACTTTTCACTCTTAAGAAGTGATGAAAGGAAAAAAGTTGACAGGCGCTCATTTGTTTCGTGTGAAACAGACCTTACACACTAGGGATAGCCTGACCCTTCTCCGCGCAATCTGTTAGCATGACTGTGTAAAAAAATGCAGCATGACCTACCGTGTTGGCTTTTGTTCTTAACCTTCTTGAATCACTATAATTACACTCCTTTATTTCTTACGTATCTGGATCCTATTGATAGATCCAAGATTCATCCATAGGTACCACGCGACCCAAAAAATCCCCTGTCTTCCACCAAATGATTCAACATCTCCTTCGACAGATCTTTCCATGTTTATTTCTGGAGGTGTTCCATCGTGCTGACACCTTTACCACGAACGGTTATCATTTCACTATGGATTTTGCCGCTACGAGTCACCTCAATCTGCAGCCTCCCTAAAACCAAACCTAATAGCAGTAACTTTCACCATTATACGCTTAAGGGTTATTAACGGGTAAAAAAATTTTTTTCCCCTGGTATCTCTCGGTTGTTTTTCCCCAGCAATAATTACAATTTACCTCTGAATGTGTCTTTTGTAGCTACCAGATCATTGACTTTTTCTTTCTCAGTTGCCGAGTTTCTCTCTTTTTTGTGAATCAATTGTTCCTGCACTTCCAAAAATCAATTTATAAGAATGTTAACTAGTGTTCTTCAAAAGGGAAAATCACAACATCATAACCTTCACTATACATACACTACTACAACAACATGCAGGTCAGAGAGCCACACAACTACAAACTCAAAAAAAAAAAAATGTTTCGGTAGCCGATTTATCATGGTCATGATCTAGTGGCCGGCGTTGTTAAGTTGCGAGTTCGAATCCAAATACAACTGAAGATCTGCCACGTAGAGGGGCTTTTATGCACGTTAAATCTATCAATTTAATGTGTAGAAAAGCCCCTCTATGTGGTGTAGAAGTTCAGAAAGGGGATGCAGCTCTCTCTCTCTCACACACACACACGTCATTCTGAACCACTTAACTAAGGTTCTATTGGGTGTAAGGGGAAGTTCTGTCGTTTTTGAACACCTGCATTTTAATGCATTTTTGATCATTGAAATCGAAAAGGAACTCTGATCCTACTGAAATCGGTTTAAGCCGTTAGATTAGTATCCTATTGATGATTTATACAAATGTTTTTGATTTTATTTACACTAGTTAGTTTTGATTTTAGTTTAGTTACACTTTACACTAGTGCTTCTCAAACTTTCAATGTTTATGAACCTATTTTTTCAATCCTAATTTTCATCGCGTCCCCTCCATACAATAATAAAGTATTGAATTCAATACCAATATACTAGAGCTACAATATGACTTTAATTATAAACCGTACAATTTATCAAGGTAAGTATTAAAGTGTGTATATATAATTTTATATATGACAAGCCCATGGATTCGCTGGTAATTATTAAACTTAACTTGGTATTATTAAATTAATTATCTAATACATTGTGTAGTACTGATATATTTATAAATGTATTATATCAGTGCAAATGTCTATTATATTTTTTATTAAGTCAGAATGTATTTGGGTTTGCTTCCTTTCATTAGATTAATAATTTTTTTAAATAATCTTTTGTTTTCGACTTTTCGGTATGCTCGTCCCCCCTTCCAATTAGAGAAACGCTGCCGTACACCTAATAAGTAAGGAAGATCGTTGCCTTTCGTATTGCTTCAGAATGTGTGCTTTAAAATCAAATCAATAAAACCAAGAAAAACTTATTTTGACGGGGGTGTAGAAGATTATAAAGAGGGTACCAGTTCAGATCTCATGCGACAGTTAATTACAATGCGACAGAAAAGTGGAAGGTGTAGGAAACAAAGAGAAGATGCTACAATATTAAATCTAAAATAGCAAGCAGAATGAAAAAAAATATCCGAAATTTGAAATACAAGAAAGTTTCACTCAACTTAGTTCGAACAATTCAATTTTTTCGCTTCCCGCATCTTGTCCCTACCAAACGACAATCAAGATAGCTTTTACTTATTCATTCGTTTTTCCATATCTTTTAACAAACAAATCATTCTTTTCTTCCAATTCTCAATTTTTTTCTTTTACATTCGAAAAGGTTCCCTCCCCTCTGTTTCCACTTCAAAGAAAAGTCCTCTCTCTTTAGAATGTCTTGACTGGTATTAAGTTTCGAACAAGCAGCCGTAAAAAAATAAAGATTTTTGAAAAGTTCGAACATTTTTCTTATTCACTCTTAGAATAATTTGGGCAGCATTTCTTGGCTGAGCAGAAAGACTTGCAATACTGCGCAGGCCCGCAGACTTGCGAAGGTTAAAATTCAGAAAAAGAGAATACATTCCACACACACATACAATTTTGAAAATTCTTATACATATAATAATGCTAATCAATAAAAAAAATTCTGATTGCATCCAATAGGCACAATGTGTTTGTAAAATAATACAGGAAGGTTTAAATTATATGGATGAAAAGTAGATACTTGAAGAATTAAATTAGAACACATGTCTGCAATCTAGGGTACACGGTAGAATTCTCAGTGGCACTCTACACAACTCTACAAATGGGTCAATTTTTGAGTAAATGTAAGCTGATAATTTTTTAAAATGTTCAAATAACATCTTCAAAAGTATGGAAAACATAATTGCGAAAGAATCTGGAGGACAACTCTATGTGGATACATCGAAAGCTATTTTAAGTTTTTGGAAGTCATTGCGGGCGGCATCTAATAATTTGCAGAAAATTGCGCATACTCTTTTTATCTGCTTTGGGTTCTACATATCAATGTGAAGAAATCTTTTCTCACATGAAAACTATTTTATGTGAATCTGCAAAGAAATTGTCTAACAAGTGAACGTGTAAAATCATGCATCCAATTGCAAGTCACACATTATACCCTTGACATTGCGATATGAAGTAGAGCGGTGCAGGGGCAAGGTTCACGCCTGAAAATTTGGTTTTTTTATTTAACTATAGGGTAGGAACACTAAAATCTTTCTTACTTTAATAAATGTTTAACAGATCCATAGTATATATATATATATACAAGTATAATTTCTTTTATTTTATGTTGAGGGAATAGTTATATTTATTTTCATGTTTATGTAAATATCATTAAATGATTAAAAAAAATGAATTTACAGTAGAACCTGTTTTTGTGCGGTCTTTTTTTATGCGATTTTATTTTGGTGCGACTTTTTATGTGTGATTTTTTTTATGCGGTGTAGGAATTTCAATGGCCTTGGTGCCACTGTAATGTTTTCAATCTATTTACCAGTGGTGTAACGGAGAATGTTAGGACCCTCCCCCTGAAAGTCAGGTTTTACTTTTAATATTTTATAAATTGGGTAAATACGCATTTAGCGTTAGTCAGGCCTTGGGCTCCTAAATTCCTGCCCCCCTCCCGTTTATGCCACCGAAATGTAGACACTTTAAGACGACGCTCTGTTCATTTGTTGTAAACAGTCTCCCGACAATGTGCATTAAATTACTTTCTCTCAACGCTCCAGCAGCCTGCGCTTTGGAAAAGCATTTTCTTAAAATAAATACCAATTAAGAAAGAAGTATAAAATTCCAAAAAGGGCTTTTATCATGTATATCTGGTTATCGTGACAATTACAAGCAAATGACCACCCGACCTTTGACCCAAAACTTATCTCTTACTTTATGTTGCCAAAAAATAAATCAATTGAAATTATACCTTCCTGTGACGGAAGCGATTTTGAACTTATTAATCACAGGGCTTTAGATTACGATGAGTAGCAATGCATTATGTATGTGCATTTTGAAAACTTATCCGTGTATACAATGAGAAACTATATGTTTTTAAAATGTTTTCATGAGTAAGATTTTATTACTTATTTTGCGATGGAAGTACTCTTTCATAAATTTCGTAAATAATTGGCATATTTTATAAATGCTACTTTATGCGGTCCCTATCCACCGCATAAAAAAAATTCTGTAGTATTTCCACGAATTAGTTTGTTACATGTAAGAATTTATGAACTGTTTGAATGTTTTTTTGTGCGCTTATTTTTATTCGGTTCCTATCTACCGCACAAAAAACAGGTTCAACAGTATATACTATCTGTAATCTTGATATTTATCCCCTAACTCTGCCGCGGGAATCGAAATTGCTTTAAATATGTCCTAATGTGCAGCTCCCTGACTCCTATTGGCTTGGCACATCACAGCTGCAAGGGGGCCGACATTTGCCGTTGAGTTTCTTTCAAAATACAGTCGGACCTCTATTTGACGAAGTCGCTACCCCCCAAATATTCGTTAAATAGAGATTCATCTTTCAATATCCTTTAAAAACCATGTAAGTCCTATATTTTAAATTCATAAACAATATATTTATAAAAAAGTACTTATTCCTACTTTTTTTTTTTTGAAAATTAATACCTTTTTATTATATTTCATGCCCATCAAAAAGAAATCTCCAGAAAGCCTTCGACCGTGTTTGGATTTTAGGACTCACTTTCAAACTAATTACTTACGATATTCCTTCTCCCCTCATTCACCTCATCCACTCATATCTCACTAACAGATCCTTTCGGATCAGAGTAAATGAATCATTATCTAACTCTCATTCCATCTCTGCAGGGTGTCCTCAGGGTTCATTGCTCGGGCCCCTGTTGTTCAATCTCTATATAAATGACATTCCCAGCTACTCACCAACAAAAATTAGTCTCTATGCGGATGATACGGCCATTAATGCCACGTACAGAAACTTAAAGACTGTTACCTTTACCATTAACAAACACCTCAAGCTGCTAGAAAATTATTACGACACATGGAAAATTAGTATCAATGTAGAAAAATCTTGTGCAGTCATCTTTACCAAAAAACGCACCATTCCTCCCCCTCTATTAATGTTCAATAAACAAATTCCCTGGTCTCAGAATACCAAGTATCTTGGCGTTATTTTTGACTCACACTTAACTTGGAAACAACACATTTTCCACGTTCGCGATAAGTTCCGAAAATTAATGTTCAAACTTTTCCCCAAATTTCCCGGAACTCACATCACCAAAGTGCTTCTTTATACAGCCGTTATGCGTCCAATACTCGCTTATGCCTGTCCAGTATGGGGTTATGCTGCTAAAACCAATATTAATATTTTAAATACTCTGCAGAATTCATATATTAGAATGATTTTAAATGCCTGTCGCTACATGAAAAATGATCGCATAAATAAAGCTCTTAAAATCACTAGTTTTAAAGCTCATATTCAAAAATTAGCTATAAATTTTTTCGATAATTTGCCAAATACTAATAATGTAAATATGTTAAACCTAAACGATTACAACTGTAACGATAATACCAAAAGACCAAGAAGAATCCTTCTGGATTCTTACAATCCGCCTTAGCTTTTTTATCCCTGCAATAATTTTTTAATTATTGCACCCTAGTAAATTTTTTAAAAATTTTTTTATTATTTTTCTTTCAATATTTATTTAATCTCTACACCCCACTGGACAAGTATTTATTTATATATTTTACCCCCATGGGCAGCCACCCTGAGGCTAAATTCACTTCTACCCCCAACTTACTGAGAGACCAGTCCTAAGCTCTCAGCACCGCATAAAACTTTAACTCCAAGTAGTCATCTCTAAGCCCCTCCTCCCGGATTCCAACGCCACAGCCAATCGCCGACATGTCACTCCGCAGACTGTGAAAACCAACGAAGTCAAGTCCTGCATCAAAGACATCATGATATGGGATTGAGGACTGTTTATCAGTCCAGGTTCCCAAAAATAAACTGTCATCCACTGTCAAAAAGAAATCTGCAAGGGGAAAAAAAAACATTGTCCTGAATTACACTGTATTTTCAATTTTAAAACATAATTTTATATTAAAGCTAAGGAATTTTTTAACAACATTTTCTAATTTTTAGCCTGTGAATAATTTTTAACGTGCTTTATTTTATAAGCAATAATTTTAAGTATGCACTGCCACATGTGTCCTTAAATTTAATTACTGATAAACTCTGTTAGTTTTATTTGAGTTTCTTGTTTGAAAAATTATGGTCAATTCATTGCTCTAGGTAAGTTAGGCACCTGGTAAAACTAGCTTAAGGTCATCATCATAAAATGTGTTAAAAGAAAGAATAATTTGAAAAACATCCTGAAATATTTTAAAAATATTTCAGAAAATAGAGAAATCAGTAAAATAAAGGTTCGTTTTATGGGGATTTTAAAAACGTTTCAGGCTTAGAATCCCTTTCTAAATGATTCTAGTGGAATTGAAAAAAATTTAGTTGTATCGTGTTAGGAGTTCCAAACCTGGTGCTAATCAAAGAGCCATAGTGCAGAGGGACTGACACATGTTGAATCTGGAGGCCGAAGTTCCTAGTGGTATTTCGACCGATGTTATTGAATCGCTGGGTGGCTGCTGTAGCCTAGTGGTCACTGTAACGGATGTGTCATAAATTTGAGCCCAGTACCGCTGAAGGTCTCGCCGTGTAGGGGATCGATGCACATTTTATTCTTTGGAGAACTCGAACGTCCTCCCGTTGGTGTGGTGTGGTAGTTAAGAGAGGGGGTGTCAGCTCGGGTATCTTCCTCGTTACTTGACCATTGTTCAAAAGGCGAGGTCCGTCGCCAAAAGCCTTCGAGTAGCTGAATAGTGCCCGATGACAAAAATTCACTTACTCACTCGCTCATAGAATCGCTGGTTCGAGTCCTGATGCCACTGAAGATCTACTATGTTAAGGGGCTAATACTCGTTAAATTTTTTGTGGCTCAGTCCTCAAATTGATGGGCTTGAAAAATGGGGTACTAGCTTAGATTTCTTCCATATTACTCCTCGAACGAGGCTCAAAATTGCAAAGGCCCTCACCAATAGAACCAGCAATTTATCAAAAAAGACTCGGATTCCTTTAACAACAATTTCAATTTTATCTTAATATAATATTTGTAGAATTTCGTAACATGTTGCTGAAATATCACTGGTCGCTTTCAAGCACAAGCTACACCACTAAGAGATGAATAAGAAACTAAGTGGGAATTGTCATGCGCTGTACTTCAGTTTTTACTGCATGTAACTCTACCATTTAATTTTTTTTCAAAAAGAATTTTCCCCTCGTTCTCGATATCAATTTCTAACTGGAAGCCGGACCGAAAGCCTTTGTGCCGCATCCAATATTTTTCCTGCGTCTGGCACCTCGCCTTGATGGAGAGCTCTCGAAAATGTAAGAGGTTCGCACGGTCGCCGTTCGAGGGCGCTACTGGTAATTGCCATCCTTTCATTCAAATGTCGAGGCGAAGGATGCCAAGGACCCGAAACGGTGTAAAGCAGCTCGAGTGGCCTGACATTTAATCCAATTTAAACCTCTTTGTTCGTTTAAAATGATTTGAAAGAGTTTTTTTTTATTAATTCACTTCACTTTTCGTTCCCACTCTCAACTTTTTTTCCCGGACTGTTTTCCTCGTAATGGGATAGCATACAAGAAACAATTTTTTAAAAAAATTATAGAAGGGGGAAAAAGGGATGAGGGTAAGGGGGCAGAAAACGAACTAAGTAAGAAAGTTTAAACTGAATCGGTTCTGCGCGTCTTTCGAAAATTTCTTGCATTATTAGTGTTGGTTTTTTTCAACTGATTGTAATGTAAACAAACTTTTCCCGAATAAAAGAATTACTCACGCGCATATTATCTATCTATCAATAAAGAAAGTTTTATATTTCCCGTGGTGCAATTCTTAAATCTCATTGTGAATTCCACAAATCGATCTTAAGCATTTTATTTTCTATACGTAAAGGGGAGAAAGAATTTTTAATTTTGCTTCTGAGAGGAAGATAAACTTAAACAGTGGGCTATTTTGCAGTAGCGTAAACATGGGGAGAGGGGGGGAGCTCAATCCCCCATAGACCAACATATTTTTAAGTTTTTGTATACAGCGATTTTGCTTACGTGTTTTGGACTGTACCGTGCCCCCATGAGAGAGATTCATACAAGACACTGCTATATATTTTATGTAATTTTTACCATTTTACTGATACTGCATCTCATTTTCTTCCCAGTGGTGAGTGCCACAGTAACCGAGTGGTCAAAAGACACTTAGATGTAATTATTGAACAAAGGGAATACATATAATAGACAAAATAATTTAAATCGGGTCAAATCTAAATAAAGAGCAATGGGATGATCCTTTTCGTCGACTGTTATACAACATAAACAGTAGCAAGCAGTAGCGCACACAAAATATTTTTAAGCGGGGGGGGTCACGCGAAAGTCCACCGTTTTGGTATCATACTCCAATATGCCACCCGACATATTCTTTTGATTTCGTCGATTTTCGGAAACAAAAACAAGACCAAATTATTGAATGAATAATTAGCATTAATTGATAAAAATGATTACGAATTAGTTTTTCGTAATGCATACACACTATTACAACCAATCGAAAACAAATAAAGGGCTATGGAAGGTGTCCTGACCTCTAGGACAGCCCCTTTGTGCGCGCCACTGGTAACAAGTAACATAAAAAAAATTAAGTCAATTCCTACTTAGGGGAACAAAGAAACATTTTAGTTACTTTTTATTTATATTAATTGTAACTATTTAATATGTATCTACATAGGACAGAATCACAGTATTGAATGATAAAATAGAAAGCGGTTTTCTTTGACAATTTTCCTTTTTATATAGAGTGTTGGACTAATTTTTTTTGCTTGTCCCTCTATTGATTCATTCATTAAATTTAATTATTCCAATAAAATTGTACAATAAAAAAGAAATCCCATTCTCTGAAATCAGGTCATCCGAGTTGGAATTCGAACCCGCGACCTTTGGATGAGAAGTCCAACGCACTATCCATTGTGCTACAGGGACACAACGAACGATTATTCTTTCTATATATACTGTTGAACTATTACTTTTGTTTGTTACTATTTATTTATTTTTTAATTTAATTAATGAATTAATATTCGGAAAACTTTATCAGTATCAAGTGTCATCTACTACGAGTTTTAAAAAATGTATTTGAACTTGGATGAACAGAAAGTATTCCATTAATGATTGAAAATTTGAATATGTATATACGAGGATTGGAGCAAAAGTCATGGCAACTGTTTTTTTTTCTTGAAGATACCAGTCCGGTTGGAAAATGTGACCTATACAGACGAAAGGACAAGGTGTTAACTTCATGTGTGGACAATGGATAGCACTGAAATATCATAACACACTGATTTATAAAGGTAGTATACATGGCAATATGGTCTTCACGGGGCTAAAGAAGGACAACACAGTACACCCACCGTGCAACTGTATGGTATGATAAGGTATTATTTTCAAGGGCTTCCAATAATTCACTGTAATATTCCATCGCATTTTTCCCTCAAAGAACGGCTATTTTGATGTAAGAACGCTGCTCAACGCGGGTTACTTCCATCACACGACCCTCACCAACTGACTGATTTCACAGCCCTCGCTGCGTTACTACCATCTATCACAGAGCCATCTGTTCTTTTGCATGCACGCTATGCCTGCGTAACTTCCACGCGACACATAAACGTTTGTGCTCCATTCACATACATACAATAAAAAAAGTAGTTGCTATGATTTATGCCCCAAACCTCGTATACGTAATACGGAAATTGTGAACTAATAGTAAGGATTGAAAAGAAAAATTGTTATCTGGTATGTGCAAAAAGTATAACTTTGTACTATTTTTATTTGGCAATATTTTGGCTGATGTTCATAGCATATTAGTTAAAATATACCGGTTCTGGGCCAGAAGAGCTGAGGAGCTATGTGAGGAGCCGCGAGAAAGGGGGTGGAAAATTTAACCCCCTACCACGGCGGAGCAGAAGACCCCTGGGAGGGAAGAACAGAAAGAGTGATAAAGGGCGTCCTTATCTAAAAAACGTTTTGCGCATGCGTCTTGAAATGCTGTGGATTTATTGAATATAATAATTGGCCTACTATTGATTTTTTAATTAATACATTTTAAAAGCAAAAATAAGAGTACAATAACATTTTCTAATTTACTTGAGGGCAAAAAATAATTGCAAAAAAATAAATATTTTTTAGAAGAAGATGAATCATTCCAATCCTTTCTCGTATTGGCAAGGAGTCTTCTCTATCAATATAATTTGAGGGACGTTGAGAACACGCGTATGTTTTTAATGATTGGCATTTCGTATTTTTACTTAATTAAATGAATTACTTAGTTACAATTAATATACTGTTCGACTTTTGATTGTAGGATCGGATGCAAATTTTAGTCTTGATGAAGGGGGGCAGACATTTTTGGAAAAATGGAACTTAATGTTAGTCAGAGCTATTTTCGTTTCAATAAATGTTTTTCATTTTTTTCAAACTAATTTTTAAAAAAGTATATTTACTAGTGGGGCCATCTGTTAATGATTTTAATTTCTAAGAAAAAATTCCAGGGTAATGAATACAGCTCTTTTGTATTGATAAGAAATGATCTATAAGGATATATATTTTATCGATACGTGAGTCGTATCCCTTACTCTGGAATTTTTCGTATATTTGACTTGATCATCGAGATAAGAATAGGCGACTTTTGCATGACCCCACGTATTGTGACGATTTCCGTTTGTTTATAGTTTGGCACCGTGATAAAATTTAATCTACTGAATATTTTCGAAAGTATTCAGAACAGTTCTTTTTAGTTAAGCATGGCAATAAATTCAGAGGGAAATAACTCCCCTCTGCAAATAATCGATAACGTGTCAACGATAACAATACATTCTGGTTTTGGCAACGATGTATAAATACCAACTTCTTTAGATTCTACACACTTTCTCTAGTAGCTTTGCACCTACTGTTTGAATTTCATACGCTCTTTAGGGAAAAAAATGCTTCCTTCTGTTACAACCCTAGATTTCATAGCATATTTTGAGTTTGAAGGATTTAAATTATTTAATATTTATATGAACTATGGATAAATTAAAACAAATATTTAATGAGGTTGATATTCCCATTGATGGAAATTTATTGGCTGATATGGATTATGGTGATATCAGCAGTACACAATGGAATGAGCCCTTTGAGACAATTAATGAAATTGACTTTGCATGTCCAGAGTGCGAAAAGCTCTTTTCTTTAAAAAAAAAAACTTGATTCGTCATGTAAAATCATCACATTCAACGTCTTCCTTTATCTGCCCAGCTTGTAGAAATACTTTTAAAAGAATGGATAACCTAAAGCGACACCATTTAAAGCCCCACGGACAATCCTTTGTTAAGATTGCTGCTAGTACTTCTTCCAGTGAATCAGGCAGAATGCCCCATCCAGAGAAGGATCCAACGACTTCTTTCATCTGCCCAGTGTGTGACAAAAACTTTTCGACAATCCATGGATTAATTCGTCAGTTGAAAATTCATGCATCTTATGGAAAGGATAACGCCGCACCCAGCATTTCAAATGAAAACAATACGGATGTAAGGAAGCTACCTTTATTAAAATCATATGCTGTGATTCAGAGTGCTTTTAAAAGCAGAATAAAAACTCTACGTTTAGAAAATAGTGATAATTTTCTTGAAATAAAGCAATTCTTAAATTCAAAAGAAGAGGATTTTCAGGATATAATATTAAAAGAATTGCAAAAGAATGAATTAAAAGTTAATTGCATGTTAATGTGTAAATATTCTACAGCTTCAAATACAGGCATTGTCACCGAGGAGAAAAACTTCAAAACAAAAAATAATATCGTTCTTACCCAAAAAAATATTGGTGAACTTTACTATTCTATTGTGGATAAGCTTTTAGTGGAGACCGCCTATTTCCAAGAAAAAGAATCCGGTTGGAGTCTATATTCAATCTTGTATTTGGAAATAAGAGTTGACAAATTTAACCCATTACATGCTTCTTCATTTATTGATTTACCAGCTATAATAAAAACGAAACATGCTGTGATAAATGTTCAAAACGATGATAATCTTTGTTTTAAATGGGCCGGTGTTTTGATGGGAATTTAAATCTTTGTTTTAAATGGGTGTCACTATTCCCGGTGAAGGAGCATACATACCGCACACAACAATATAGTACTTATTCTAACTCTTTAGATTTCACTGGAATAAACTTCTCGACTCCCTTAAAAGATATAAAGAAATTTGAAGAAAAGAATAATATATCGATAAATGGGTACGGTTTAAATGAAAAAAATAAAGTGTTTTTCCTCTCCTAATTACCAAAATTGAAAGGAATAAGCATCTCAACCTGATGTATGTAAAAAAATTCAAGTAATAATTCTCTTTATTGCTGGATAAAATCTTTATCTAAACTTGTTTCAAGTCAACTGAGCAATTTCCACCATAAGACATATATCTGCCGTCGCTGCTTGCAACATTTTATTTCAGAAAATATTCTTATAAAACATAGGGCAAATTGTAACTCACACGATAGTGTAAGAATTGAAATGCCCAAAGAGAAATTGCTATTTTTTAAAAATTTTCAGCACTCAGTAAAAATCTCATTCGTTGCTTACGCAGACTTTGAATGTCTTACAAAGCCAATCTCATCTCTTGTGAACCTTCTTCTGTAAACCCTTTTACGGTGAAATATCAAAAACATGAACCCTATAGTTTTTGCATTTATATATGTTATATGAATGGTACGTATAAATATCCTATTGTACATAGAGGAAGTGATGCTGCTAAGGTTTTTATGAAAGTTGTGACGAAGGAAGCAAAAGAAATTGATTATCTTTATTCAAATAAAAAGCCTATGATCCCCCTCACGAAAGAGCAGCAAGATGTTGACGCTTCTTCTCATCTGCGACGGTAATTTCACGAGAGAGGACTCGAGAGCGCGCTGCCACTCAATAGGTCCTGCGCATAACTCGTGTCATTTAAAGTACCAAACTTTCTACCTATTATATTTCATAATTTATCCGGTTAGGATTCCCATTGGTTCATCAAAGAGCTTGGGAATGATAATTATGATATAAATGTGATACCTGAAAATACTGAAAAATACATTTCTTTTTCCAAAAAAATTAATAAAAGATTTCTCTATTAGGTTTTAGATTCTTGTAGATTTATGCCTAGTAGTTAGGAGAAATTAGCAAAAAATCTAAAATCTAATCAATTTAGAAACGCGAGATCATTTATCTCAGATGATAAAGTATCACTGCTTATCAGAAAGGGATGTTTCCCTTATGATTATGTATCAGACGTTGAAAAACTGAATGATACATGTTTATCCCCCAAAGAGAAGCTTTACAGTCGTCTCAACAATGAAGATATAACCGATGATGATTATCAGCATGCAAATCACGTGTGGAATGCATTTAACATTAAAAGTTTAGGGAATTATTCAGATTTGTATGTAAAAACCTATGTTCTTCTTTTAAGCGACATTTTTGAGAATTTTCGTAGCGTGTGCATGAAAGCTTACAATTTGGATCCAGTGTGGTATTATACTGCACCAGGTCTTTCATGGGACTCAATGCTGAAACTGACCAATGTAAAAATTGAATTGCTGATGGACTATGATATGTATTTATTCGTAGAAAAGGGTATACGGGTTGGGATCTCACAATGCTCTAATCGGTATGCAAGAGCAAATAATAAGTTTCTCCCTAACTTTGAACCTAGTAAACCGCAAAACTTTTTACTATACTTGGATGCTAATAATCTTTACGGTTGAGCTATGAGTCAACTACTTCCTTTGAATAATTTTAAGTGGGTTGATTTCTTAGATGTCACTCATATCGATGAGAATGGTGAAAGAGGATATATTCTGGAAGTGGATTTAGAATGTCTGGAATCTCTGCATGATTATCACTCGGATTTACCATTAGCCACTGAATCTTCAGTGTCCCCCGGATGTAAAGAAAAGAGATTTTTAACCACATTATACCCTAAAACGAACTATGTAGTGCATATCAGGAATTTAAAACAATATTTAAAATTGGGTTTAGTTTTAAAAAAGGTGCATAAAATTTTAGAATTTCAGCCATATATAAAAATGAATACGCAATTCCGCACTGAAGCTGAGAACGAATTCGAGAAAAAATTCTACAAATTAATGGATAATGCAATTTTTGGGAAAACGATGGAAAACATGTGAAAGCGTGTGGATATTCGACTGTGCAGTAATGGGGAAAAGGCAGAAAAATTAATATCTAAACCCAATTTTAAAGATAGGACAATTTTCTGTGAGAATTTAGTAGCTTTTCATATGGGGAGAACCTCACTAACATTGAACAAGCCCATAGCAGTAGGGATGTCGATACTCGATATTTCCAAGACTTTAATGTACGAGTTTCATTACCATAAGATGAAAGCGTACTACGTAGAAAAATGTAAAACTTTTATATACCGATACCGATAGCTTCATTTACGATATAAAATGCGATGATATTTATAGTGATATTAAAAAATTATAAATCTCTTTGATACTTCAGAATACCCAACAAATAATGTAGGGTTGGATATGTGCAATGGACAA